>VZRR01009038.1:300306-332168 GCA_013398015.1 Oreocharis arfaki | reverse complement strand
CAGGAGGGGGCAGCCGGGGGGGTTGGGCTCTGCTGCCAGGGAACAAGGAACAAGACAAACCTCAAGCTGGGCCAGAGGAGGTTTAGGATTGGATATTGGGAAACATTTCTTCATGGAAAGGGTGGTCAAGCATTGGAACATTCTGGCCAGGGAGGTGATAGACTCACCATCCCTGGCGGTGTTCAAAAAACTTGTGGACGTGGCACCTGAGAACCTGGTTTAGTGGTGAACATGGTGGTGCTGCTGGTTAACCGTTGGCCTTGATGATCTTAGAGGTCTTTTGCAACCTCAATGATTTCAAGAGTCTATGATTCTACTGTGATTTAATTAAATTCATTTCCCCCAGGTTGAGTCTATTTTGCTTGTGACAGTAACTGAGGGGTTTTCTCTCCCCATCATTATTCTGACTCATGAGGCTTTAGGAGTATTTTCTCTCCCCATCCAGGTGAGGAGGGCAGTGACACCTGGCTGGGTGCCTGGCATTCAGCCAGAGTCAACCCACCACAAGTTTGAAAGTTCCTAGCAAATCAGAATTTTGATTTTATGTTTTCATATAGTACTAGAATTCTGCAGAGTGAGCCATATAATTATTGTGTTACACTGGTTTCGTGAAAAGATTTAATAAGTCTGTAGAAAGAAGTCAGAGCCGCATTTGGACAGCCATATTATGAACCAATTAAATTGGGTGATTAGAAAGTGAGAATAAATTGGTTTGTTAACGTGTGTCTGTGGAGGGAATACTTTGCCCGTTGCATATTGCAGTGGACATCCACACAGCTACCGAAAACCCACAAGTTTTAATACATAACAGCTTTCCAAACGACTTGCTCAGTGCTGTGTCAAGACCACAGTGGTAATGATGCCTCATGCTGCTGCTAAGCAGTGGTTAAAGCCAGTATTTAAATGAACACTTTAAGCGCTATTGAAAATCAGCATCACGTGGATGGCAGTTCCAAAAGCTGTCAGTGCACCAAAGCCTTCAGCAGCGCTCACCCTCTGCAGGACCAGCTCTTACCTTCTGCTCAGAATGGGAAAGCAGAGTGATTATAAACCTTTAATCTTCTTTCATTCCTTAGAAATAAAAACATAAAGCCAGGACAATGAAAAGTAAAAGTGGCTGAAAGCCATGATTATGCAAATCCCCTGAGATGTCATGTTAAAATATAGCCAAACACTGCCGGAAACGGGAAGAGAGAGGGTTCTAGGAGGAACCCAGAAAGGATTTCCTTAGCCAGTAGTAGATGATAACATGACTGAGTTCCAGCTGTGCTGCTGAGCTGCAGCTGGAATGGGAAGGAGGGTGGGAGACCGTGGAAAAGGGGACAGGTGACAGTGGAGGATGTTGGGCAAAGCTTTTTCATAAGAAGGATCTCAAGACTGCACAGAGGGACATCTAGAAGCCTACAGAGGGACGTGTAATGGCAGGAGCAATTGGAAAACAGAGAAAAAATTAAATTATGCAAAATTATTTTTAAAAGAGGTAAAAAGGCAAAGGAACAAGAGAATTGTGTTAAGTACTATAGCTTCAAATATACCTGAATGTAAAGAGAAAATCATAAATATAAAATTATTTAATTGGAATTATTGGTGAATTGAGTTAAAAGTGATTAAAATTAGGACTATAAATTAAATTGAAGTTGGGTATTGGGGTTTTGGGGTTTTTTTTCTTATTATATACTAAGACTATCGAAAAATCAGTTCCTGCTCCAGGGAGTACAATGTATCAGGATTCCATCAGTACACTCTCTATATCCCTTTATATACACTTAGCCTCTGTTCTCTAACTCATTTTCATCACTGTATTTTTCTTCTGTAAAACAGATACAGAACTATGTAAGACAAATTAAAAGTACCATTCTCCCATTTATGCTGTTTTGCAATTGTATGGTGTGCATGAACAATGGGAGCAATAATAATAACATGGAAATCTGTATCCTGCACTCTAAAATAATGAGGAACCTGAATTCTGAAATTCATCCTTTGCAGAAGGCTCTTGGACTATGGTCCAAGGAGTCAAATTATTGGAAGGAAAGATGTTCCTATCACAAAAAGAGTTGAGAAATGAGGAGTAGTAAGAAGCAGGTTTGTTTTGATAGAAGTGGAGTTGTTAAAGGCTGTATTTATCACGTTGTCATTGTCATGTTTGTTGATATGACAACATATGTGCTTGTCCTTTCATTTGCTATGGAAATTGATCCTGGGTTTATTCCTCTGTATCTGCTTCGCTCCTAGGACTGACATTTCAAGCAATGCTCTTGAATGCGGATGGTAGATCCATCTGCCACAGAAACTCCTGCCAGTCTTTCCGCTTCTCAGGTCTAGGTATCGTTTTGCTGTGGTTTTAGATACTGTGCAAGAACAGCTTTCACAACTGTTCTCTAGATCTTGAGATACTGGTAGGACTTCTGGGCTATCACATTGAATACTTGAATATTCTGGTATCAGAGTTAAAAGATATTCCTGCATAAGTCTCTCCTTCATGGTGATAAAATGAATGTATTTTGAAACACATTAAATTTGCAAATTTGAGTGCTTTGCCAGTGTTCTTTTTATTGCAAGGTATCCCATTTTCATCTTCATAAAATTAAATGCTTACATGTAGCATATAATTAAATTTAGGCCCAGTAGAGGATTTGATCTGTGCGTTTATTAACTTTTGGCTGCATCACTATTTAATTGCTTTGGAAGTTTTATCAGACTAAAATATGTCCAGGATACATTTATCAATGAAAAAAAAAGTGAAAATGTTGCTAAAAAGAGAATGGTAAAATTTAAACCCCAGATAATTTCTGTGCTTCACAGTAACTTACAGATGGAGGGGGAACATGAGTCTGCCTCCACTTCTGCTATCAAATCCTAACACTAGGTCCAAAATGTCAAAGGTAGAAGAACCGTAATTTTATTTTCTTGCCCAAGATTTTTACAACTTAACGCTGAGGGAAGTCCTATTCAATTTTTTTTACATGAAACTAGAAACCTGATGTTTTTTGACAGGAAAAAATGTACTTCAATATAAATATTAAGAAAAAAAAGTCTAAAATTATGCAATATTATTGAACATATTTTCTAAATTTATACTCCGTGGATCACACGGTGCCCTGGAATTCTTTCACCATCTTTTTACTTTGGTGGTGTGTTCTAAGCTGCTATGAGTGAACTTGGTCTCTTTCTTTTTTTTTTTTTTTCCAGTTATCCTTACACTGATCTATTTTGCTTCCACTGAAAGTTGTCATACTCTGGCTAGCATTTCCCTACACAGTTCTGGAATTACTTTTCAAATGCACAGTCTGGATGACTTTCCCCTTGGCAATAGTGGGGTTTCTGATCAAAATTTTATAAGCCTTACCATAGTCTTGCATCCTTCAGTCTTAATAATGGTGTCTTCAAGGATGGAAACTTTAGAGCCTTTCTAGGTGTCAAGATAATGACACGAAGCAAGTTTTTATAGATAAATATATAACTTGCTGCTTCTCAGGCACATCTGTGTTTGCACACTTGTGCACATGCTCAGGAGACTTCACAAGGGAACTGCTAAAAAGCATTTGAGGCACCCCCACACATGACACCGTACAACACAATTATTTCCACATAAAAATATTTAGTTCTCGTAAGAACAGCGAGATTAAGTTCTTACTGTATTTACATCTTTGTTTCTTGACGTTCTCTTTCAATTTGTTTTTTATAATCCTTCTAATGTTCTAAACCTTTTAGCTCTCAACCATCCTGAAAGTAATAGTTGGTAAGTGCTTGGGGATGCCTTAGTAGATGATAGATCTTTAGAAGAAGTGAAAGTTGCTATTGTTGTCATGTTCCTGATGTAGTGCTTATTTGCCCCCATTATAATGCCACACTACAGATTATGACAGACTTTCTATTGTAAACCTCATTTTTAGACTTAAAGCTTGATTAAGAATGTATTTCTGAGTGCTAAAACAAGTCATGTCACGCCTTGAGAACAAAGTACAGAAAACTGGAATAAAACACAAAATAAAATCAGTTACTGAGAGACAGAAGTTTAACTGGGAGGAGTGGCTGATCCCTAAGGGCTCTGCAGCCCTTTAGAAGGGCCTCAACAGCTTGGAGGGATGGGCAGGGAAAAAACATCTGAAGTTCCATAAAGGCAAATGCAGGTCCTGCTCCTGGGCAGGAACAACCCCAGCACCAGCCCAGGCTGGGGGGAACTGCTGGAGCAGCTCTGCAGGGAAGGACCTGGGGGTGCTGGGGGACAGGGAGCTGTCCCTGAGGCAGCAGAGTGTCCTGGGGGTGCTGGGGGACAGGGAGCTGTCCCTGAGGCAGCAGAGTGTCCTGGGGGTGCTGGGGGACAGGGAGCTGTCCCTGAGCCAGCAGAGTGTCCTGGGGCCAAGGGGGCCAAGGGGGCCCTGGGGCCATCGGGAAGAGCCTTGGCAGCAGGGCAGGGAGGGATCCTGCCCCTGTGCCCAGCCTGGGGCACCTCTGCAGTGCCGTGCCCAGCTCTGGATCCTCAGCACGGCAGGGCCGGGGAGCTCCTGGAGCGGGGCCAGCGGAGGCTGCGGGGCTGAGGAAGGGCCTGGAGCATCTCGGTGCCCAGGAAAGGCTGAGGGAGCTGGGGCTGCTCAGCCTCGAGAGGAGCCCCAGCTGAGAGGGGCCCTCAGGCCTGGCTGTCCCTGTGGGCAGGGAGGGCTCCGAGCAGGGCCCAGGCTCTGCTCCGGGGCCCAGCAATGGCACCAGAGCAACGGGCAGGGCCTGAGCCCAGGGAGTTCCCCCTGCACAGGAGGCACAACTCCTGCCCTGGGCAGTGCCCAGCCCTGAGCACATTGTGCACAGAGGCTGTGCAGTCTCCTCCCTGGGGATATTGCAGAGCCACACGGACACACTGCTGTGCCCTGTGCTCTGGGATGGCCCTGCTGGAGCAGGGAGGTGGCACCAGAGGAGCCCCTGGGGGCCCCTCCAGCCTCACCCAGCCCGGGGTTCTGTGGGGAGAACCATATTTGTGTCAGCACCAAGTGTCCATCGTATGGTATAAACAATACACAATAGAGGGAAGTACCAACATGTGCCACTTAGACATTTATTGCTCTTTCATGTTCTGTGTATACTACAAGCAATAAAGCAGAAAATAACAACTATTTGTTTTCAAAGTGGATTTTTTTGTCCTACAGCAAGTCATTATCTATATTATGTTACAATTCAATAGATGCATTTGCCTTACTTTGAAGTAGTTACCTCTTGGGTTGCTGTCAAAGAGTTTAAGGTTAGGAAGGGGCTGTATTTCCAGAAACTGGTTTGTTCTTTTTTTCTGTTTGTTTGCTGTTCTTATTTAATAAGAACATGAGATGAAAATATTAATATCTAATTCGCCTCTAACATAATTCAAAATAGTGGCATTTTGGAATATAGTTAGAAGTTTTTTGTGGACTGCCTACTCAGTTTTTCAGGTGTCACCTCCACAAGTTTGAAAATGTGTATTTAATTTCTACGGTAATTTTATTTTAAATAATAACTTAAAGTGATGTGGTCAAGCCTGAAAATATTTCAAAATTGCAAGTACCATATTGTCCCCTCCCTTTCAGGTTCTTGAATTTGAAATTTAGGCAATGAAAATATTCTAACTTTGAGGTGAATCTGAGCTTGAAATTATTCAGTGTATGTGGCCTAACTTCTGAGTGACATCGTTTGAAAGCAGTGCAGATCAGCTCAGTCAGGAAAAGGTCAGCTTAATCAGTATTTGTAGTTTTAAATCTCCTGAAGTGTATTTTTTTTTCCCAAACTTAGTCTGTCTTCAAAGTACAAATCAGCTCATGTCTCTTGCCCAGGTGAGCTAAGGTTAGCTCCGAATGCTTTGCACATCACATCTGTTTAGAAGTCTGAGGCTGTAGAGTTTGGAATTAAATGCAGTGCCATTGCCTTACATATGATTTCAGATACTTTTAAAAAATGGTTAAATTTTAAATGCATTGATAAATATTAATCTTTTTATTAAATACATTTTTACTTCATATTTGACTACAAGATCTACTTGTAGAAAGACTCTACTACAGCACTGTGAGAGAGACACACATTAGGATATTTCATTCCTTGGAGAAATAGATTCATATTCTATTATAAAGTAATCTGATTTTAACTGTGTTATAGTTCTGTCTTTATAGCATTGCATTTTAGCCAATACACTGTGAATTATCTCACACTCATTCTTCTCTCTTAACAGCCACACTGCTGATAAAAACCTTAAAAGTTACTTTGATATCTCTTTTGCCCAATGGCAAAGCTCATCTGTACTCACTGTCATTCCTGAACAGAAGTATAAGCATTAAAAGATCTCTCTTTATAGGGACTAGAAAAACCTCCCAAGGAGTGTATATCATCAATTCCAATGTTTTCTATCTTATTGTTAAAAAAAATAATAATAATTTTGAAGCAAAATCCCTCATCTCGCTTGTGACAGGAATCTTTTTTGCATTTGAAGATCAGTAACATATTTTCTTGGAATAAACCCAACTTGTTCAAACTGCCTCCAGCCCTGGGGCCAGCACAGGAAGGACCTGGAGCTGCTGCAGAGAGCCCAGAGGAGGCACCAGGATGAGCAGAGGGATGGAGCAGCTCTGCTGGCAGGAAAGGCTGCGAGAGCTGCCATTGCTCAGCCTGGAGAGGAGAAGCTTTGGGGTGAGCTCAGTGTGGCCTTGCAGGGCCTGAAGGAGCTGCAGGAAAGATGGAGAGAGACAATTGCCAAGGGCTGGAGGGACAGGAGCCAGGGAATGGCTTCCCAGTGCCAGAGGGCAGGGCTGGATGGGATCTTGGGCAGGAATTGTTCCCTGGGAGGGTGGGCAGGCCCTGGCACAGGGTGCCCAGAGCAGCTGTGGCTGCCCCTGGATCCCTGGCAGTGTCCAAGGCCAGGCTGGACATTGGGGCTTGGAGCAGCCTGGGACAGTGGAAGGTGTCCCTGCTCATGGCAGGGGTGGAATGAGATAATCTTTAAAGTCCCTTCCAACCCAAACCATTGTGTGATTCGTTCTATGATTTTAGTCTGATTAGTTGCGAGTGGGTACGGGTTTTAGGAAATAAGAGCAGTTACTTTATCACTCTTTACAAAATTCCTTTGTGAGACTCTTCCTTAGGGTATATTATGGCTTTCAGACATACAGAATTCTCACCTTCTGATGAGCACCTGAAACAGTGTAAGTTGAGGTTTAGAGTAATGAAAAGTAGAAGAATCCATTAATGATGGAGATTTGCTGTCTGGAAAGGGAATGGTGTAGGATGGGCTGCATTGTGGGGTTTAGGTCATAATTTGTTTTTCATTGATTCCCCCAGATTTCCAGTCAACACAAAAGGGAGAGTTTTAAACAGGAGAGGATGGAGAATGAAGAATGGAGAATGTCTTCTATTTCAATTTACTCTTGCAATGCAATGTCAGTCATCACTTACCATGAAACATTTTTTATTAATAGTAATTTTTGAAACTGTGTTTAATATGGGATTTAAATTTTGTTTTAGCTTCAAAAAGTAGGCCATTTTAAGGTGTCCAGATCTGAACAACTCCACCACTGTGCAAGTTGTGTATTCTGAAAATTAATGTTTTAGCTGAATATATATTCAGCTCTAGCTGTGTGATATCTAATTTAGAATTATTTGGTTTAGTACCATTCAGGTCTTCACATTTTCAAAGCTAGTTATACAGCAATAGTGTATTAGCCATGCAATTTATCAATATTTATTCATTATCCAAATGGCAGACTACTTGTCATAATTAATTATCAAAGTAATAAATAGTCTTATTAATAAAAACGGATGACAAGAATAGAATGATTTCCTTCATAAAGACTGATGACAGATCCTAGTATCTAACACGACGCTCAGAACACTGTGCAGATTGAATCTAAGGCCTCCTGCATGGATAATAAATTGTTATTTCAGAGAATAAAATGATTGATACATTTGCTTTGTGTGGAAAAAGCACCTGGGAAAAGATTCTACTCCCTAAGTTATTTAAACAGACTATGGTGAAATTTTCTTTCCTTGTGACAAATTTAACTTTCCAAGGAAGTGACAGCTCTTTGGCAGAGAGAGAGGAATTGATGCCTGCTTGGGTCCTTGACTTACAGATTCTCCTCGAAGTCACATTTGTTTGGAAATCTCCTGGCATTGCCTCTCCCTGTGCATGCTCCTTCGGCAGCACCGGCGGGGCTGTGGCGGGGTGGGAGGGTGATGGCAGAGCACGGGCACGTGGCAGAGCCTGCTGAGCCAAGTGAAGCTCATCACACATTTTGGGGACACTTTGCTGTTATTGCTGCACGGCTGAGGTGGCCTCTGCTTCAAACTCTCGTTTTTCCCTTGGTTTGAGCTTACCTTGGGTGGCAGAGCAGCCCCAGAGGCTGTGTCAATTGACAGCTTGGACACGGCTGGGCTGGGGAAAGGAAGGGGTTTCACACAGAAAAACGGTTTAAAAACAACAAACAAACTAAACAATACCTCAGGAAGTGTTTTATTCATAACCAGTGTTATTGAAGATTAAAATCCAAATATTATGTTTCAAAAGTCTTCTGAAGGATGTTGGGTCCATAAGATGCCTGGCATTTGGTTTCCTTAGCTTAGAGAAAATAGTACATTTTGTTTCCTTTGGTGCATCTCTTCCCATTTTTCTGTATTTTACTTGAAGGAGTTTCATATATATGAAAATTCTCTGACATTTGCAATGAACTGAGACATGGAAGTCCTATATAATTTTCTCTTAATTACTTCCTTAATAGCCTATTTAATGTAGTCTATAAAATCAGTCTTACCATCAACAAAGTCATGATATGGAGATTTATAACAGTTCTTACGGAGTCTTGTTCGGTTGCTGAGCTCGAGGTTGATAATATTATAAAGAAACAGTAATAGAATGTGCTATTCTACTGAATGTCCATCTAATTAACTTATGAGTTTTTATGCTGTAATCTGCACTTTGCA
This sequence comes from Oreocharis arfaki, assembly GCA_013398015.1. Lineage (NCBI taxonomy): Eukaryota > Metazoa > Chordata > Aves > Passeriformes > Paramythiidae > Oreocharis > Oreocharis arfaki. Next base: position 323,243 of record VZRR01009038.1, on the reverse strand, counting down.
CTAATTCTGGCTCATGCTCCTATAATCATACATAAAATGTAGTTACATTTCTACTGGAATCTTGGGTTTAGGCCAAACAGATGAGTGAAGCACCAAGAAATGACTCTGTGTATTAAGACACAAAAAAGAAACAATTATTGTCAGGTTAGACATACTCCTCTCTGGAACAGACTTTGCATCTGACCCATGGATTCGCTGGTTACTTGCATATAATTATTCTTGGAATGACAATATTTTTCTGGCTCATTGATGATGGATGCCCTGAGCCAAATCTTATCACAGTCAACTGCATCCAGTCACGAGTGACGAGTCATCTTTCTGGAAGGAGTTAGATGATGGTCAGAAATGACACAAGAATAAACATGGCAAAGCTTTACATCTGTTTCATATCAATTTCTTTTTCACCAACAAGTAGAAGGGATTAGGGGATAATTGACTACTTTTAAAACTGCTTCCTAATGTGGATGATCAATAATATAATTACACAATAAATTCTAATAGTTAATTCTAATTTTGGCAATTGTATGCTATATGCATCATGAGAACAGTTCTGTAGGAATTTTATCCCTTTCAAAGTGATGAAAAGTTCAAATTCAAATGATCAGATTCCAAGAAATTCTGTGAAAATTGTCTATATCTGCAGAGCAATAGCTGTAACATAAAAGGCAGCTAAGGGAAATGTGGATTTTGTTACATATCCACTTGGGAGTGGGAAGATGTGATATTGTCTTATCTTAACTACAAATCTGAAAACAGAGTTCAGAGCTGGGCATTGTTTGGTTTGACTGATATTAGAATGAACGATCTTCGGGATCCTAACGCAGTTCCTAATGCAGTTATTCTTGTCTTCACACCCAAATATTTTTGGCAGCAAGCTGGTGAGCATTTCTTTCCCCTGCAGAAAATTGCCCAGTTGGGCAAGTGTAGAGTTCAATGTAGAATTTATGTATCTTAGAGGGCTGGCTTTGTTTAATTAGCTACTTTAGCTTTTAATGCTAGTAATTCAAAGTGATTTTAATTATTTTTTTTTATTTTAATGTTTCTAAAACTTTTTTCAGTAAGCTATCTCTTGTATTTAATAATGAAAGCTATTTAGAATCTGTTGGGTTTAGCTGCAGTAAACTGTGTAGTATTTTTCCAAAAGAGACAATCAAATAGTTTTAACTATTCAAACAAAGAATCAAAGGAAAAGGAGCAGAATATGTGACACTGAAGTGAAGCATACTGCCAAAATCAAGCTGAAGAAGCTGATGAGAACTTATTAACATCTGCTCCTTCTGCTCAAATCTGCTCTAAAGTCTGAACATCTCAAAGAATTCCATTTAATATGAAACCTTCCACCACCTCATTGTTATTTAGCAGGTGAGAGGAAAACCAGGAAATTGCCAGAACTCATTTCCCTATATAGAATTAATACCAGCAGAAGTTTAAAAATTACTTAGATGCACTAAGAGACTGAGAATGAAGTGATGATCAGGCAGGTAAGAGGTGGCCTCATGCAAGGTTGTCCAGGCTAGCTTAAATGCTGTAAGATAAGTTTGTTGTGACTCAGCTCGCTGCATCATGAATATAGAAGAGCTAAACACCCTCATTCGGGGCCCTTTTGGAAGGCTCTCCATGTAAATTTTGTTTATACAGTTTCAACATGCACTCAGATGAAACACCCTATTTTCATGTTTTTAAAGTAAATTACCCTGAACAGAGAGAAGATGATTTGCAATGTAATTAGGCTAAAGTGAAATCCACATTTCATACAAAGGTCAAGTTATCCTCTAGTTTATAATTTACAAAGTTTTTACCTTTTCTATCAATCCATACCCTTTGAAGTACTGTTTCATATTAAAACTGACGCAATTATACAGAGCTTAAATTGTTCATAGCACCAGTGGAAATGAGTAATTTATTTCTTCCTGCATTGTAAGACACTACTCTTGTAAACCACAGACACGGAATTTTTCAAATGGTCCAGTTCTATGTCTGTTGACAGACGTATCCATCTAACAGACAGACATGTATCACACACTGGCATGTTTGGAAAAGCTGGACAGAACCTGCTTTTTTAACTTCTTCAGAGAGTGATTGGAAGATGCTTCCATCTCTTGTACTGATTGAAAGAGGGAGAGCCAGACTACTTGCAGCTTTATGCAAAGTAAAACATGCTCATTCTCCTTTTCTGGTATATCCATAAAAGATTCCATTTTGAAATTACTCAGATTTTTTTTTTTTTCAGCCTTGTTCTAATATTATGGAGCTGCACAGCAGCTTAATCTGGTCTAAATGAGGGTAGTGAAGTCCTTCCTCTTGCTTAAGCCTTGTATTTTCAACCTTTTCTCCCTCCACATCATCATCTGTTCTCCAAGATGCTTCTGTGGCTGCTTCCTTTGCTTGCCACCTAAAAGCAGATTAAATGTTGTGTCCATATTGAATGATCCATAAAGAAAACTACCAACAGCTTTTAAAGGTATTACTTACAGAAGGATGAAATTTAGCATTTATATAGTTAATCACTTTGAGGTTTTTAAAGGATTTAAAGGGCCAAATTTATTGTTGGCTTGTGCTTTCTGGAAAGCTACTGAGTGATTCTTGCCTTGGTCTGGCACAGTTCTTGCTCCACAAATTCAGTATCTAGGAGGACCAGACCTCCTCACATTATTTTGAATATCAAAAAATCCTGTATGCATGGAGTACAGTCTGCATTTAGGAGCAGGGTTTATGTGCACTTGACACATACTTCCAACTAAACTCCCTCCTGGTTTTTATTTTTGGGGTTTTTTTGGTCCTTTGTTTGTTGCTTGGGATTCTTGGGGGGTCAAATAAAAATTTAAGCCTGTTTTATATGACTATATTAAAATTACACGGGAATCTTCTTCTCCAAATCATATTCATAATTATACCTTATAGCTCTTGATCATAATAGATGATCCAAGGATATTATCCATAGCTAATCATGAGTTCACCCGTGGTTGAAATCCTCCAGAGTAGAAATGTTATCATCACTTGCATAGATCTTTCATACTTTAAAAATAATAATTAAATAAAATCAGTTGAGTGCTCACTTTTTTCATTTTGAAATATGGCTGGATAGGTACGATCTGATTTCCTTAATTATTCTACAAATTCAGAGTAATATATTAAGAGTGCTGTAATATTTTTTATCCTCAGGGATATTTAGTCCTTTTAAAGCAATTGAAGCAGGAGAGCCGTATTGCTCTGTCAGAGTGTAGTTATGTCCAGAATTATGGGCACAAAGAATTATACTCTCACCCATGAAAATTAACAGAGTTCTGCTACAGAGAGACCAACAGCAGTTCTTACAGAAATATCCTGTCGTAGTTTACAGCTGGAAAGAAAAAAAAAAACCCTTTGGAATTAGAGGGCAGTTTTAGTTAAATAGCATAAATCCAAAGTGAATTCTGATGATGGCTCTGGGATTAATCCTGAATTCTTGTAAAACCTTGCACTGGCTTGTGTTGAAAGGCCGTGGTGTTATCATTGGAGTTCTCACATGCAGCAGTCAATTATCCAGTCATTGGTTAATTAGTGACCAACAGGAACAATTAGCTGCTAAAAGTTTGGCACTTTGGGGGAGAGTTTCTTAAGGGTACTCTGGTTTCACCCAGCACATCAAACCAAACTCTGAAGTTCCGTGGGTGGTCTTTCTCTGCTTGGTGCCCTTGTTTTTTGCCATTAGACCTGGAAGGGAATTCACAGACTCCTCAGCACAGACATCCTGGATTTCCAAGGTCTGATGCTCCTGCATTCCTCTAATCTGGAAAGTTAAATGTTGGTACCACAGTAGAGGGAATTCCTAAAGTGTGGCCAGCACAGGACAGAGCCCTTCAGATGGCAAACTGGAAGCAGCTGCTTCTTACTCTGGGGTCTGTGAGACAGCTGTGGCTGTGGGATGGCAGGAGATCATTGCCTGGGAATTGGAGAGCAAGGATCCCTCTTCCCTGAGCAGGGAACAGCACTGAACTTCCTGGCAGCTCATGACAGATTCTGGGCCAGGCACTCTAGGAGTTTTCTGACACTGCTTGGAGAGTAAAAGGTTGTTTGTGAGGAGGTTTTGGTGAGTAAAAATTCCCCAGGAGCCTGTTGGGGAGCAAGGACTGACCTGGGAGCCTGCAGGGTCTTTGGTGTTCCCCCTAGTGCTGGTCCCATCAAAGCAGGGTTCCCTCCTCACACAAACACCTTGTGTTTCTTCCTGCCCTCCCACAGAGGACAGCATCTCCTTGCTACCCTTATTTATTGATCTCATTCACACATGTACGGACACCTAAAAAAACCCCAAACAAAACTAACAGTAATTTAAATTACAGAATCATCTTTATCCTCATTCCTCAGTCCCCTGTGCATAATGGAATCAGACTTTCACCACCATTCAGTAAGGGTTTTGAATTCAGGCTTTTTCTTAGTGACCATTAATTTCTAGATATGATGCAGCTGGTTTAATGAGAAAATAGGATTTTATTCCACTTCATGCATCAACAACTCAATTGTTACCTAAATACAATTACAATGTAGTGTAGCCCAGCTTTGTTGGGTGTCAAATACACACAGCTCTTACTCACTGTCTGGGGAATTAAATAAGTGCTGCTGAAAATGAGGGCATTTGTTAATGTAGGGTGTGTTAATTAAACCACTACAAAAAGCAGTGCTTGACTTCTGTGAATGCGAGGTCAAGTCTTCCCCACCTCTTGTTACTCAGGTGTTTTTGGTCATATTTGTCAGTGGCAGTGCCATAGGAGGTATTGATCAGTGATTTTTAGTGTCTTTAAAAAAAAAAAACAAACAAAAAAACAACATGGGGAATAAAAATGGGAATTTCTTTCAATTCCTTCCAGCTGCTTATTAAGTACAGACGTAGAAGGTAATAGTGGAGCTCACCAAGTCAAAACCACTTACAAAATAATAAAGTGTGAAGGATTAATTCATGAAGATCTGTGTATATTTATACATTAAAAGCAGTAAGAAATGCTGAAATTGTGGGAGTGCTGATGATACCGTGTTTGAGAGATCTGAGCCTAAGTGTCAAATAACTATATGTTATGACTATTCAAGTTAAATGTGTGCAATTATAACTGATATGTTTAAAATTATTATTTTGAGTATCTTATTTACCACTTATCAGCTGCCAGTTTCAAAAACAGTGGGGACAAATTGATCAGATGTTTAACCATGTGAACTCAAGTGTTTTCCATCAGCTCTGCTTTTGCTTTGGAGCTGAATTATGTACAAAAGAGAACAGTTTGCAGTAGATCTGATCAGATTTGCCCAGAAACATAAATTCCTGTATTAAATTCCTTTATAGCCAGATGAGTTATTTTCCAAATTACCCATTTATTCTAAGGTTTCTGTTGAATGAGATGCTAGTTCTGTCCTTTTGTAAGTGTACAATATACAGGGCACCAAACCCTCTATAATCACTATTTATAATTGAAAGTGGAAGCTATATGATCAAATCTTAATCTCTTGCATCGATATGATGTTCCCCAAATCCTGGCTTTGTGGTTTTCATTTTGTTTTTAACGCATTGTTACTAATGATTCAATGATGCTAATGCAGTGAAGGGAGAGGGAAGTAGGGGAATACTGCTCACTGCAAAAGGTTAAATGGTTTTATGAAATAATTCATTATAGCAGAAGGAAAATATTAAAATTCTTAAATCTGTATACATTTAATCTTTTATGTGTGCTTTTAACAAGAATGGTCTGCACATCTGTGCCAGACATCACTAACTGAAAGGCTGTGTTTGATTGAGGGTTATGTTAGGCTTTGGAGATAACATGGATTTGCTTATCTGCATGGTCAGTGGGATTTGGAATGATAATTTATTATAGTGCATTATACTTTATTTATAATTCACAAATGGCTTAGAGATTTAGATTTTTGTTATCTTGTTCCTGAATCCTCTCTTCATAGTTGGTGTCAGTATCCATTAGCTTGGATTGCACAGAGAACATCCTATTTTAGCTGGAAGGGACATACAATGGCCATTGTCCAAAGGCCTCTTAAGCCCTGACAGACTTGGGCCCTGACCACCTCTCTAGGAAGCCATTCCAGTGCCTGACCATCCTCTCAGTAGAGAGCTGCCTCCTACCATCCAGTCTAAACCTCCCTGTGCATCTTTTAACCATTCCCATGTGTTCTATCACCGGACAGACACAATGGGTGAGGCTGGAGGGGCCCCCAGGGGCTCCTCTGGTGCCACCTCCCTGCTCCAGCAGGGCCATCCCAGAGCACAGGGCACAGCAGTGTGTCCGTGTGGCTCTGCAATATCCCCAGGGAGGAGACTGCACAGCCTCTGTGCACAATCTGTTCTGTGCACCAGGGGGAGGAGCTCAGCGTGGCCCTCTCAGTGTCCCCTCCCCAGCAAGGAGAGGTCACCATTATTTATTCTCGAAAAGGTAGCAGATAAACAGAACCATGACACAACAATCCTCTTGCACAAACACTTCCAGGTGCTTCTCCCTCCCTCCAGTGGAACCCATCTTACTGCCCTGGAGATGAAACTGCGAGGATTAATTGTTTCTTCATTTCAAGTAAGGTGAGAAAATACAATATTGTACAGCACTGAGGTTACTAAAGGAAAAGCTTGTTCATGTTGGCTGTACCTGAAGTAATACAAGAAGAGAATTTGAACACAATAATCTGAACCAGCAAATGAGGTTTGAATTTTTAGTTCAGTTAAGACTTAATACAAGTACGGCTTGCAGAGTTATGCCTGAGGGATTTTTGCCATCAGTTGTATTTGTGCTCAGACAATTCCTTATCAAAAGCAGTTCAAAATTGTCACAATCAATTGTGAAAATTTTGGACAGTGTAAGAGTTTTAATCTTTTGATACAAACGATTGCTGAATTTGTTTTTACTGTTTGCTATTTGATATTGAACAGTCCTTATGCCACCACTCAGACTTGCTGAGCAGCAAATGATGCAACCCCTCAGAGGGACAGGAATGTTTGGAATTGGAAGCTCACAAGGAAACCCATTCTTGTGTTCCTGCAGACACAAACAGGTGGCTGTGCTCTGGGCAGCAGGTTCTGTTCAGATGCTCTAATGTATTCCAACAGCCATGTGACCAGAAACAGGCAAAGTGTGAGAAATGCCAGCCTTTTTATGTGTGGGAGAAGAAGAAAAAAGCTATTTTAGGAGTCTTGATACTGATGTTCTGAAATTGAACTTTTAGAATTGCTAATTTCACCAACTGGATATTACAGCACAGAGAGCCAAGACTGCAACTGTATGAAGTGTTCCATATAAACAGTCCTCCCAAGAAGAAGAAATGTGACTGTTAACAACATAAACACCAGTCTTTCTCAGCACATTAAAATTAAAATATTATAAAGGAACTTTAGAGTTCAAGCAAGCAAAGGATTTCAGACAACCAGCTCCTTTTGCTCTGGGCAGTATAATAGAATACACAAGAAGCAACACAAGAGAAAATACAGCACAACAGGCCTTTTTTGAAAGAGCCCATTAAATGGCACTCCAAGTCTGATGGATAAGATTCCCAGCTCAGCAGAGACTGTGGAGCATGCATGAATTTCACGTTGCTGGCAGAGGTCTCCCTGGGTTATGTTCCCACAAGTTATTATTTCATTGGAAATTATGCCTCTCACCTGTGGTTAAACATGGCAAATACGTTAACAGGACCACATTATATCAGGATAACATTCTCCTATTTAGATTGTCCTGGTTTTACTGTGAAATGTTGGTACCCATTGGCAGCTCAGTATAGTTGACAGAAAACATCCTTGCTAAGCAGCCTACAATATCCTCAAAGTATAGCTGTAGTCCAGCTACATTATCCTTGAAAATTAGTTCTCTGAGGACATAACTCACCAGCAGCGATGGGTCAGAACTGGGCACTCCCAAAGTTCTGAAGCCTTGCAGGAAGCAGCCTGTGTCAAGCCACGAGGCTCTTTCTAGTCTGACACCACAGAGGTGGTTTTTATTTTTTCCATAAGACCTTTGGATTTAGCAAAGTCTGTGGCTAAGGGTGTGAGATTAGTTCTGCTGAGAAGAATCTCAGTGTTATAGTCTTGATAAATAAGAAGACTGTTGGGGTCATTCTCAGATCCCTGTGTGTTCTCCTTTCTCTCACCCCTAGACCTTTCCATTAGGTTCTTACATTTGGCTGTAAGGTGTAAGGTGCTTTGTGCTTCTCAGTTTCTAATTAAATCTACTTCAGAGTAAGTCTTCTCAAGCGCTTCACTACAGCTGTCTCCACTAAAAGTTATTGTTTTCTGTTAGTGACATAGAAGTTCTTGTGAGGGAAGAAAGAAGTTCTTAGTTCTTGTGAGAAAAGGATTAACTTTATCATAGAATCATAGCAGTTACCAGGATTGCAGCCCCACAGGTCAGCGAGGCCAACTTGTTATTTGAAGAAAAATTATTATGAGTCTGCTGCTAGATAAGGTCAATAGCTTTGTCTAGCACAGGTTTAGAAGCCTCTGAGACTGGTGATTTTATTACCTGAAAGGACAACCTTGCCCAAGGCAGCGCTATCCTCCCAGTGAATTAGTGGTGGAGTGGTTTTTGTTGTTTAGGGGTTTTTTTCGCTTATTTAACCTGACCCTTCCAAGCCTGAGTTTCTGGTTTTCTGAGTTTTCGGTGTGACCAAGAAGAGTTCAGGTCCATCACCCCTCAGTCCATTGCAGTGCTCTATAACTAAAACTCTATTTACAGATCTTGGTCATCGTGATTTTCTGGTTGCCCAATTTTCCTTCCTCAAACATCGATTTTATTATCTGTAAACCATCAATTATGAGTGTCCTGGTTTCGTTTAGGTGCTCCAGCAGGGCCATCCCAGAGCACAGGGCACAGCAGTGTGTCCGTGTGGCTCTGCAATATCCCCAGGGAGGAGACTTCACAGCCTCTGTGCACAATGTGCTCAGGGCTGGGCACTGCCCAGGGCAGCAGTTCTGCCTCACATTCAGAATGAATTCTGAAATTCCAGTAGGTTTTCGTGTTTCCTGCTCGTATTAACTGTGTGATGTTTGCAGCATTCCAGTGCAGTGGAATTGTGGCTATATGGGGATGTGCCATTTGAAAATGAAAGGTGGGATGAAGAGCAGTCCTTATGGTAATTATTGCCACAGAACCTTTTCCCTTTGCCCAGTGTGACCAAAGTGGCTGCTGCAGCCCAGTGGATGATTGTTTGAAACAATTTATTACCTCATGGTTGCAGAACATCAATCTGTACCTCTGCAGGCAGGTACCTTCCTGCTCCTCTGCTTTATCTCCATGTTCTACTGCACAAGAAGTGTAAAAACTCTTGTTAATTTTCCAAACAATCTCCCCTCTGCTGCCTCAGTCCCACCTAATTGTATTGCAGTGGATTTCAACATCCAAGCTAGTATATAACAGATTTGCTTCAAACTGTGGGGCAAACCCTTCTTTAATTTATACTGATGTCAAAAGAACTTTGACCACTTTGACACCAACCCGTTACAAAATGGCACTGGCATTGTAAAGCAAGGTTTTAGAATTTGAATCCCATGCTGGGAAATGGAAGCTATGGATTTCATTTGAGAAGCCTGGACAGCTTCCAAGTGTATGCCATTTTACTTAAATCTCATTTAACCTGTCCACAAAAAGAGTCTGAACCAGAAGCCAGTTATATTTTTTCAGTTTAGGTTAGTTAGGAGGAATTTGCTGAAGATTTCACTGTCTGATGCAACAAAACCAAGCAACATCTCCTGTCTTTCTCTCCTGTGTGTCTGACCTCTCCTTTCCTCCGTGGCATTAGCAGTGCATGATGAAGAAACAGTGATGTCTGTGCTGGTGCCAGGTGGTCATTTTCCTTTAATTCAGGTTCCAGGTATTGGAGCTGCTTGCTTTGCAGTAATTATTAGCTGCTCTTGCTTCTCAAGCTGAGGGCAATTTTAGTGCCCATTACAAGAAAGATTTTTAAACAAGGTAATTAGCTATTTACCAGTAATTGTTGCAGTAGAATAAGAAAAAATTCCACTGTGCTACCTGATGCATTTTCCCTCTTATCTCTGATATAGATTCTCAGTTGTGTTAATTGGCCTGGCTTGGTGGAAGCCAAATTCAGTCATGGCTTATATTCTTGAGGATCTGGCCTATCTTTACTTTTTCCCTTTTACAAATCTACATTGCTACTCTGTTTCATTCTTTCTTTCGATCTTCACTTTTTTCCTGCTGTCTGCTTTGATGAAATTTAACCACAAAAAATAAGTAAAAAATAAACGTTATTTTAAAAGATGTGTATATGTGCACACGTCTGAAAGAGATTTTGTTAAGGAATAACAACTTTGAGGAAACAAGTCTGTAAAAGTTCAGAGATGTGGTAATTAAACTTCCATGCATAAATTCTTTATTTTGTCTCCGCACTTGAGCTATCCAGAGCCTGTTGGCTTTCACAGCACTTGACATTTTGATAGCCTTTGCATTTTAAGCCAGTTTCATTTCATCTCATTCAACACCTAGATCAATCTAATTTCATTTTTGAATTAGTGAAACAGAAACTGAATGCAGCTTGGAAAAGTTTGATTTCCCTCACTTGGAGAGCATCATTTAGGATCTCTCTTTTAAAGGCAACAAGGCAATCTAATTCTTGGTGCAAAATTCAGACGCTTTAAACGTAACAATTCGGATTTTTGTTGCTTCTTTTGCTACGTACCTTTCAAATAAGTGAGTGTTAACATTCTCATTAATTTTATAACTCCAATTAATTTGTGGAAAATCAGCTCTCAGAATCTGTAAACGAGCCTCTCCTACTTTTGCACCTTCTGCAGATTTATTTGGACTATTTGAGTCTTAACTCATGGTTATGGTGAATCAACATCAGCATTTCTGGTGCTTCTCCAAGAAGATGATAACGTTAGTAACAGGAGGTTTCTTCCTTTTCTGAGAGGTAGCTGAGTATTGATAGTGCAAAAATGATTGTTCTCATCCTCATACTGGGTTATTAGTTGTTTAGTACAATGTAGATGCCTGTCAGTCTATTCTGAGAGAAGTAATTACCCAGCATTTGGGATGTAAATGCTGCTGTTTGAGTTCTTATTAATTATTGCCCTGATCAAAATTAAAATATCCTAAAAAGAGGGGAAAAAATCTAAAACTACATAGTAGAGGGAAAAAAAATAATCAGGTGATGTTGTGAAAAGTGTGTGTATATTTTATATATATCTCACATCAAATGCATGGGAATTTGTTTGGTTCCATTTTTTATTTCTGCCATCATTACCATATTCTTTATGTAACAAAAAGATAGTGTTCACATTCTCCTCTAATTTCTTCTCTACAAAGAAATTCCACCCCACAAACTCCATCAGTATATAGAATATTTCCTCGTGGCAGTGTCACTCTGTGTTTTGAGAGGGGCATGACAGGAAGAGAAATGAGATTATATTGGCATCATTTTTAATTGAGTTCAGATGTTGGAGTTCATTAACACAGAAGGAAACACAGCTCTACAGCCAAGACCTTCATATGAAAATTTACAACATTAAGTGCCCTGCATGGTACCACAATCACATTTCAACCAACGAGGTACTATATAGACTTTGTGTTACATTAACATACTTGATTAAGAATATATTAGTTATGAGTTCTTTCAGTTTGCTAAAGAACAACTTAATTTTGCAAAAAGATCAGTTAAACACTATTATTTTGGTAGCTTTTTACAGGGACGGTCTTCAATTACCACTTACCATAATCAGAGAGTGTAGAATTTGCATATTTTAATTGATTTGCAGATTGTCTGCCTGTTCTAGATTTAAAATACTTATTTGATAGCATTCATGGTTTAAAATCAGTGGATTTAGATACTCTCCTCTTGTGCTGTTCCTGACTCAATCAGCAATGCTGTGCTGTAACCAAACACAATGAGTGCCTATGGTTTACAAAATCTGATCTGAGAAGCAAGAACAGCAAATATTCCCTACATAATTTGTGGATTCTTTTGGGGTGCGTGTCTCTCACTGGGTTGGGGTTGGGGTACCAGTTTCTGGGAGGCTCTGTCCTTTGCAAGCCTTTCCATGTGAATTATGAAACTAAAAGAGCTGAGGCTTTTGATCTTGCGGTTCATCCCGGCCTCATGAATCTTCAAAACTTTGGCTTTTGGGTGTTTTCGTGGATAAAGCACATTCACCATTGTAGTTCTTCTAAATGAGACACTGTGGGACTGTTCCTGTTGATTAGACACATTATCCTGCTAGGAGTGGCCAAAAATATCCTGCAAATTGTGCAAAGATGTAAAATTCCAATAGAAGGCAACCTCACAATATTGTGTGATGCAGCATCTGTTGGGCTTTTATTTAATCCCATGACTGACCATGGGATCAAAGAAATTTGTAGACTCCATGGACTAGACCTGAATGAGAATAAAGTTTTCTAACGGATGATTTTTTGAAAAGAAATAGAAAAATAGTGAATAAATAAAGTAGATTTGAAGCTTTAGTAAGCTCAGAAGATCACTAGGTAAAATCTGCAGTCTGAGGGGAAAAGGGATTCTGGAGGGGTTGACAGTTACTTAAGGAAGAAATATTAAGACTAGCAAAAAAAAAAAAAAAAAAGAGCAAAAGCTCTCCTAAAAAAAGAAGGCACAGGAAGATTAGTGGCACACCAAGCTGGCTAAATAATGAATTCTTCAATGGCTTGATGATGAAAAAGAAGCCTATAGAAAATAGAAAAGAAGTCAAAGTATTAAGAGTGTAAATATCAAAAAAAAAAGCACAGAAATATAAGCAAAACATCAAAAGACCTGGTAGAGCTCACAAGTCACAGGAAGAATAAAAGGCAGGATTCTGTAAGTACATTAATAGTAAGAGAGAAATGAAGGGAAGAGCTGATCTGCTCCTCAGATGAGAAGGAAAATAAATGACAGTGGATGTTTTTAGAAGGTCAGGGTGTTAATATCTCTTCTGCATCAGCTTTCACTACAAAGCTGTGCTGTGATAATTTTAAAGGGACTAACATTAGTGTCAAAGGAAAAAGGACTTGTGATAGTAGAGGGATAGATCAGACCAGAGCCTCCTTTGTAAGTCGGGTGCTTACACATCAGCTGATCTGGGAGACACTCATCAAACTACTTGAGAGAATTGACTGAAGCTGCTGGAGGCATCAGGGGCTGTCCTTGAAACAGGGGATGGCTAAAGGTCCAAAGAAGTGCAAATTGGGAAAGTATTCAGCTTTTTAAGAAAGAGGAGAAAGTGAGAGGCTGGGCTTGTGAGTTAGCTGGGAACATACAATGAAACTATCTCCTTATAAACACACACAGTCAGTGAGAGCACTGACAGAACAGAATCATGAAAGAAATCGTGTCAAAACACCACCATTCCTTTTGTTATAGCAGGTGTTTTATTGATATGTGTGAGGTATTAGATATTCTATAGATCTTAAGTTTTTTATAAAACCTATAACTTCATCTAATAGCAGGATATCCTCATTGGTAAGCTAAAAATATACTCTAGGAGAAACTGTTATAAAGTACCCTAGAGAATCATATCCAGAAAGTATTTTTCAGTGGCCCACTACCTAACTGCAAAGATTCCCTGAGAATGATGATGAAGAACATTAAGCAGGATATTAGCAAAATAATTGTTCCAGGTAAGTTTTGCTGGAAAAATTGTCTTGGGCTGTTGTGGAATGTCATCACTTCTAGCAAAAAATTAACCTACTTAGCTCAGAAATAGTTTCCAGAAAGTTGTTTTTTTTTCCATGGGACAGAGAATAGTCTAGATTTTCTTTTAGAGCTTTTCTTTTAATATTTGCACTCTAAAAATACAATTCTCATCATTTTTGAGAAGAAAAACACAGAGTAGCTTTATTTTCTCCACATAAATTAATAACATTGTTTAAATTCTTCATGGGTTAGTTATGGTCTGAACTTCCAGAAATTTCTGTTGCTCAAACCTACTTCTTAGCCCAAATTCAATCTGAAATTGAATTTCCTGTAATTGATTATTCAGAAGGTTTGAAAAACAAATGATGTCTGTAACCTGATCCATTTTCAGGCTTTCACAGGTTTGAGTCATTGCTTTGTCCTTGGAACCTATTGCTCTGAACCTACAGTAATAATTAAAGAACAGGATTTAAAAATGTATGACTTTATATCATACCTCCCTAGCAGTATTATACTTGATATTCTGATATCCAGGGCACTGGTATTTCAGCTCTCCTTGGACTGCTCTTCCTGAGGCAGAGGGGAAGGCCGCTGTCCTCTCTCCATCACCCTTAAACACAGCCCAGCCTGATGATTATAAACACACAGGGCTGATCATGAGACTTCACATCTCGATGTGATTATCTCAGCTCGTTTGTGTGGAGTGTGTGTATAGAATTTAATGAGATGAATGACTTCTGTGATCCTCACTAATAACAAAATGGTGCTGGGAAATCCTGCCTCTCTCCGATTTGATTTGGTCCTGTCATAGATTTGTGTATCTCAAAGTATTGATCACTCATAAAATGGATGAGGAGCCAGACAAAAAGCAGGTGTGAGTTGTGTGTTTAATATCACTTTCCCTTGCCCTCAAGGTAACAGACATGCTGGAGTGCACCAAGGTGTGACAGTGAATCTCCAGCTGAAGGGAAACACTCGGAAATAATTGGTATTTACCATCTTGGTGTATTTACAAACTGACATGCTTTAACATGAGTAATAATCTCCATGTCCCTTCCAGCTGTGCAGTTTAAGCACAAACTCACACTTCAGTTTTAAAATAAATCATAGAATGGTTTGGGTTGAAAGGGGCCTTAAAGATCATCTTATCCCACTCGTCTACCTTCCACTATCTCACGTTGCTCCAAGCCCTGCCCAGCCTGGACTGGACACTTCCAGGGATCCAGAGACAGCCACAGCTTCTCTGGGCAACTGTTTTACTCTGTTAGTTCTTTATTTTTTTAAACATAGATTCACCAGATCCAGATTGCATTTCCTTTCCGCTGCCACCTATGTTATTTCCTTTTCCACCCTGACCTGCACCCACCAATTCAGCTGGAAGCACGCTGGATTTTGTTCTTACCCAAATGGGGAGACATACAGAATCTTCAGGAGTCACACTGGCACTCGGTGATGCTAAACTATGTCTGAACATCATAATTTTATATAGATAATTATAAAAATCATGGCTGCATATTTCTCATGTGTATTTAAGACCACGATGGTCACAGAACTACAGAATCCTTTAGGTTGGAAAACACCTCCAAGATCATTGAGTCCAAGCTTTGACCAATCCCCACCTTATCACCCAGCCCAGAGCACTGAGTGCCTTGTCCAGTCACGTTATGGGGGACAGAAATGTGTCACCCTGCATTTCTGTAGCAAAAATAGTGTGAAGTCTCTTCTCCACTGGAGGTTCTATCCATGTATCCAAGAGAGTGCAAAGCCAGTTCTTTCAACCAAAAGTTAATTTGAGAACTTCCACGAAATGCATTCCCAGTTCTCTCATCAGATGTGCGTTCTTGTGTCACTGGTGTGACAAGGGAAGGGCAGTGTGACCGTAGTGACCTGCTCCCTGCAGCCCGAGTGAAGTACCTGCAGCTCCAAAGAATAATCTTTACATATCCATTAAAATCCTGGGGCCACTTCTGTTCCCCTGAGCCTGGAAAGCCCACCCTGAACCCCTTCAGTCTCAGTGTGGGTGGTATGGATTTTTGGAGAAGTCTGGTACATCTTCAGTGAAATATGTCCTTCTGTGCAGTAGGACAGAGTGAATATTTTGGAAGGGTTATTCCTTAGAGGTTGGTGAGCTGGAAACTTGGATCAGAGAGGCATTTCCAGTGAGGCTGCTCTGACAGTGTACACACTCCAGTGGTAATCAGGGTTAGGAAGGCAACAAATAAAAGTGACAGAGCGGCAAAATTAAAGATCTATCATGAAAGGAGGCAAGGGAAGGTTTTTAATAAGTGGAGGAGTTAGTTTTCTCTTAATTAATGACATTAATTTGGCTGACTGAACTGTCATCAGGGACTCTGATTCATCATCTGGTCATCGAAAGTCTTTACAAGCTGACACCTCCTCATTTTGGCTGCCAATTCACAGAGATGCAACTCCGCAGGCTCCTGCAGCTGATTCAAGTATCCTCCGTGCACAACCAAATTAGGAGGGGCTTAAAGTAAATCACTTGATCCATAGCAATGTGAGAGTGATGGCCAATTAGATGAGGGCTGAAGGATTGGAGAATGGCATTAGCTTCAGTTTTGGAGAGATCAGAGAGGTGAAAACAAACAAGGATGCTGGTCAAGAGCTGTCAAACTGAACTTCTGAACTTAAGGCAGTTTTGCATTTTAAAAAAACCCTTTTATTGCAAATGCATTTCTAACAGGAAAAGACAGCAAAGTCTTCTGTAAGACTTTTCTGAAACAGTGTAACTAGATTAAGGAAAAGTGAGTATTATAGAACTGCTTTTCTCAGGAAGGAGATATATTTCGTTCCAGGGAATACTCTGTGGTGCAGTAATGTAGTATGCAAAATGAGAAATCACTTTTCTGTAAGTTTGGGGGCTGGGAGCTTTGCTGTTGGCCCAAAAGTGGAATAGATGTTTCTTAAATGCTACTGTGGAAGGATTTTTAAGAGCCAGGACTTGTTAGCGGGTATCAAACCACCTTTGCTGAAGCTGTCAGTTCTCTTCCCTGTATATTTAGAGGAGATAATAGGTGTGATACATGATTCATCATGCACGGCCTCCTTCCTTATGCAGACATGGATAAACTGAGATATGGGAAAAACTGAGATGAGGCTTTCTGCCCTTTGTCCTGAATACAAATCTCTTTCCATTGCTGACATTGAGGAATCCCAAAGACGTAACACAAATAAAGACAAGCAGATATCAGTAGCACATTGTGAATTATGCATAATTAAAAATTCCATTTTTCTTCAAGAGCTGTGTGACAGGAATGACCTCTCACAAATAGTATAAAAAGCTGGAAAAAAATGTGGCTGTTCATTATGGTGCATTATTTAAATTGACATAATCCTTAAAGATGAAGCCAGTGTTGGTGCTTGTTAGAGTTGCCAGTTTTTGCGTGATGGATTCTGTTTTCAGATGCTTTAACTACAAATCTGCAAAGGACCAGCCAATATTTTTTGTATGAAAATTCTGCTAGAGCACAATTCACTCCATTCCCAAATCCCCTTCATAGTAGACAACTGATTACAGGGCAAAATAATTTCCAAAGAGAAAATGGTTATGGAAGGTTTTGTTTTATTGTGACAAAGAGAGTGACAGTTGTTTTCTTTAAAAAGTGCCAATAGTTGATGTTCTAAAATTGGAACGTGATCTCTGGCAGATGAAAGTGCTCTCTGTTGGCAAAGCTGCCTGGCTTTGAAAAATTCCATATTATTCAAGTTGCAATTGGGTCAAGCTGGACCATTTATAGGGCCCAGAGATATCAGCACAAAAAGACCTGTTCTCACTCTAATCCTATTTAGAAACTGAGATGGAAACCAAGCCTTTGGTGTCTGTTTGTTCCCATCTCTGAACACCTTGGCTAGCCATGACAGATCATGGCAGTGCCCCGCTGCTATCAGTTAGCTGCAGTTGCATGCAGGAGAGTTGTGAAGGCTTGGTTTTTAGCAAATTCAGTGCTAGATTGCTGAAGTCATGGGTGAGATTTCCAGTCGAGCATTACATGTCAGCATTAGCATGTCATCAGTCCTCCTCTGGGCTCTCTGCAGCAGCTCCAGGTCCTTCCTGTGCTGGCCCCAGGGCTGGGGCAGCTCTGCAGGTGGGGTCTCAGCTGAGGGGGCAGAGGGGCAGAATCCCCCTCCTTGATCTATGTAGAAAATGCCCTTGAAGCTCAGTGTTCATGCAGAAATCATCCGCTGGTTTTTTTATAGAATTGACTCGAAGATCATCTTACAATGCTTTTCAACATACAGGGCACTTAACTCCTTGCAGTTTCAGTGAGAATTTTAGCAACCCTGTCTACTTTCAGTTTGAATTTTGCTTGCTCATGGCTGAACCTTGTGTGCTTTGTGAACTTTGGTAATTGCAAATAGGCATTTCCCTGCCTGCTGCACACCCTTGGAATGTGCTCTTCCTGCACCTGGATTTGTGAGGTGTTTTGAAAGGCTTCTGTTTTAAAGGTTAAGATAAATTTCATAACCTGCAGTTTCTGATAAACGTGCACCGTATTCATCTTTCACCATACTGAGGAACATTTATTTTTCAGTTCTTTAGCAGGAAGCTCCATCCATACCACAGGAGTGACAGAACAGGGTTTTTGGCCTGGCAGCTGCACACGCTTGTCTGGTTCAGAGTATGGCAAATTACTTTGCTCAGGACTGAATGCACATAAAGTGTCAAACAGTCAATTAGAAATACAACTAAAAATAGTCATAAGCCTAGTTCTTGTAGGCTCAATTTCTCTGCCCTTAAGGACAAGACAATAAGACAATTAACATTGACAGCTTCAAAAAAGTTACTAAATGTAGCTAAGTAGATGTGCATGTATAAATTGAATGGTTTTGCATTTGTGTGTGTGTGTAAATTGCTTAAGTTTATTCAGAAACCATGCTGGTATTTTTGAGATAAACTCAAAACATTGGCATAAGAAAGATAAAAAATGGAATTATTGGACTGAGTCCAGAGGAGGCACCAGGATGAGCAGAGGGATGGAGCAGCTCTGCTGGCAGGAAAGGCTGCGAGAGCTGCCATTGCTCAGCCTGGAGAGGAGAAGCTTTGGGGTGAGCTCAGTGTGGCCTTGCAGGGCCTGAAGGAGCTGCAGGAAAGATGGAGAGAGACAATTGCCAAGGGCTGGAGGGACAGGAGCCAGGGAATGGCTTCCCAGTGCCAGAGGGCAGGGCTGGATGGGATCTTGGGAAGGAATTGTTCCCTGGGAGGGTGGGCAGGCCCTGGCACAGGGTGCCCAGAGCAGCTGGGGCTGCCCCTGGATCCCTGGCAGTGTCCAAGGCCAGGCTGGACACTGGGGCTTGGAGCAGCCTGGGACAGTGGAAGGTGTCCCTGCCCATGGCAGGGGTGGCACTGGATGGGCTTTAAGGTCCCTCCCAACCCAAACCATTCTGGGATTCTGTGTGTGCAGGCCAGGTGAGTTTGTGTGTATTTTTAAGCAACGCTTCCTTGCCCTGTTGGTTACATGGTTTTTCTTTTCCCCATTAAAATTGCTGAAGTTTACTGCAACCCACTTTCTTGCAAAGTACTGGAATTGAAATGTTTCCATTAAGATTTCTCAAATAAATATTTGTGAAAAATCTAAGTTAAAAACATGGAACAAATAATAGTGACGTGTGCTTTGCCCAGAAAAAAACATAATTAAAAGGCTGTACTGATATGTTGCCTTTAAATGGGAATATTTGGGGATTCAGTTGTGCCTTTAAAGTGTCCTCAATTTAAACATATGATCCCATTCACTGCATAGCAGAATTTGGCCAACAAATTTGAGGGGGCACACTGATTTTTTTTCTTTTTTTTAAAATTATCCTAAATTTGGATAGATACTGTTTCTTCTTCCTTCTGATCTTCCTTTTTCTAAAAAATCAATAGGCTTTTTATCTCTGCCTTTTTAGTATCAATTCCTAAAGTGTTTTTGCACATTTAATTTTATGCACTGACACAGTTCTGAGGACAGAGGAGTGCACGCGAAAAAATTTTCGAGTGGGGGTAAAAGAATCGAGTTCTTTGTGAAGCAGGAGAATTTTATCTTGGGTATAAAAATGGGACAGACACATAAAAATGTCTGAACTTCTCTATTTATCAGCACTTTTCAAAGCACTCAAGCGTTGCAGTCAGACAGTTACAGCCACTGGTTGCTGGGTCTACACAGGTATCATATTTGTAACCATTAGCATGCAGACAGCAGATGATTAAATGCACTCGTGATAAAATGTGGCACCATATTATAAATGAGAATGGAAAATGAATTTATAACCATAAATCATGTATTAAAATATATGTGACAAGCTCAGACTGATGAAGACAATGCCGAAATAACAAATACTGGATGTGTCAGTTTTATCATAAAAGAAGAGATGTTTTCTTCGTGTTTTATTTTATAACTTTTTTGTTGCTGTTGTTTAAATTCATGTGTCTCAGCAAAAAATAACAACAGAAGTGTGGCTATGGCACATCTGGTAACTTTTGGAGGATGTGAATCCTCGTTTCCTTCTAACATTAAATAAGACCATGAAATTCTTGTCCAGAAAATTTAATATAAATTGAACTGACATAATCTCCTTTATCATGATAAGCATTTTTTTCAAAGTTTTCCTAGAGAAATTTGAAGATCCCATCCAATTAATATGAAATCATTTACCTGAGAAGCTGTAAGAGGTTTCATTGTCCATGTAGCTTTATTACAGATTCATTGTCAAGGAGCCTGAAGGGAATTTTTGAGATCATCTGGGCACGTAGACCATCTTCTCAGTCTTGGGCATGAAGGGTGTCCCAAACCTGGTGAACTGTCCTAGTAACACATATTTCTTAGAAGGTTAATTGACATTCTCACTGAACTTGGGTGTTTGTTCAGAAGATCCCAGCGGGGCAGACCCACAGCTTCAGTTTAACAATTTTGTGTGTAAATTCAAATAGGGACTTCTGATTTTCCTGATTCAGAGATTTTATCATTCCAAGCTTTAAATCCTGGAGTCTTTTTCTCATTTCTTGCTTTAAGCACTCTGTTTCAGCTGGTTATTAATACTTTACAGGCACAGTTAGTCCAGTGGGCTTAAGGCAGTGTCAGAATCATCACAGAAAAGTCATTGAAATGCACGTTCTTAATTCAGGTTTCCTGGACAGGAAGTTTTTTAGAGACTCCAAAAAAAGCTGTTGTTGAAATTTTAGGGAAATGTATCTTGTCCTTAAATTTTGTGTAGAAAGGGGAAATGCTTAAAAAAAACCCAAACACCCACTCCCACCCCAAAAAAATCACAAAAAAAAAAATTCAAAAACAAAACAAAAAAAAAAAAGAAAGAAAAAGAGGCCAAGGAAAAACAACAACAACAACCCACAAAAAATCCCCAAAACAAAACAAAAATACCTGAAAACACACCAGCTTTATGGGAATTTAGCCCTTAAACAATTTATAACTTTTCTTTAGAAAAAAATCTTAGCTATGTTAATTATATTTAAACCCACAGCAGCCAAAGTTTGATTAGACAATGATATGTACTGTGTATAATACAGCAGACTACTGTAAAGAATAATTCTCTACACAACATGAAAGGGAATTGTGTTCATGCTTTTAATCTGAATTATTTTTTTCTCAATTTACTCGTATTTCCTTCCTATTTAAAGGCACCAATCAAGGCTGGCAGGAGTCTGTTTGGGGCTTCTATGAACGTGCAGGAAAAGACAATGTTTTGGCTGAACTATTTTAAATCAGGACACAAAAAACCCCATGGAACAGGCACAAGCAGATAAATCTGTTTATCTAAGGTTGCACAGAGGGTCAGTGGTGGAGCTTGGAGTAGAACTCCTGATATCTGACTTCCAATATGAGAGTCCTAATAAATAATTCATTTAATTTCTCTGTTTTTATCAGCTTGCAAAATTGTCATGAGTGTGCTCTGAGACATTCTGCATTCATTCCAGAGCTGTCTTTTGTAAAAAGCTCAAATAATGTGTGATTATGGCTGTCTGACCATCCTAATTCCTGTTCCATGGATGGTTATATGGGAATGCAAGGCCTTTTCCCCCAACATGCAACCTCAGTCACTGTATTAGACCATCCCACATTCAGTGGGGCTCAGGTGGGGTTGTGCAGAGGAGGAGACACTCAGGGTTACTCAGAAAAAAATAAACTTATGGTTATTAGTGCTGGCAAGATGAAAGACATCTCATTGTTTCTCTCTTCTGGATAGTCAGCATAGTGCTGGTTTTAAATGAATTTACTAAAATTTAGGTAACAATAATTTTAAGTATCTAAATATATGGAATTTAGCTGAATAGAAAGTTTAGAGTATCACTTTTTGAAACTTTTTCCTAGAAATGTTCAGTCAGTCAGTAATGAAAAAATTGAGATTGAAGTAAAATTTCTATTAAAATTCAAATGACTATTCATGGAAAATGCTTTATTCATTCTACTCTGATATTTATGTATTATACAGAAATATCTATGTGCCCAGACAGTCTGGACTACATTTCCTAAGTGCATGACTGTAAATCTGGGGGAAAAATGCGGTAAAATTTGGAACTTGCTTTCTTAATCTACAGCTTTGATCTTGTTGGAATTATCTCCTCCACCATTCTTACATGTATTCTAGAACAGAAAATATTCTGGTGATTGCATAATTAAACTTAGGGAAAGACGTCTGGTTGTTTTAGAAAATTTAAAAAAAAAACCCTAATTAACTGGATAATGTTAAATCTAACATAATCTCTTTAAAAAGAATGAAAAGCAGGCACTCAGGAATGTATATTTTGTTTTCTGCCTTAAGTTTCTCTGCACAACGTGAGGGTCTGGCCTTGGAAGTGCTTTCTTAGCCAAGAGATGGCTGCTACTTTCTGCACTTGGCATCTTTCACTCAGTTAGGAGAAGAGAGCTTTCCTTCAGGGAAAGAAATCCCGAACTTACCTGAGCAAGGTGTAGCCACAGGGGTTGGGCTCTGCTTGCAGGGAACAGGGACAGGAGGAGAGGGAACGGCCTCAGGCTGGGCCAGGGCAGGCTCAGGGTGGACATGAGCAGGAATTTCCCCATGGAAAGGGTGCTCAGGCCTTGGCAGGGGCTGCCCAGGGAGGTTTGGAGTGCCCATCCCTGGAGGTGTCCCAGGAAGGGCTGGGGGTGGCACTCAGAGCTCTGGGCTGGGGACAAGGTGGGCATTGGGCACAGCCTGGACTCCATGGGCTGGGAGGGCTTTTCCAGCCTTACTGATTCTACAATTGGAATAATTCATTCTAATATTTAACAATCCTGAGATTATCTCAGTTACTTAGAGCACGGTGCTGATAACACAAAGGTCGTGGTTGTGATCCCCACATGGGCCATTCACTTAAGAGTTGGACT
>VZRR01009038.1:10923-297976 GCA_013398015.1 Oreocharis arfaki | reverse complement strand
CCTCCTCTGGACTCGCTCCAACAGCTCCAGGTCCTTCCTGTGCTGGGGCACCGGGGCTGGGACAGCTTTGCAGGTGAGATCTCACCAGAGCAGAGCAGAGGGGCAGAATATCCCCCCTCCCCTGCTGCCCACGCTGCTTTTGATGCAGGGCAGTTCACAGGGGAGTCCTGGGGGTAGTTTTGGGTACCACTACATAAAAACAGACATTAAGCCATTAGAGCGTTTCTAAAAGAGGCCATGAAGATGGGGAAGGGCCTGGAGGGGCCACCCGAGTGAGGGCACTGGGCTGGTTCAGCTGTAGTGGAGGAGCCTGAGGGCAGAGCTCCAACATCAGCATATTCCACTTAATTTATGCTTAAGGTGCAAAAAAAAAAAAAAAAGAAAAAGAAAATATATATATATATGAAATCTCAGATGGGGAATGCTTAGGCTTGTGCAAGAAGATCTGTGGACTTCTGTACACAGCTAAAAGCTGGAAGAGTGTCAGAGCTAAGGACCAAGTTCTGTAAGTAGCCTACAAGTACCATCCTTACTTGTGCTCCTGTGGAGTGACCACTGTGAGGCCACAGAACACTTTTTATTACACATTTTCATGTAGGTAAGTGCTGTACGGTGTGCAGACTTCACCTACTGCCAAAGGAGAGAATTATTTGAATTTTTGTATTTTGGTCTCTTGGTTCTCAGATCCTGGGTTTGATCATGTCCTTTTTGGTGCAAGTCATTAAACTTTTTTTTTTTGTTGATGGATGAGGTTTGTCGTAATTTTAAGGGAAATAGGTTTTGAAAACATTATTCAAAAATTTAAGACTTTCCAGATAAGGTGAAGGCTGAATTACGATCCACTTATGCAGAAAGATTAGCCAAGAGTGTTTCTGGCTGTCTGATTTTCATATGACCTACCAAGGACACAACGAGCTTCTTGAACCCCAGCTGCATCCAAGCAAACCAGCCCCCAGCAGAACCAGAAGGAAAACCTGAAGATGTCATGTTAAAAAAGGCAGATATCTTTACTATGTATGCAGAAATCAAGTGTCACACTATGTCAAAAACTCAGACTAGACAAAATCTGCCCCCACATTTGTGCTAGGAAGAAAAATTCCTGTGATGATACCAAAAAGAATATGGGAATAAACTCTGTCTGGGGAAGAGATAGGAGGGAAGGGAAGGGATTTGACTGAGGAGATCACTAGAAGAGGATGAGAAGTTGCTGGTTATGTTGTCAGAGCTTCTCTCCGTGGCTCTCTGTTACACAAAATATCTGTAGAAAACCTAAAAATGATGGCAGGGTGCCAGGTCATTGCCTAGACACATTCAAGGGCCATTTCTTTTGTGCTGATGAAGTAGGAGGATTGAAATTGGAAACAGGGATAGCCTTGGAATCAATTTGCCACTTCTTCCTCCTGGTTCTCGTATCTTTTACTGCAAAATATCCTGGAATACCTCAGATTTTAGGATAAAGTCCAAAAGTGCCTTTTACTGTTAAAATATTGTATGAATCATAGGAGGTTATTCCAGGCTTTGGGCTGCCTAATAGTAGCTTCTGTAAAAAGGGACAGAGAGCTTTGGCAATAGCAGTGTTTTTATTCCTCTGATTAATGTTCTACTTAAGGAATTCCACTAATTTCTCTGGACCCACCCAAACTTTGTAAGTTACTTACATGCAGGTGATTTTTCATGCTTTATGTCACAAGGAGCTGTGGAAAAGCAGGTTGTATCCTGTATTCCTGCTGAGCACTGGAATAGAGAAGCATGATGAAATGTATAAAATATTGACTTAATTCCCCGAAAATTTGTCCTTTCCATCATTTCTACAGGTCTTAGATAAAGAATAGCATTGCTGGAACAGAGCATTTGCATTTTGTGCCAGGCTTGCTTTATATCACTTTGGAAAATATCCCAATGAATCCTATGTTAACATTATTAGAAAACAATGCTTTATTAAGACTCCATGGTCTGTGTGGTTAAACAGCTTCTATATCTCCTAGCAGTGAGTATCAGTCCCATTTTTAATGTATTTTACATTGCATTTTTGACATTGCAAAAGTAACTTCACAAATTAAGCCATTATTTTAAAATTTGCATGGAAATGTCTGTTTTCTGGGGACTTTCATAAAAGTTTAATGAAACTGAAGCTATTAGGCTCAGTTTTTTCTTCTGGAAGGCGCTCTGGCTTTTGGAACACACATTATGTTTACATTTTAAGTTGCCCCAGCATATCAATTAGTGAACATGCTTATGAGATTGTCCATTTAAAACAACATTTTTACACTACATACAGCCTTGTAAATCACAGGATGCTGACAACATGAAATGCCAGCTGTGAAATGAGGAACTGATGAAAATGCAGTAATTCTGAATTTTAATATAATATAAATCATGTCAGCAATATTTGTGAATAGCAGCTGTCAAGATTTCATTTGAACTGCATGGATTATGGTATTTTTATATTCTCTTCTTTTCTGATAAATTAGACCTCCCTCTGCCCCCTCCCAGCCTTGCTCTATGATAACCTTTGCAAGGATTGGAAATTTGTATAAAAATTTTGACTGAATGGCATGAAATAGGTTGTCACAATGTTCAAACAGAGATAATAATGGCTTCAAAGTGACAGAAAGTAGGTTTGGATGGGATCTTGGGAAGGAATTGTTCCCTGGGAGGGTGGGCAGGCCCTGGCACAGGGTGCCCAGAGCAGCTGTGGCTGCCCCTGGATCCCTGGCAGTGCCCAAGGCCAGGCTGGACATTGGGGCTTGGAGCAGCCTGGGACAGTGGGAGGTGTCCCTGCCCATGGCAGGGGTGGGATGGGATGGGATTTAAGGTCCCTTCCAGCCCAGGACATTTTGTGGTTCTCCGAATTAAGACTGTGTTCAAAACATCACATATATCATACTGGTACTATTCTTTTTAAAGACCTGGTATTTAAACTCGTAAAAAGCATTTTTTATTCAAAGTTGTGATGGGGGGATGGAGAATTCTATCGAGCAGACTGAGATCTTCAGACTCTTATTCCGTGAAGAAACCCAGAGGATCAGAATGGTTCTTTATTGGGGTGGTTTGGATACGGAAGTAGCTGCAGGATCAGATCCGCGGTGTGGGGAGGTCTGGATCTGTGCACTGCCTGGCAGTGCTGTGTGCATGCCGAGGAAATGAAGATCAGGCTGGAATGCCTAAAAGGAACAAATATTTTCTGAGGTTTTTGGTACTGTGTATTCCTCTAAAGCAGAGGAATTTGTCCATGACTGCAGAAACCTTTCTTGTCTGCTCTCTGAATGCTGGTTTTTGCTCCCATCATCTCCTAAGGCGTCAAGAAAAATCAGGAAATGCTGCTGTATTTGAATGTGCTCTGAAATGCTGGTGTTCAGTGGGTGATACAATCACAACTAAATGAGTTGCCTGTAGGATAAAGAATTCAGATGTATGTCAGTAGAAGTGACCCGATTTGTATTGAGTTTTAGGAAGATAAAATTGAATTGCTGGCATAATTTAATATGATTTGCTTCAAAAATCAATGTATAAAATCATTTAAGGCTATTCTTTGAACAGCAGCAAACAAACAGTATTAAACAGTTGTTACCAGGAAGGTGTGATGTGCACATTTTCCTACAGAGAGCTCTCACTTTGGAGCTGAGGCTGAGTGTCAGATACAGGGAATTCCTAAAGCTGGAAAAGGCAATCATGGGGAAGCTGAGTGCCTTCAGAGGAGGAGCAGGTAACAGCTCTTGCTTTGCTTTCCAATCAGCGTCACTTGGCCTTTCCATAATTTAGGTTGGGTAATTAATTTTCATGGAAGGCTTGATCTGCTGTGAGCATTGTGTAGGCACAAGTGCTGCTCATGGCATGGGGATGTCACCTGCCAGTCACAATGTGCCACCCTGACTGGCATCCTAGTCCTCCTCTCTAATGCAGAAATAAATTTGTAAAAGCAGTGTAATCAAGAATTCTTTCATGAGGAAGCCACCATGTTTTACTCAGGAGCATGATTTCATGCTCAGCTGGCAGTGATTGTAGTGAAACCCAGAGGGCAATCACAGGAGTTACAGAACTGTGATTTGAAGGAAAAAACTTTTCCCTTTCCCAATATACAGACTAGATGGAGCAAAGGGGAAGGGGACTTCAGCAAAAACAAATGTCAATTGAAGTTAATGAGGCATGAATATGCTTTATAGCAGGAAGAAACTCATAGAGAAATTATTAAATAGCTTTTTGAAACATAACTACTTATAAAAAGGGCTCCTGGAGTTAAAAAGGCCGAAGTTTGCAAACACAAGAATGTTGGTCCAAAAGAAAGTAGCAAAATCCCTGCAGTGGGTGTGCTATGCACTAATTGCACCTCAAAGAACTCTAGAGGGATGATCCATATCCAGAATGGAACAACCAGGCAAAGACACATTCTGTAATTTCAGAAGGTGTTCACACTTTGGCTTTGAGGGAGCTCAGGGCTTTCTGTTCAATAAAGAAATTGGTGACCACCCCAAGAAAGTTTTGATAACTTTGATTCTTTGATTTGCAATTCCTTTTGTGGAACACAGCACTGAGTACAGCGACTTCCTCTGCTCCAATTACCAAATCACTGAAAAATGCAAACAAAACTAAGTACTTTGATCCACTTATGATTAAATAATATTTCCCCCCAACATAATGGTGGCTGCTGCAATATTCTACCAGCAGTCTGGAAGCTGGGAGTCCTTTATCTGGGTGAAAATATGGAGCATGTCTTTCTACTCAGAAAATAGCAAATTAATAGTTTGTTAAGAACTTTTAAGACTGAGAAAACAGACTGGGACAGGAAAATCCTGTGACCTACTAAAAGCATGAGAGGAAGCATTTGCTGTCTAAGACAAGAAGCAATCAGAGTTGGGTTTCTAACAATTTAAAGTCAGTTTGTTAGTCCTAGAAGACAATCACCAAATCTTTAATACAAATTTTATATATATATATAGTTGGGTGCCAGTTGCGGAGTACTCTCTGCCGAATTCTTGGTTCGGTCGTGGACGGTCAGGACAGACAGTGATGGAGATTTCTATTCTCAGGTTTTAGATCATGATGTTTATTGCAGAAGGTGTGGGAAAAGAGCCATGCCAGGAGCTGCCGCTTGCAGCTCCAGGCAGGTCGGAGAAGTTAGAGAGCAGGCGAGAGGGGAGAGAGTGTCAGAGTGTGATAGAGTGAGAGAAGAGGAGAGCAGAGCAGAACAGAATGCTCTCAAGGGTGATTACAATACATTAAATAATCTTCTGTGTTGAATATTCTAATTTCCATGAACTAATCTAGAATAAGCTACAAATCCTACAACATTTGCTTACAGCCTATATATAAATGAACTTCAGAGCTGGTATTATTTGTTGGCTTTCAAGACCTTAAAAATAAGTTTATCTCAAATCAAAAATCTCTTTTTTTTAATGTCCCGTTTGTAGTTCTGACCAGTAACAAATCTATGCCATAGGGCAGATGAAATATGCTCTTTGCTTTTATATAGGCCTGTAATTTCTAAAAGTCTGCTTTTAAAAACTTCTAGAATTAGTTGCACCTTCAGATCCATTGTGGTTTTTACCAGATGATGCATAATTCTGACTTTAATTTTGTTCTGCTATTCATTTTTGCTCCTTGAAAATTTGGTGATTATTCCTGCAATCCTTTGTGTTATAATAGATTTTTTAAAATACTCAAGTTGTGATAAATATTTATCACAGGCCCTTTAGGGGATTTCTGCTCCCATGTGAAGGGGTTTAGTCTTGCTTCCCTATTTAATTTCTTGTATAGATATTGTCTTATACCTCTCATCAGTGGTGTCAGCCTTTTTATACCTTTTTCGGTTCTATTTTATATTTTAAGCTGAGGTGATCAAAATTGTTGGATTGTGACTAATTAATGTAGTGACATAGTCATGTTTTTTTCCCTTCAGTAATTTTTAATGCTCTACTTCCCTTTTTGAACAGTTCTGTTCTCATTTGAACGTACCCAAAGAACAATCCAAAGTGAAATGAAGTTCTGTCTCCCAAGAGAAAATAGTGGCAAAAATACATATCCTGCTGCTGATTGTTTTCCATTGGCATTTCTTTGCATTTAACATTATTTAATTTCATTTGTTATTCTATTGTCTTTAGTATCGTGAAGTTCTTCAATAGCTTTTCATGTGACTGCTTTATTTCGTAATCCAGAATAATTCTGTATAATCAACAAAATTTTACCTCAGCATTCTTTTGTCCTTCTGGATCCCCTATGCTGAATAGCCTACATCTTAACATTAATCCTTCTCTAATTCCCTTGGTACCTTTCCTATTACGGCAACAAGTCTTTCTTCTTATCCATTATATCCAATCTTTTAAACTGTCAATAGTCCTTAAGAGAAGCTTCTCCTTTATCTCTTGTCATATCTGTTCTCTGCTGGGCCTTTGGAAATGGATCATGTGAGAAAAAAAATTTAAAATAATCCTCTGGATCTGCCTGGCCCTGCAGTTCCTTAATGAAATCAAATGGATCCATAAGGCTGGGTTCGCTCTATACAAATATATCAGGTTTATCAATTTGCTTAGAAATTTTGTTCTTTATGCAGATTTCCACAGATTTTCTTAGTACAGGGGTCAGAATTGCTCGTTTGTGCCCAGGAAATCATCCCTGGGTCCCATTTTAAACACAGTTGTCGCACTTACCACTCTGCTCAGTTATTGAAGAAGATTATCCAGTAGGTGACACATCATCCTCAGAGTCCAGCAATTTCATATTTAATTGCATTACAACTTTTAGGGGAATAATTTCTTCTACTCTCAGCTTTTGATGACTTTATACTATTTTTTTCCCTAAAACCTTTTTTATTGACACTTAAAATCAAGGCATATCAATAACTCATATTTCTTAAAGCATGGCCCTGATGTCATGAATCTCCCAAACCTTCACAGTAAGCACTGGTGCAAAGAGTCTGTTTAGCTTTTTTGTTGTGGTCTGAATTTCCTTGAGTTCTCTTTTCATTCCTTCATCCTACCAACTCTGGCATGGCTATAGGGTCCCTTCCAATCCCAAACATTCCATGATTCTGATTCTTTGGTTGGTTATAGGATCTTTTCCAGCTTATGGCTGCTCAGACATAGTCACTGCTTTTTATTCTGCTTGCAGATGTTCTATAGGGACTTGACAGCATTCATATGATAATTAAGTAAGTTGAGATTGTTGGAATATGAATAAACAAGTTTGTAAATACCAATTATATGCATTTATTGAGCGTGAGCTGAACAAATGTTTCTAAATGCTGTATTTGAGAAAGGAAGTTCAGTTACAAGCCAAGTCTTACAAACCTCTGCCTTGGGACTTCGTAAGTAAAAGGGAAAGAAATAATTCATACATTGCATCCACACAATCTCCTTTTCTCATAGCTTTCTGTATCCCAGAAATCATAGTTGGAGTGCCACTATTGCAGAGATACAGCCCTTTTTGGCTGGAATAAGCTTCCACGCATCAGAGCAGCAGCAAAACTAAAATTTGATTTTTCCAGATACATTTTTTATGACGTGTCAAGCACTGCTGAAAACTCTGGGGAGGCTTCATGTGACAAGGTGAGCTGGAACATCAAAATGTTCCGAGCTTTCAAGTCGAGCCTCGCAGTCCTTTGTACACGGCTCAGTTCAGAGCTGCACACCTGTGCACCTTGTCACTGCGAGCAGCACCACCTGCAGCGGGCAGGACTCGGGGAGCTGGGAGGGCCCAGGCTGCCAAACTGATCCTTCCTCCACAGGGAAGGCTCTCCATCACTCATTCATCTCTTTGCCTCTCCCAGTTTTCATGTGGCTCCAGATCCATTTGTGTTCATCCAAGGGGAGGAGTCAGGAAATGTGCGGCGCTGTCAGATTCGTGTGCAGTCCCCCTTGGTGCTTTTAATGTCCTGGTGTGTTTCACTGAAGTTCTTCATCCTGAAACAAGCAGCTGTTTTCTCCTGCAGGTGGATTTTTCAGATTCTTAGAACTGATCCTTGGGTCTGATGAGTATGGGAATTTCTTGGAGAAATGCTGTGAAAGAAAATTTCCCCAAAAAAGTACTTGCATCATAAATTTTCAGCATTTAGAACAGGCATCAAGTTTATTTCTGCCTAAAAAGTCAGTATAAAAGAATTCCTGGCCTCTAGAAATAATTAAGGAAATCATACCAAGCACGTTTGTACTCGGGCAGTTCCAATGTGGGGTATTTTAATTTTGAGCTCTTATAATCTCATGTTTACAAATGCCAATTCTTCAAATGAAGTCTAAGCA
Source organism: Oreocharis arfaki (assembly GCA_013398015.1). Classification (NCBI taxonomy): domain Eukaryota; kingdom Metazoa; phylum Chordata; class Aves; order Passeriformes; family Paramythiidae; genus Oreocharis; species Oreocharis arfaki. The sequence continues at coordinate 289,745 of VZRR01009038.1, read as the reverse complement.
TTCACAGACCCTTTTCCTTACAGGGATTCCCATGCTGGTATCCCACATCTTCTGAGTATTTCAGGAGTCACTGTGCTTCACCGTCTTTTACTGGAAACTGAGTTGGAAGAGTATAATTAGTTCTGAATAAGTAATTAAGACATCTACACAGTGAAACGGAACACTTGATCCAGCAGCCAATCTCGTGTTCTAGACTGGATCTTTTTATTTATGAAAATAAACTTAAATAACCTTATAAAGCAAACAAATAAAAAACCTCAAACCCAAACAAACCTAAGCAAAAGCCCCAACCCCAAACCTGTGCAGTTGTCACTGCAGTTTTCTAATCATCTGCTGAAAAGAGGAGTACAAAAAGTACACAAATTTCAGATTATGTTTCATTTGCTTGGTTTAGGGCTTTAACTGTCAGGTCACAAAGCTTAAGAGAAGTTTAAAAATTATCTTTTTGGATGATTCAGGAGTATGTTGGGTTAATCTCCTTTGTTTTACAGTTTCTAAAAAAAATATGCAGACATAGGTGATTATTAACAAGGAGAATTTTTTTTTTATTATCAAAAAGATAATTATTGATGAAGAGAATACTGAGTTTCTGTGGAAAACAGGTAAATCCACACAACTTCTTTTATTTCAATCTGATTATATACCGACTGATAATGGCATCTAATGTAAGAAAAATCTGGGGTTTTTTCTCTGCCATTATGAATGCTTTAAATGCTGCCATTTTTAGGATACTTTTCCCTCGAAAGTGGCAGAAAAGCTATTTCAAGAATTTGGAAGTGAGCACATGGATCTCTAGTGGGGAAAAGAACAAACAGCATCTTAGAAGACATTGCAAAAGTTTAATTTCTGATCCAGTATATATAAAACCCCGAGTTGTTTGAATTTTACTCAGTTCTCTTTTCCTCCCTCTTTCCCCCTTTCAAGAGAGTTTGGCCACATGTGCTTAGATCATAAAACAAGCCCTTTAAAAATCTAAACTCACTGCAGGCTGTCATTCCAGTGTGCCTGGCATCTTCAAATCTCTTGCAGAAAGAAGGTGACATCAATCTGCCAGTCCTCCTTCACAAGTTTGTGACTTTTCCGAGGGCCCGAGGCAAACACATGTGCCCAGTCACTGAAGGATTTGCCAACGCTCCTGCGGTGCAGAGTCTCTACCCCAGCAGCTGTTGTTTAGTGATAGATCACTGAAGCAAAAAATTATGCTGGTATAAAAAATAGATCTTGAACCACAGCTCTCATTCTTATGCCTTCGTTGTGCATTAGTGGGCAACCTGTGGGATTCATTTAGCTGTAATCATTCGCTACTGAGGGGCAGAGTGTCTTTCAGACACTGCTGATGGAGTCACCTTTGAAACAAGTGCAAATGAGCCCAAATCATTCAGCAATCCGTCCTCCCCGGCTTACATTGCAGAACTGGCACATCCTTCAAGAGCCTGTTCAGAATGTGTAACACAAAGAGAAATACAAAGAAAGACATTTTACTCTTTTATCCTATATTTCTGAGACAGTTTAATTAGTTTATTGTCTGGATTTGCACTCCTTCGCTGAGGAATGGCAGATACACAAAGCAAGCACCAGGAGGCAGATGCTGCTCCTGTTTACACTGAGGGTGAAAAAGACCTGGGAGGTGTCTGATGAAAACTCAGTGGAGCTGAGAATAGTGGTCAATGGTTTGGGATTAACAGCACAAGTATTGCCAGAGGACACTCAGAGCTGTTTGGGGTGGGTTTTTTACTTCAGCTGCCTTTTCATGCTCATTCTTGCCAAAATCAAGGCGAAAAATGTAAGTTTTTACTGACTTGACATGGAATTTAGTTTGCAGTTCAGAGATGAAGATAAGAAAGCTCATAAGACAGCTGTGAGAGCACTCGAGGCAGTACCTGTCCCAAATACATGATCAGAGTGGGGAGCTGAATGCTTAGGTTTTGAAGTTGTCATACTGAGTAAAAACATTTCCACTTATGTATAAAAAATCACCCCCATCCCCAAAAAGTTGTTTGTTTTGGTTTTAGGTTTTTTGTTCTGTGTTGTTTTCAGAAAACTATTTGACCCACTCTGAATTATTCAGATATTGTCTATGGCTTGAGAATGAGAGCTAATATAAGTACCCTTGCAATTACCAATCTCATACTATAGTTACTGGTTTAAAAAAAAAGCAAACCAAAAAAACAAACCAAAACTAAAACCAGGACAAACTGCAGATTTAAAACAGATTCAAGGAGAATTTCTGTAACCAAGTAAAATTTTTCAATTTTAACCCCTCCAAATCTCTTTTTTTTTTTGCCTTTTGGTCATTGATTCTCAGCTTTCTCTCATAAGTCCAAAGCATTGTCACTCTGCACCAGCCTGCAAACACCTGTGGAAGGGAAGAGCTCATGTCTGAATTAAGCTGAGGGCTGAGCAGAATCACAACTTTTCTCCTCTAATCTCATTGGGAAGGCTTGATCCTGCCTCACTTTGTGAGCAGTTTTCTACAAAATGTTTATGAGGGAACACATTTTTCTGTTAAAATAAGAGAGTGAAAAAGAAAAGATAAAGATGCTTTCATTCAGCAGCTGAATAATTAAAACAGACCCAGGAAACTTTTTACTTCTTTGCTTCCACCTGAAGTAAATCATGGTGAGTTCCCACAAAGCAGGTTGCAAAGGCCATTCCAAGGCAGGAGTTCTCAATTCCTCCGCCTTGGATGGAAGGGAGACTGCTTCAGTCACATAGGAATTTCTGGTTCCAGTTTCACTACTGGGATCGTTTTTCCCAGTAAGAGTTTCAAACGAAATACAGTCAGTAGTAAGTGGGAAAGCAGCTTCTATATTCTCACTTTACATTTAACTTAACTAAACTGAGCTTAACAATTATAACTCTGTCACTCTCAAATACATATATATAATTGTTATATATATAGTATCTTCCTCAAGCTTAAATATATCAGCATTTTGCATAATTATCATAATAGACAACTCACATTTCGTCTATCATTTAACACAAAATAACCTAGCAAAATCTGTGAACACTGAGTTATATTTACTGTCAGAATTCCCACAGAACTGCTGTGGTTGAAAAACCAGAGCTGCTTGGTGAGGCCTAAATACCAAAGTGCAAGCCAACGTTTTCTGTGATTTTAAGGATCAGTGAAAGGCAGGTGCGTGTCCTACACCATGGGAGTGCTTCTCCAGTGTCATTCCAAGCACTGATGGAGACATTCTGTTTGTGTGAACGAGCTGGGATGGGCTGGGGTAGAGTTACTTTTCTTCCCAGTGGCTGGGATGGGCTGTGTTTCAGGTTTTCCTGAACACAGGGATGATAATTCAGGGGTGGTTTTGTTGCTGCTGAGCAGGGCTTACACAGAGCCCAGGCCTTTCCTCCTTCTCAGCCCTCCCCAGCAGCGAGGAGCCTGGGGGGTCACAAGAATCTGGGAGGGGACACAGCCTGGACCGCTGACCCCAAGTGACCCAAGGGATGTTCCACACCATGTAATGTCAGGCTCAAGGCTTAAAACTGGGGAAAGAAGGAGGAAGGGGGGACATTTGGAGTGATGGCATTTGTCTTCCTAAGTCCCAGTTCTGAGTGATGGACTCCTGCTCTCCTGGAGATGCTGAGCACCTGCCTGCCCACAGCAAGTGTGGAATGAATTCCTTCTTTTGCTTCGAGTGTGAGAAGTTTGCTTTACCAATTAAACTCTCTTTATGTCAACTCACAAGTTTTGGAATCATAGAATGGTTTGGGCTGAAAGGGACCTTAAAGCCCATCCAGTGCCACCCCTGCCATGGGCAGGAGCACCTTCCACTGTCCCAGGCTGCTCCAAGCCCCATCCAACCTTGTCTCTCCCCCATGCTGCTGGAGGAACGAGTGAGTGGCTCTGTGGGACTCGGTTCCCATCTGGGGTTAAACCATGACACCAAGGCATGAGTTTTTAACCCATTTTTTCTCTTTCTACACATCTCTTAAATTCAGTCCTGGGAAGTTTATATCAGTTGGTTATTATGAAAACTGCAAACTTACTAAGGTTTAATAGTTTAAAAGTACTTTTTTTTCCTTTCGGATGTGGTGTAACAGATTTTTAATGAATTGCTAGTGGTTTTAACTTAAGGGTTAGCGCTGCATTTATGAAGCTGCTTCCTTTTTAAACATGCCTGATAAGGTAGGAAACAACAGATAAGGTAGGAAACTACAAGTAATTTGAACACAAAGTGGAATCAAGCTTTGCTTTTTGACTGGATGATTCCTTCCAGAAGGAAACACACTTTTCATCTCCTAAAAATATCATTACAGAGACAGAAAATTTAATTGTACCAAGAACATGAAAAGCGACTGAGAATAACATTAATGCTTTATATGAAACTTACTATTATTCATCATGTAGTACTGAAAAGATTGCCAATAATCAAATTACAGACAAATACACACCTGCAGCAGTAGCTGTTACTGTATGAATACAAGAAATCTTCTAGCTCCTGGTTGTTACTTAGTCCCTGGGCTGAAGTAAATAGTCACTAACAGAGTTCTAACTCCTGTAGCATAGCAGCATAATCTTTCAGCTGGCTCTCAGTTTGCCAGAGTCAAGTGAGAAATATTGTTTTACTAGGAAGCACCGAGCCTTGGGAAAAGGTGTGACCTGGCTCCTTCCTCCAGCTTCTCTCTTGTATCATGGGATAAAGCACTGTCTTAAAAATTCTTCTTCTAAACCTAGAGAAGTGGAGAGAAATCTCAAAAAATATTCCAGGTATTTCCCAGCTTCTGCTTAAAAGCAGTGAAGGGAGAGAACACAAAGCTTTTGTGTACTCCAGTGTTCTGCTTTGTTAGTCTGAAACCCCAATAATAACACATTTCTCACTGTACTGAGCATATTTTTCCTGTGCTTGAGCAAACCTTTAGCAGCTGCCTCAGCTGCATGTTGGGGAGTGCATGTCCCATTTAGTCTTTGAAGCTCTCCTACTTCAGAAGGAATTGAATACACATCCTGCTGTTTGGAGGAGCAGGGTTGAGGTAAGGAGGCTTGACCTGTGAAATATTTGTTAGTTTGGGGTCTGCTGTAATTGTTAGCCAGGCCTGCTTTCATTTGGAATAGTCAAAAATCTTAAGAACTGTTGCCAGGAGAGGTTGAATGAATCGGCAGGAGGACCTGCACAAGGAAAAAGTGTTACAGGTTTTGTGAGTGGGAAGGATCTGTGGCCACAGCTCTGCGTGGAAACAACAAACGGAGAGTTCTGGTATCAGAGTGGTTCAGTGGTCACACTAAAGTCAAACAATGGGGAGAATTGTTCCATTCCAACCCAGGAGTTCACAGAGCAGTGATTTTCAGGAGCACTGGTAGAGTAAAAGCAGCTTTTATATCAGATATGCAAACCCTTCAGACATGGGGAACAGTACTTTTTTATATAGCATTATATTTTATATATCTAGAACATTAAAGCATCACATTTCACTGAACATTTGTAATAGTCAACATACATTTTCTCAGGTGTGTAGTTCATAATGCTCAGCAACATTTTCAAGAGTGCAGAATTTATGGAAATTTTATTTCCTGAGAGTATCAACTGCTATATATATTGTTGTTGAAATATGGAGAAAAATTGTGAATACAATTCGTTGTTTTGCGTGGTTATTCCTTTTATTAGTCCAAGTGATAAAATTCATCCACGTTCCATTAATCTTATTTGACTTTTTTTTTACTCTTTGCATTAATGCTCAATTATAATAACATTTTGTGTTTCATCTGACTCTTTGCTATCAGTACAGAATCAAAAAAACACTATTAATAGTGGGTTCAATCAATTTCTGAGTGCATACATTTCCTCTAGGTACTGATCTAATTGCAATCATAGGAGACATTAAAGAAACATGCTCTAAAAATGGGAAAATTGTCTCAGTATGAGTGCTGTATACAATGAGTAAACATGTATCTGATTCTTCTAAGTGCTCTTGGAGTGAAACTTTATTAATTCACATAAATAATCAAATATATATTTCGAGCTGCCTCCCAAAATGCGATTTATACACTTGGCCTAAAAGACAGCAAACACTTGAGTAACCATTTCTGTGTTACAGAGAGCATGGCTCAATTCTACCCCAGCTCTGCCTCTCTGCAAGTGGGTTTTGTGTGTCAGGGCCTCGAGGGCACAGATGTGACCCTGAACAGCCTCACTGGGGCTCTCACCCATGTGCTCCCTGTGGGTTTTGGGCTCCGTGTATGCTCAGCCCTCAACCTTTAGCTCTCATTTGAGGCACATCTCAGATATCCTTGTGCTGTCTCTGGTGGGGTTCATGTGGCACATCTGATGTCCCATCTGCCCTGAGGGAGACTCAATGGCTCCTCACAGGTACCTTTGTACCTGGAGCTGTCCAGGCCGCTCCTGCCCAGGTGGGCTTGGACCTGTGTCACAGCCCTGCTGTCAGCTGTCTCAGACCCCAACCCCTTGTGCTTCTGTCTGGACTTTCTCTTCGGGCCCTGGACCCATTTCCCCACTTTTCCCATTCAGGATTGCCGCTGGATCTCGTTACCAGCCCCAGTCCCTGTCTGCTGTGCTCAGACCCTGCACATCTGCTGTTCAGGAGGCTCCCTGGCTCCCTCCTCATCCCTGAGCGAGCAGCTGGCCCTGGCTGCTTCCTGACATGGAAAATACTGTGTTCATCTTAGATGCTGTGGTTTTCATCCTGGGAAACCTATTGCATCTCCCCAAAAGCAATCTCAGCTGGGCAATAACAGAAACAAAAGGCAAGTGGGGGGCACCCAAATTACAGCTCCCAAGAGTGAAATGGCAGGTGAATACCATTTAGTGTCCAGCTAAAACAGAGAGACTTGAACTTCTGAGCTGGAAACCCTGCATTTTTCTCTATCTCTGCATTTCTGTTTCAGTTCTAGTGCAGGAAGAAAGTAAACCCTGCAATACATCATTTTCTGCTGAAAATAAATATAACATGACATTGTTTGGGTTTTTTTTTCCTGTCAGCCTTGATCTCTGAATAATGAACTATATTCCAACCAAATAACTCGGTACTGAAGAGGTCTAATTTTTTGCAAGTTGAAATCACTATCTGATTCATATGCCCAGTGCTAATTAAAATTGGGAACATGATGCCCTTTCCTCACCACCTGTCTGCTCTCCAAGTGATACAGGCCTGGGAGAAATATTCCAGTAAAAATCAGAACAGCAATTTTTGCTAGAGAATAAGTAATTTTTAGATGAAATAGTATTCATTTAGATGAATAGCTCTGGCACCCTTTTCTAGATCACAGTGTTTGTGTGTACAGTCTTTAGAGAGTTACATCATGTAGGATGGCTCAAGTGCTGAAACAAAATATTCCACGAGAAATAAAGAAATGTAGGGAGAGGAAATTGGCATTCTATCCTCCCAGATTTTAGTGATCTAATTAAAAAGATCCAACTGCATCTAGATAAATATTAAATGAAATTATCGTAATGCTTACTTTTATACTGGTAGAAAAGAGCTTTGGTATTTGATGAGGTCTCATGAATGCAGCTAAAGTGGAAATAGCAGATTTTCACAGAAGATTTTTCTTCCTGTGAGCCATTTTCCGTGGTTTTAACCTCAGTCAAAGCACCCCGATGTTCACTTTCAAGGTCTGTGTAGTGGCTGTTGAATGTATTATTCTCCCAAATGATACCTGGGTTCGTACTGAAGTTATCAAACGCATTATTAGACATTTAGGCATGTATTTTTAGTTTTGCTTTTTTAAGCTTGCTCAGGGCAAAATATTTTTCCAAGACAGGAGTGAATTGTAGCTTCCAGTCTGGGGTGAGATCCATGTGTAGCACAGAGAGGTGTTCATGTGTTGCTCTGTAAAACAAATGCTGAAGAGACAAAGAGTCAGTGTTGGCTAAAAAGCCAACAGTCCATCCAAACACAGTGCAGAAAGGAAAAAGGTCCATACTCACAGAATCACAGAATTGTTAGGGTTGGAAGGGACCTCTGGAGATCCTCCAGTCCAACCCCCTGCCAGGGCAGGGTCACCTGGAGCAGGAGACACAGGAATGTGTCCAGGTGGGTTTGGGATGTCTCCAGAGAGGGACACTCCACACCCTCCCTGGGCAGCTGCTCCAGGGCTCTGCCTCTCCAGGGAAAGAAGTTCTTCCTCATGTTGAGATGAAATTTCTTTTGTTTTTGTTTATGTCCCTTCCTCCCTGCCCTGTCACTGGGCACTGCTGAACAGAGCCTGGCACCATCCTCTGACACCCCTGGGAGATTTTTGTGTGGGTTAATAACATCCCCTCTCAGGGTTCTCTCCTCCAGACTGACCAGGCCCAGCTCCTGCATCCTCTGCTCATCAGAGAGATGCTCCAGACCCCAAACCATCTCTGTGGCCTGCTCTGGACCCTCCCAAGCAGCTCCTTGTTTTTCTCGAACTGAGGAGCCCAGAGCTGGACACAGCACTCCAGCTGTGCCTCAACGGGCTGAGCAGAGGGGCAGGATCCCCTCCCTGACCTGCTGGAAATGCTCCTCCTGATGCCCCCCAGGATCCCATTGGCAACTTGAGTCAATTTGTGACGCAGCAGGACCCCAGGTCCTTCTCCACAGAGCTGCTCCAGAAGGTCACCCCAGGCTGAGCTGCTGCTTGGGGCAGCTCCTCCCAGGTTCCCTCGTGTCTCTGGGCAGGCTCTCGTCCCTCTGCTGTAGCCACAGCAATGGGCTGCCCCTGGCTGTGGGGTTTGACTTGTGACTTCCTTGCTTTCAGATCTGCTGCTGAGGAGAGCTGGTGGCGAGGAGGTGGATAATTCAGTCCTCACACGTAACACAGTTTAATCCCATAAGCACTCACATGAAAGCCAAGGGCTCTGGGTTCCAGTTGTGTGAATTTATCAGAGCAGGGAGCCCTTGGGCAAAGTTTGACTAAGCAACTCTTTCCAAAATGTGATGTGGCTGACATTGAAATTCCTGTCAGTCTTTATCTACGTGGAACAACTGCTCATTGTGGGAACAATAGCATGACACAGGCCTGGAAATTATTTTAAATCTTGAAATATTATTCCTCAATTGACATACCTTTTTTTTTTTCCCTTCCCCACAACAAAGCTCTGTAAACTTTTGGTTACTTGGGGTATTTATCCACTATCAGTTATACCAAAATGATGAGATTTAAACAGAGCAGTTTTTCATCGTAGTTGTCAGTATTTTAAATAAAATCTGAGCAGGATTAGTCAGCAACAGGATAAAACAAGCCTCTGGTGTCAGAACTGAATAAGTGTTCACGGTGTTGCTACTGTTGACTGAAACAATGCTGGAAATTGTTTAGCAGACCAGTAGTAGCCATCTGGTATATTCAGAATGATAGTGAAAAGCTAAACTAAAATTAAAATGGTTTAAAATGGTTTTAAAGACCATTTTATATATTAATACATTACTTCCTGTGCATGAATAGAATGTATGAATGTAGGAGTTCTGCATTTGCTTATTACTCTAAAAAGACATTAACTACCAAAATTGTTTTTAAAAATGCTTATTATTCATTTGAATGCATATATCTCTAGTAGCTGGGAAAAACTTTACAGAAACCCACAAAAAAATATTCTGAAATGACCTTTCTGAATAATTGAAGATGGCTTTGCATTTTTACCAGCACCTCCATAAACTCAGTATGGCATCAATGACAGTTCACCACAACCCCAGCCATAGAGCAGCATTTACAAACACACTTAGGGAGCTTTACTGTAAGTAATGAAATTATTAGAAAGCAACCAGGACAAATATATCTGGATGTTAAAATGTGCTTTATGAGCTCAATAATTCTCATAGTAAAATATTTTTTTTCTGGAGCCCTGGTGGCTAAGAGCTGGACTTTGTGCAGTTGAGAAGTGAGTGGGTGATGAAATTGTTCTGTTTTCTTCCTGCATGAGGTTGTAGCTTACATACAGAAAAACTGATACTGTATTTCTGGGGAATGTTTTAGTTGTGGCTATTTTCTTTTTTTTTTAATAGATCATAGACATCTTGTCTTCACTGAACTTCTGCATTTCCTCAGCTGTTGTTCCTATCAATATTGAAAAGCCTTTTCATTGTGGTAACCTGATCTAGTAGAGGCAGAGGAAACTCTCAGAGCTGGAAATATGTGACTCAAGGGAGAACATTCATTTTTAGGAGTTACTTGGGGGCTGAGGCAGGTCTAAGGCAAAACTACAACAAGATTTGCATTTGCGAGTCAACCCTTGTGATATTTCCTTTAATTTCTTTATTGTTCTCACACCCATCCTCAAAAATCCAAGCAAAAAACCCAAAACAAAACAAAAAAAAATCCCCAGAACAGATACACTTCTAAATTTAGTTTTGCTGTTATCAGAGGAGAAAACTACAAAATCTGCCCTTCCACCTCTTCAGCTGGAAGTGAGGTAGTCACCTTTCGTCTTGGAAGGGAACCTAGGTTTTAGTTGTGAAAAGCATTTGTGATATTGAAAATTGTTAGTTATCACAGTCATTTTTGGGGACAGGACTAAACATAATGAGGATAAATATCAACAGGGGTCAAGCTAAGAAAGGAATGTTACAAATCAGTACCAACAGCTGAACTGTTACTGGACTAGAGCAATTAGCAGCTAAGTTAGTTGTCTCCATGTACTCCTAAGTGCTTAATTTGGAATACCACCACACTCCTTTTGGTTTAGACTCTTTCATCTTCACATATAATTTTTTCAGCATTCAGATGCTCCAGCTCCTGAAAATTGATATTCATCAACACAAGATGAGCTGCTCGGAAAATCTCCTGTGATAGCTGCACGTACTGACAAGAGGTGTCTGTATGCCACAGTACCTAAAGAGCTTCAGAGTGCTCTCAGGACTGGGGCACTGCTGCAGTTAGATTGAAATGAACTCTGCATTTCTGCATGTCCAGCACCCCTCTGTGAGTGGATATTCACATGGATGCTGATCATGAAATTTGTCACCCATTCTTTATCATAACTCTGTGATGCACGAGAGCGTTCTCATTCTCATGGCAGTGTCAGCACCTGTTTAGCTCCTGTATGTGGAGAAATAATTCTTGGCTTAGACAATTAACGAAGTAGTTGGGGTACTTTCCTTGCTGCCAGGGCAGTGGCACCAGACTGGAGAACAAGATTCCTTTCCAAGCAGCTGATTATCCTGCCTCTGTAAACACATCCTTTGTTTAAAGTCAGCAAATACATTTTCCCCTCTTGTTTTTTTCATTCTTCTCCCACATCATGGACGAAACATTCTCTCAGCTTACACACTGAGGGCAGGAAATGCTTGGAGCACACAAATGAGTCTTCAAGAGTTATGTTTGTTTTAAATTGGGAGTAGATTGTATAAAGGAGTGTCAGGATAAGGTTATTTAAAACTCCAACTGTCCCTGATTTCTTCAATGGTCATAATTTAAACAACCCAAGTGGCATTTCTAAATTATATTCAAAATCTCAAATTACTTTAATGTTTAGGTGACTGCTTTATATTTTTTGATTCTGGCTGTTATATCACAGGAAAGCTGGACCAGCACAGACCATGTCAGATGTGGTAGGCTGTGCTTTACTCAGGGAGGGTAAACTGCTTCCAAAATAGAGAAAAATGAACTCTTTCAAGTTTCATCTCTTTTTGTATTCATTGAGAAATTGCATCAATTCAAAGTGCCATTGATTTCTGGTTCTTACTGCAATAATTTAATTTTTACTTTTATTTTTCATATCTGTAGAGGTAAAAAAAGAAAAAAAAAATCCCATTTACACTTGTGACATCAGATGAATCATGTTTTAATCTGCAAACTTTTCTACCTTAAATTTAGTTTGAATTTGAGAGTGAAAAATTCTTTTTACCTATTGTTACACTGCAAAGCAGGCAATACCTTTCTGATTAAGCCCTTTGAAATGAGCACATGGAGATGAATCCCTGTGGCTTGCCTCAGTGTAACGTGCTCCCTATTCCATATGTAATGGCATCCAATAATCATTCCTCTGGAACACAGAAATCCTTTTGTTCCCCTTTCAAATGTGCTTATCTTTCTTTCTTAGAAAACTGAAACAGAAGTGATCAAGAGAGAGTATTGATTCCAGAGAGAGTGATTTGAACCCAAACTGGGACACCATAAAGGGCTAGGAGGATTTTTGTGCTTGTTTCCACGTGCCGTGGGAGCAGATTGTGGGTTTTGTATCACATTGCCAACAGGTGGATGGAGAGAACATTGTTCTAGGAATGGCAATAGTGGGAGCCAGCAGAGAGAAATTTCCTTTGATGGAATGATGCCTTTGTGGAGTACAGAGTCTGCTCCAAATATCAACAGAACATCTACTGCATTTCACTATTTACATGAATTCAGCCTATTGAATAGATGGTTGTGATTCCCTCCTGGTGAGCTTTGTCCTGTTGCCAAAGGAGCAGCCACTGCACAAATGTCTCCTGTTAGTCAAGGGCACGGCAACAAATCTGTAGGGAAAAGGGTCTCTAATTTTCCTTGCTGGGGTGTGGCCATGACTCTTAAGTACATTCTTTATAATTGTGGCCTTGCAGGGCCTGAAGGAGCTGTAGGAAAGATGGAGAGAAACAATTGCCAAGGGCTGGAGGGACAGGAGCCAGGGAATGGCTTCTCAGTGCCAGAGGGCAGGGCTGGATGGGATCTTGGGAAGGAATTGTTCCCTGGGAGGGTGGGCAGGCCCTGGCACAGGGGGCCCAGAGCAGCTGTGGCTGCCCCTGGATCCCTGGCAGTGCCCAAGGCCAGGCTGGACACTGGGGCTTGGAGCAGCCTGGGACAGGGGAAGGTGTCCCTGGGATAATCTTTAAAGTCCCTTCAAGCCCAAACCATCCTATGATTCTACAGTACAGGAAGGCTTGGAAACACAAGAATCTTTTTCAAGGCCTGGGAATAAGTGCTCTACTGCAGCTGAGAACTATGTAGAAAAATAAAAGGCACTCAAACAGTCTGTGCCTTTTTTTCATATCACATGGCCTGGCTGCAGTCTGTATTCCTAAACCTCTGAAGACAGCAAAATCTAAGGCAAGTTTTGTCTTTCTAAAATGATACAAACACCTCCAAACACTTTAAAAATAATTTTTATGGATGCTCTGCACTTTCATCCCCTTTTAAAGCTGTGCATTATTGTGGATGCTCTAAGGACATATTTTCTTGTGCACTCAGTAGCCAGAATGTGTGAAGTCTTGCAGAATTTCCTTAGTGGGCTCTGCCATCTGCTGTGGATCAAAGGTCAGCCAGCCTCTGAATAGTAAATACCACACAGCAAAATTTCATAGGAAGAAACTTCAAATTAAATTAGTTTGAAGATTTAATTTAAATACATTAACGAAATAAGCAAAAATATGTCTGTCACAACAGTTCTGAATGCCAACTCTGCTGCCTACAAAGAGTTCCTTATTACCAATCTTGAAAGAGAATATTATCTCTTAGTTATTCCATTGTTAAAAAGTTAAAAGTTCTCACAGTTAGAATGGTCAGGTCAGATTTGTATCATCTTCCTGCCACATCCATGCATTCAGCAGTAATTTGATAAACAGCTTAATTTTTGCTCATAAGCTGGGATTCCAGTTAGAAGATTTAATTACAAAGCCTATTTTGGGCACTTGGTTTTAGTACTATGGTGTGGTGGCAGCACTCTAAGGTGATGTTTTGTGATGCAACATGTGCAAAATAAAGTGTGTCTATTCTTTTATGTAGGAGGAGGATACGAATCACAAGAAATGAGGAAAAAATACATCATTCTTTTATACATTATTCCCATGAAAAATTGGGCTGCATTGCAAAAATGTAGAAAGGCAGGATGCAGACTGGTTTAATGCAGTTTATACATGTATACTCTTTTCACCTTTCTAAACAGGAAATAAAAATTTTCAGGAGAGTGATTTCTCTGTTTTGAAATGTATCCTTTCAAAAGGAAAGCAGACTGTCCGTGCATGTACCTGTATATTGGTTTTTAGGTTTTGGTTGAGAAGCCAAACCAAGAACATAAAAGGCATGACTTGATACTATGATAAAGAAAAGTGAATTCTGCATCCCATGCAGAACAGACCAGGAGTGTCTGTCAGTTCTGTGCCTCCTGTGCTGGAATCTCATCACTAGGCAAAGACCTCAATTGGAGAAACATTTTCAAAGTGTGTTCTGATTAACCAGGCTTTCCTTGAGCTGATATTATCGAGCATCCTGGTACTACCTGGGAAAATCGGAGACACTTGGTCCCAAGTCTTCCCATGATCATCTAGAAGCTGGAAAGACATTCCTCATTCTGATTGAAAAAATAGCTGCAGTTTAATTGGAGATGTCTGTGAATTAATTCTTACAGGACTGGTTTTCCTGATGCAGGAGAAGATAGAGGTAAGATCATTTTGTTTCCCTGCAGAGTTTCCCTGGGTGATACCTTTCCAAATGAACACAACATGTGCAGGTTAAGTCCACCTATGCCGAGGGTGTGTCAGACCCAGGGGCTGCATTTAATAAAGGGAGTAGTAATTAAGCAAGTTACTACTTTTAATCTGTGCTATGTAATTGAGGTTTGGTGGTTTGCAATTTTTAAATCTTTGTCTTGTGTGTAAAAGGAACATTTTTCCTCCTTCCCTGTCAAAATAATATTGTAAGAATTATATGGCATTAACTACTCTGATCATAAGAACTTCTTTCTGTATTTTCCTGCTTCAGAAATCACTACAGTAACACTACTATGACAGCTGTCAGACAACAACAGCTTTCCTTTCAATATTATGGTGAGGCTTATTATAATCATCAAAGCTACCTTAAATTCACTGCTCTCTGAACACCCATTCTAAATGTTTACTTTGGGCTGGGAAGATGTCAGGGAAATGAGTCAGTGAATGTGGAAGATATCAGGGTAGCTGGAACAACATTGTATTTACTTGTGCACATTTTGCCATGCAGTGAGCACTTTCACAGTTTAATGCAGAAAAATGAACCTTCCCCCTCCAGTCGGGATCTGATTTTGGTGTCACCTGCTGGAGCAGGGAGGTGGGAGCAGGGGATCCATTGCTGTCCCTTCCAGCCTGACCCGTTCTGGGATCCTCTGGTTCCTCTGTGACTCCACTGATTCAATTCTGTGTTCTGCTCTCGTGTTCTGCTGCTGCTCCAGGCAGGTGCTGTGATTCTTGTCATACTCAAGCCTTTTCTTGAATTCATTTGAGAAAGTTGTGAACAGTGTGTTTCTCATTGGACAATATGGGTCAATAGTTGCTGTGGTGCAGGAAATACTTCAGTAGAGAATGCTGCAAAATGTTCATTTCTATTAAAAAGTAGTTTCAAAGATGCTGTATTTCTTTTCACATTAAAATGAGATTCTCCTTAATTTAAGTGAATAAATTTGTCCTCTGACATTTGATCTCTGCAATAACTATACTGGTTTCTCTGAGGTTTTTCTTTTCCACCGTCCTGAACTCTTTCTTTTCCACTAAATGAGCTCTTTTAGTTCGTTTTTCCACACAGTCTTGCTCCCTTTGGGAATTTGTGTCCAGGCAGTAAGAAATGTCCAGATATCAAACTCTTTTTTACCATTTCCAAGTCCTCCTGCTTTAAGAAAACGTATCACTCAACTTTATTAGGGATTTGGGTTGGTTTTTTAATTTTGAAATCTAACGGAGTAAATCTGTGTCTTTATCTACATGATTCTTCTCATTGAGGTAATAGTGTCATTTGCCAAATAAATTTAATTTGAAAGCCAAAAGAAGTTTTAAAACAAATACTTTCAAAATCTTATCTCAGTGGATTTTCAGAAGATGCATTTTGGGGGTTTTCTATTTCTCCTTTCAAATTTAACTCTGTTTCATCTCACTAACTTTGTATAGTTTACTTCTGACTAAGCAGGTAAAGGCAGAGGATGGTCTTGCAATTCTTAACACAATGGGCCTGGTGCTGAAACTTAAAATGAATTTAAAATGTTGTTTGTTTCAATATTTGATCTCAGATTTTCGTGAATACTTGTTAGAAAAAAACAACAACAAAGTAAATCTTTTCACAGCTACAGATCATTGGATATTCACTGCAAAATATGCAGAAATTATTTATGGAAGCAAAAGTTTTCATTATTTATGTTCATTTGTTGTGTGAACAAAAGAGTTCACAGAAGAACACAGAGCTGGAAAAGCTATTTCTAGAGTCTGTTTCAGGAAAATAACATTTTAGGGCTCTTAATTTATATCATTTAGCTCTGATACCGTGTTCTGATACCTGGAGGGGAAAGGAAGTGTAAGAGCCACATCCAAAGTGAATGTTGTGATCTTTTCTCT
Organism: Oreocharis arfaki; assembly: GCA_013398015.1. NCBI lineage: Eukaryota > Metazoa > Chordata > Aves > Passeriformes > Paramythiidae > Oreocharis > Oreocharis arfaki. The sequence continues at coordinate 273,551 of VZRR01009038.1, read as the reverse complement.
TGCTCTGAGAGATGCACCACTGCTGGCTTTTGTGGTTCTTCTTAAGTTACTGTACATTCATTTTAAACACTGATTGCTTTCTCTGATACTGGATATCTTTGCTTATAATTAAAATCAATTCTACAATAGGTATAAAACTAATGCTGCACCAATCTTTTCTCTTGCTCTGATTCAATCTTTCAATGCTTCATTTGTAGACATTTCATTTTCCCACGAAAATGATTTTGTTCAGTGCATCCTGTGTCCTTTTTGACTGAAATTATCAGCTATTATTTTCAACTAGAAAATAGTGCTTTAAAACAAACTTTATGGGGAAGATCTGAAAAAAATAAATGAAGGAGAGCAGATTGACATGACAGTAGAAGCAATATAGGAACAGCCAGACTGATCAACCCTTCCTCTGAGCAACAGCAGAGGCACTGAGAAGATTAAGAGCCACTTCTAGAAAAGGGATGAGTTTGGATTCAGAGAAGAGAAATGTGTGATAACCCCCACCTCTCTCTTGGGTTTGAATCAGTAGAGATTACACGGAATTCCCTGTGGCTGAAGCACTGTTGTGGAGTGGCTGTGCTCACTTTCCCCAGACTCCAGAGGTGAGTGCAGAAAAGTAATATCCAACTTTATGAGCAGAATTAGGAGCAGCAAGAGACAGCAGAACTCCTAAAAAATACCAGATGCCATCAACCTGAATTATTTTTCATTCAATTCTTTCTAGAGTCTGTGTGTATATACACACATATATATTTAATTGCTTATTTTCAGAAATTAATACAAGAGTTAAGCAAAATCCTTGCTTTCTTCTCAGTGCTACCTGAAAGAACTTTTAGCCTTCAAAAACACATGCAGTATCACAGCAATTATGGGAAAATTAAAGTTCAGTGGTCAACATGGTGGAAGAAGATGGTTTGATTTTGGTAACTGAAGAAGTGCAAAATAAACCTAGAACTGGGGAACAAGAATCCAAACTAACATGAAAAGATATGAAGAAAAGAATGAAAATTGATGTAAAAGGAAAGAATGAATATCTGGGTTTATACTGCCCCTTTCTATCTTCTTTCCCTTATTTTAATACCATTAATTTAACTCCTTTTAGTATACATATATTTTTATGGAATTATAAGTCAAGGTCAATGAGCAGGTCTGAATGGAGAAGTGTCTCTGAATGCTAACTTGGATTTTAAAGCTTTGTTAAGCTTGAGAAAGTGCTGCAAATTTTTTTTGAGTTTCCACTTAGTGGCAATTCAGTTCCCCCAGCAGTGCTTTCTGAGCCTTGATTACAAGGAAGCTGAGTTGAATTCAGTGGTAAAATAAAGAAACACTTTCTGGATAAAACATTCCATGGCTTCTGCAGCCCTTCAGGTCTCTTGTCCTGTTTCCCCTGTCTACCATTTTAGGCTTGGCTTTGGAGCAGGGTTAAACCCTTGAAATGCCAGGCTCCAAGCCCAGACATTTGATATTTCTCTTGCCATAAGAGGCTGTGTAACATCACGAGGGAAATGACTGTGTTGTGGGCAATTGCACAGGTGAGAACAGCTCTGGCACTGCAGGCTGGGAACGGAGGGTGTGAAGAAACACTCAGGAGCTGTGGGGCCCAGAGCAGGACAGTGGGTTACACAAACAGCAGCTCTGCAGCCCTGGATTGCTCCTTACAGAAAACTCGAGGCATCTATTTCCTTTTGAGGTTTGAAAGGCTTGCAGTGACTGGAAGGATGCTGTGAAGGACTGGAGGGGAAGAATGATTCACACAACAGCTCCAGCTGAGTGCAAAGGACAAAGCAGAGGCACAGAGGAGACAGATCAAAGCTTAGCAAGTGAAGCACTTCTTAATTAAATTTAAAAAAAAACCAAAAACAAACAACAAACAAAACATTGGGCATCTCAACTGTTTGTAAAAGTACCAGGACAAAAGTGGCTGTTATAGCCACAAAATGGAATATATTTTCACGCTTTTGTTTATTTTCAGAATATTACACAGGAGCATCAGAAGTTGTGGAAATGCAGACTGTTTAGTGCTGCTGACATCTGCTCCAAACCAACAATGAATGTCCCTGTGAGAGACATGAATGAAAGAAATGGGGAGGGAATATGAGACAGGGCTTTAGCAATCAGGATCGGGTTGCTGACACTGATATTTACCTACAATTTATTTTCTTATGAAGGGAAGTTTGGAAATTTCTTCCACACGAAAAATGACTTCATTCACTGTGAAGTCAGTAAAGCAAACTATTGATTTCCATGTGACAAAAATTAAAATAATCCCTACCTATGTATGCAATGTAAAGATATTCCAACCAGTATTGCCTAAAGTACTTTAGCAGATACAGGATGTGCTTCCTAGAAGAAAAGATGTGCTGATGCTCCTTCATTATGATAATCATTCACATTTTCAAAAATCACTTATATTCCAGGACTTGGTACTCACACAATGCTCTTCCTATAGATATTGTTAAAAAGCATTAACTAATGGGTGTTTTAAACCAGAAGGAAATGCTGTGAAGTTTCAGATACAGCTACAGGGATTCCCTTAATCAGTTTTATGTCCTTGGCTGATAGCTGCTTGGACTGGAACCTCAGTGAGTTAATCAGACTCTCCCTCACTGATGCACATTTGCTTTAATCACGCTGTCAGCCGACCCCTGGTTAGATAATGTACAGACTATATAGATGTGCACGGCCCAGAGAGGTGTCACAGAGCAGCCACTGGGGTGGGGAGTGGCAGAGAGCAAACCCTGCACTTGGCACTCGTGCATTTGAGAGGAAATGAATCTCTCATTTCAGTCAGGCACTTGGAGGATTCCCCTCTTCTCTAACTTGTGCTTGCAGCTTTTGAAATACACAGCAGAGGGATTAAAACACCCCCCAATATGAACAGTGGTGAGATTTTTCTGACCAAAAGCATCTTCAGAGCATTTTGCCTTTCCCTGCTGGCACAGTCCCAGCTGGCAGAGATTGCCTTCTCCTTCTGTCTCGTGGCACAACGGGCCACGTCTGCTGGGAGCCACAGAGGGAAACGTCACCTCTTGCCTGCAAAACGTTTCAGCAATTCCACACATCCTGCTGTATTTATTTCTGTAGGAAAATCCCCTATCCCAGCAGCACCATGAGTGCTGTGGTTTGCAGAGATAGACATGTGAAATAGAGAGTTTGCAGAGAACAAATGAATCAGCTGCTGCAATTTAAAAAAAAACCTTATATTGAGCAAGGGATTGTTATATTTTTGTTGCCAGACTCCTTCCTTAGGACTTCTATTTACATATATATTAATACATACATATATATTAATACATACATATATATATATATATAAATATATATTCATATATACACACAAAATATATTTTAATAAACAATTCAAACATAAAATATGTATAAATATGTATGCACTTATATGCATGTATATTTATATGAATATTATCTACTGGAGTAAACCAGCTGTAGAAAATACTTTTTTTTAAAAAGTGTCTTTGGGCCTTCAGGTTCCATCTCTGAAAGTCTCCGTTCCCCATTTGTGAACATAAAGGAAATATTGGCTCCCCTCAATCACACAGAGTCATGTTTGAAGCTAAAATTCTACCTCACAGTGAGCCTGAGGAGGGTTTACCCAAGTTTGGTAAAATTGTGGGAAGGCTGAGTGTTGGTGGAGTGTTACAGTAACTACAGCTGAGGGGGAAAATCACTGTACAGCTGCAGGGCATGGTTAGCCTGGTGTGTACCTGAGGGACAGTTATTTATGCAACAACACAAAGAATTTGAACCTGCTCATGTCTTACTCATTGTAGAGAGATCATGAATATTGGAGCTCGACATTCGTAGCCAAGGTAAAAATTAACAGAATAACTGCAGCAGCCACAGAAGGAGTTCTGAACACAAGGATGGTGTATTTCCAGCACCCCCAAACACTGCACTCTAAGCCACAGCTTCTTTTTCTTGAGGAAATTGGGTTGCAGCCGGCTTGGCAGAGCCTTGGGTGTTTCCAGCAGCCATAAACATCCCCACTACTGCTATCCTCCAGAAATGAGCACTTCATTCTGCTCCTTCTGCCGTTAAAGCAGCACTTGAATACAATTTTCTGTCACAATCACACCACTCAGTCAAGCTCGTGCTTGCGAAATGTCAGTATTTGCAATAACTCTCGTTTTGCTAATTAATCTTGCCCTGGTGAGGAAATTAAGACAAAGATTCAAGTTAAAATTACGTGACACTTTTATTTGCAGTCTCGTTATCCCACTTCAGTATTTTTCGGGAGTTTAATATGACACTCAGACTGGGGGTGTTCTACCTAAAAACCTCAGGATCCAATTTCACCAACATGACAAGCAGAAGTTTTACTCACGTAAAGAAACACTCAGCAGCCTCTTCCCAAAAATTCCTCTGTGCAAAAGCACCAAGTATTTTACAAACCTGTGTGCTTTTCATGTATTTATGACTCTGAATTAATACTTTGTGCTTTATTTTTATTTCCTATTACTTTGTTAAGGAATTGTAATATTAGATATTACATTACTGGTTTATCTGGTGTGATTGAATAGGTCAGTCTATTTTTCCACTAAATCACATTTAGAAATGATTTTAGCTGTGATAAAACAAAAGAAACATCGCTCTCTCACCCTGTTTAAAACTTGAGTTTTGAGGGAAGGTGGAAACAAAAGCAAGTACTACTTGAATTTTGGCTGCTATAACATCTGATCCAATTTAGCCGATCTTAATTTCAGGAAGGTTTCATACAGAAAAAAAGTGATGGCTATTTATGCTGTCACTTTATGCTCAGGGCTGCAGAATGATGAGTCTAACTGTGAATATTCACACTCAGGTATAACAAGTATTAGGTGTAATATTGCACTGTTCAGTAGAATTCATGATACTTAAGAAAAAACATGATACTTAAGGAGTGAATATTTTTCATAGGGACCATCATCTTTTTTCCTGTTACTGTCCCAGGATTAGAACAAAAAGTTTTAAGTTGCAATAGCAGCTTTTAACTAACTTTTTGATACAAGAATGTTTAGCATACCTCTTCATTAGAGAAAAAAAAATAGTTGATAATAAGAAAAAGTAGAATTAATTTTCAATTATACTCTCTTCTGTTCTGTACTTATCCAGCACTTTACACTGAAAGGATGTGTTTATTGAAAAAGAAGCAAGCAGAGAGGAGACCTGGGAAAACAAAGAGAAATGAGGGTTGGAGCAAACCATGGCACAGAAGGGACACAAAACAGACAGAGGTTTAGTGCCCAACAGTTGAACAGTTTGTTGCTCATGCTCCATGTGGAACAAACAATTGTCTCCACCACTCTCAGCTCTGCACTGCTCTGGGATCCCATTTGTTCAGAGAACTTTAGGAACAGGCTTCCTTCTCCATTTCTTCTCTGGGGAATCTCTCTGCTTTAGAACTCTTTCTGAAGGCATTAGACAAAGATTATTTGAATGTGAGAAGTACAAAGATTTCTGGTTTCCTTGCAATCAGGAGCTGCTGTAGGTTGTTAAATACCTGGTGTAAACCAAAGTGTTTATGACCAAGATGTTCATTGACGAGTTCATAGAAATTGTGTCAGCTGTATTGCAGCTCCCCCTGGCATTAATAAATTAACCCAGGAGTGGAGATTTATCTGTTACATCATTTTCAATGAAAAGAACTAAAGAGTTTTTTCACTTGCTAGTAAAGCAGTCAAAGCCGGGGGAGGGTGAACCATTTAATCCCCAACAAATGGACTTTTGGGGCATCTGAGGCTCCACATTTTTGTAGAAGTGTCACACCAAGGGGCTTGGGAGTTTTCCATTTACCTGCCAACTTAGAAACAGATGCAAGAAATTCCACTTGTGTCTTTTGGACTTCCCTTTCCTCTCGGCAGCATGTCCTCACCATCTGCTAATCATGCTGTCACAGGCCTTTGGGTGAACTGTTCCTGCTCTGTTCTGCTCACTCCACGTGTCAAAGTGAGACATTGGCTCCATCACCTGGTGGCTGGGACAACTTCCTTAGAACTGGGACCAAGGTGAAAGGGTTTGGCTTCCAATCTGTTTTTTCCCTGATACAAAACAGAATTTTCAGAGGGGTGGTTTATATACACATGACTTCTGTTAGAGTAAATATTCTATACAGGTGATGGGGGAAGAAAAATATTACTGCAGCATTTTATCTGAAAGTTTTTCTTCTACCAAAACAAAGCATACCCTTTCGAGTCCATGCTTATTAGACTTAAAAAAAATGTGCTGATGGAAAAAAAAAAACAAGATTTATGGGCCTACCTTGGTCCAACTAATTTACTTTTTGTTCCCTTTGTTCAGCTATCAAACTAAAGAGATGTTCATTCAGCTCTGGAAAATACTGTGTTTTGACAAAGTCCAAAAGTGTTCTTTTATTCTTCAGATTGACTACGGTTTCTTCTCTTGCAACAGCTGGAAGTAATCATGTTTTATCATTTAGCTGGGTAAATGGTTATTGTTCAAGCAGTCTCTAAAGGAAGTAAAGTTTTAATGGAACAAACTAAAAACCCCAACAATATATGAATATATATTAGGTTTAACTTGCTCCCAGTGCTTGTATAGTCAAGGAAGGAAGCAGGAAAAATTGAGGATATCTCATTTCCATGATACAATACAGTTTGATGCTCCCTTTCCTGTGAGTTTGGAGAATGCTGATCCTTAATTGTGTCAATTAAAGTCAGGGTTCAAGGATTTCAGAACATACAAAGAAAGGGAACACAAAGCTCATCTCATTCCACCCCTGCCATGGGCAGGGACACCTTCCACTGTCCCAGGCTGCTCCAAGCCCCAGTGTCCAGCCTGGCCTTGGGCACTGCCAGGGATCCAGGGGCAGCCACAGCTGCTCTGGGCACCCTGTGCCAGGGCCTGCCCACCCTCCCAGGGAACAATTCCTTCCCAAGATCCCATCTAAATTTAGTTTGAGGCCATCACTCCTTGTCCTGTCCCTCCAGTCCCTGAGGAATTGTCCCTCTCTGGTTCCCTGCAGCCCCTGCAGCCCCTGGAAGGAGCTCTGAGCTCTCCACACAACCTTCTCCTCTCCAAGCTGAGCAGCCCCAAGTCTCTCACCAACTCCAGCAGAAGGCCACTATATAAACTGGCATAAAAAAAGTGAGTCATTTACCTTTTTCTCCTAATGAGATGAATCATGAGGAAAAAGCCAGGTTAATGTTCCAGGGAGCTTAATTAGAATCAGGTGAGAGCTTGAAAAGGCAACTAAGGTGCTTTCAGGCAGTGCTTATATGAAAAGCCTTAATTAAGAAGACTGATGGCCTTTTACTTAAGTCTCTTCAAGAGTGTAGAGAGTCTTGTTTAACTCCTCTGGATCCAGCAGCAAATCAGATTTGAAATTCCAACATTTTTCTTAGTGAGTACAACAAAACTGCATCTTTGTGGCTGCAGTGGGCTGTGCAGCAGCCTCCTTTCTCTGTGGTGCTCACAGGAGTGCAGCACCTTGAGGGGCACAGGAGAAAACACAATTAAATAGGAATTCAATAAAAAGTTTACTGGTAATTGAAGCATTCATAAAATTGCAAATATTTCAGTGCAACTGCAGTGCAAACAATTGAATGGTAGATTACAAAAGTATTTTATGGCTAAGACTGCTGTGATTTTTTTTTTTTATTTGCTGGCAATACACAAATCTCACACGGAATTCATTTAGTCATCTTAACATCCACATAAGCTTTAAATTTATCACTTTAGTCAAGGGGGTTTTTCCTTCCTTTTTTTTTTCACCCTGTAAGAACAATAAGGTATATGAGGTATTTTAGCTGCAGGGTGCATATTTGGAGAAAGTGCTTCCTGCAGAGTTCCTCTGCCTTTCTTGCAAATTAACTGCAGAAACCCTGGTCATGTTACAGTATGACATTTCGTTTTCTAATCTGTTTAATGCCATGGTTTGCACATGATGTCTTCTGATGTGCTTTTATGTTTTTGATACTAAAAAACCACATTCGAGTTGCAGTAGGGATTCTTTCCACAGACAATCTAGCTTGTAACAAATTGCATATTTCAGAAGAAATATAACAAAAGGCTGAAGCTTTTATCATGTTCATTATTCTAGAAATACAGCCCACATCTTATCTCTCTGTTTCTCGATATAATTTATGAGCACCATGTTGGGCACATATCAGTGCTGCATCCATATCAGTTACATTCATGCATATTTCAGTGACTTCAGACTGAAAAAACTCCAAACTTAGCATTTACCTGGGCTCAAGTAGTCACTTGAGATATTTTGTAATCAATAATTATGTACATTTGTGTACCTGTGAGTTTATACACAAACACACACACACTGCAACTCTTGTTTTCCAGGGTGGAAGCACTTTCTTGTATTTCAGCTGCACTGAGATATGAGTAAATCATCATCTTTTTGCACTTATTCACACAAAAGAGTTTGTAAAAGGAAAATAACGACTTGTTATGCTCCTTCAAGACTTCACAATGCTCTTGCTCCGGCTTGCTTGAAGCTGCACCAGCCCTGTGTGACTGGTATTTCAGAACTAGTGCTAAAGAATATTTTCCCAAAGGAAATAGGCATTTTTACTGCAACGATTGTTATCCTCTTTCCTCTTACTTAGCAGAATTTCAAAATATAAATAAATGTAATGGGAAAGAGTCTGGGGTTAAGAGGGGAGGAAGATAGGAGAACTGAAAGATTTGAAATTATTCAGAACAAAAGCTGAAGGCATTTTTTAATGTGACCTCCTACTTCTCTCTTTTACCCCTCCTCCCACTTTTGGTTTCAATCTGTTTTTGTAATCACAGCCTTGGAAACTCTCATCTCTACAACTTTAGTGAGTCTTGTTGTAAGCAGAAGGGAAAAAATAATCCAGATGAAAGTGCAGGAGGATTCAATCCCAGCAACTCGCAGGGAAAATGAGTTACAACAGTACTGTCATCACTAAATGAATTATTTACTGAAGAATACTCAGCTGGCAGTTCTACTTTTGTGGTCCTATCCAGAACAAAAGATTTCAGATCATGATCCCACTTCCCAAAATTTCCATGCACAACAGACCACCATCATCTTGACACCTACTAATTACTCTGCACACCAGTTGCACCTAATTGCATGTTCACCAGTAGATGATGAAGAGCTAAACCTAAATTCCAAGCTTTGTTTGTCTACTTGAGGCTCTGTAAATTAATGTGTTCTGCGTGAGGTGGATGGGATTTGTCAAAAAGCTGCAGGAATATGGGGGCTGTCCATTTTTATATCCTGTGTTGAGCAAAATAGACAGTGGAAGGAGACTCCTACAGCTCAGTGTTAGAAAAACTCTGATTTCTGAAGGAAGAATTCTAAGGAAAGAATGTTTTTTTCCCTTAGCTTGCAAGAGTCTCTCATGTCGGAAAGGTTTTGGCATTTGGGGAAGGTGCCTAATGACTGGAAAATTGCAAACATGCCAAGCAAGGATGGGGATGTGGGGAAATAGAGGCTGGGTCAACTGGAAAGGTAACCTAGAGAGGAATGGGAAGCCCTGGGACAGAACGAGCCAACGGAACTGAGCAGCTCCTGCCTGGCGAGGGGCTCACCACCCACAGACAGCAACGTGGGGTGAGCAGGCAGCAGGGAAGGCTTCCCTCTCCCAGGCACCTCATGGACAGAAGCCCGAGAGAAAAGGGGTTCCCCTGTTCCCATCAGTTCTGGGGAACCCTCTTGAGTTCTAGTTTTGGGCCTGTGGGAGCACGAGCAGTCCCAGGGTGCTGAGGAACGTGAGGGATGAGGGAACTGTGTTTGTGGAGCTGGGAGAAGGGAATGCTGAGAGGAAGGGAATCTCACTGCAGTATTCCAGGGAATCTCACTGCAGTATTCCAGAGAATCTCACTGCAGTATTCCAGGGAATCTCACTGCAGTATTCCAGGGAATCTCACTGCAGTATTCCAGGTCAACAGACACACAGAGGACATGTTTCTTCAGTTACTTTTATTATTGTTGCATGAAGTGGTTTGGGAGTTATTTGTTGCATAAATACTGGGGTTTCTTTACAGTTTAAGCTATATCCTGATATATATAGTTTATATCAGGATTGTAGTGTATATTACACCAGTTTATATTATATCAGTTTGTAGCAGGATATATAGTTTATATTTATAGTTTAAGCTATATACTGATACTCTCTTTACAAGTTTAGTATTGAAACCCAAAAACCTTTAGGTTTTCTTAATTCTCTGTCTACTGCACATTCTCTCCATCCCCATCAGTTGCTTTTCATGAGCCTGGAGTACTCAAGGTAAATTCTCTGCTGTTTTGCAAACTCCCTTCTCAAGATAAAAATAGTATCTCCTTGATATATATAACTTCCACAATTGCAATTTGAGTCCGTGTGGGACAATTCCAAGACAGAAGCTTAAATTAGAAGCAGTGGACTAAATTTAGTGGTGTTAGCCAGCAGAAACCCTAGTTTGAGGAAAAGTAAAGCCCTGGGTATGTACCTGAGGTTGCAGAGTCCTTTCCCAGGGCCTCTGGAAGCTCACTCAGGTGTCAAGAGCACCTTCACAGCATTTCCTCTGGAAGTCTCCTTACATTCATTTGTTCTGTGGTGTTTCAAAGAAATGCAAAAAAATGTAGCACTTGGAGAACATTGCTTTGGGGAAAGGAAAAATCCGTTCTGATACTTCTTTTCTGTTATGATAAAAAATTGTGAAAGTGGAATAGACAACAGGAATAGAGTAAACAAAATCTGAACTGTTGGGGGAAAGCACTACGTGTGCAAGCTCTCCCAAAATTCCTGACAGGAAAAACAATTTAAATCCAGCAGTTACTAGTGGGATGCACAGACCCCTTCTAATGAGCAGAACTGCAACATTAAGAGCCCTGACATTCAAAGCAAAAAGCATATTGAGGCAGCTAACGTTTAACTTAGTTATTGTTTATTGAGCTAATTATGACTGATTATGTAAGACCATGTGGGTTAAAGCCAAAACTATCTGAAATGGTCACTTTGCATTTTTTTTTCTATATGTAAAGAATTTTCCATAACTTTTCAGTTCCTAAATCACTGCTCAGCAGAACTCTTTCTCCAACAGTCCCCGTAAATCAAGATAAATATTAGTCAGCTCTCACTTAACGTAAAAACCCCATTCTGTTTGTGCCTTTTCAAATTTGTCGTGGCTGTGCCTTACCTTGGCACTGCCCTTTTGCAAGGGCTTGGCCAAAGTGCTGTTTGTGCCAGAGGCACAGCCTCATCCAGACTAATTCTGGATCGCTGAAAGGTCACAGCCACAAAGAACCAGCAGGTGCAATTACTGCCACGATAGAAGGGTGCAGCAAATGCATCTGAATGCCCAGCAGAGCTCACTATTGTCTCTTGAACTGGTGTGCACAGAGTCCTGATCCTGGGAACACAATGGAAAGCAATAATTAAGGCCTTTAATTTATCCCTGAAATGTTAAAAGAAGTCTGACAGAGTAACCATCGGTTGTGACAAAAAGAGCAGGAGTCCTGTGTTTATGGAAAAGATGGAGGTTTACAGGGAGTTATTCTTCCACTGCTGGGCAGAAGTCCCGTTGACAACTCCAAGGGATATTATTATTTCCTCCCTTTTTGTCTCAGACTCGTGGGAGAAGTAAACACACATACTTTGGGTGACTGATTCTGGTAATTAGCAGAGAACCTGAGCCTGCTAATAAAGCATTAGCAGAATGTGATATTTTTTCCAGCAGTTTCATTTTTAATTCTCTATGAAGAGACATAACTGGCTGTATTAATTTAATTCAGATAGCTTTTTTCCTTTTCCTTACCTGCCATGTCACATAGGGTGTAAAAATGTGCCCAATGAAAATGTAATGCTGGGCTGCAGAACAGGGTTTTTCTTCAAACATAAAGTTTCAAAACCACAGAAGTGGAAAAAATTATGCTTGTACCATTAATGTCTTTTCTTTTTCAAAATACTTCATCACCATCTTGTTAGAGTAAAAATAACCTCCTCTCCTTTATCAGCAGAGTTCAGAGAATATTCCAATTTAGCAGAAGCTTTAGAAATTTTGCCCTTGTTTCTTTTTCCGTGTAATACAAAGCCTTTGGATTGTTTTTGCAAAAACAAAATTGCCGAAGTGTCAGTGTGCTGCTTAAAGCCTGACTTTTTGATTTGAGAAGATTTTTCATGTTTGAAAGTGGTGACAGTAGGGCACAGTATATCCTTTTTAAAACTTGGGCTGGTTGTGAGTAATTGCTCACCCGAAGAAAACTGAGGAACTGGATCCAGGTTTTTCCATCCGTTCCAGTGGGACATTCCTTCCTTTTGCACAGAGCTTCCTCTGGGATGTTCATTCTCCGTTCTGTTGACTCGATTCACCTTACTAAAGGGTAAATCAGATTCCTTAATTTCTTTACACATTAAGCACAATGACATTGAGAAAGTCAATTATCTCTGTTACGTGTTTCCTTAACGAGGATTTGCTCTCGTCTCCTTGATCAGGACAGGCTGCAGCTTTGTCCTCTGTCTGGGGGGTTTCAGTTGATTTTGGCTGGCCCCCAGCTCAGAGTGGCATAGATCAGCACAGGGGTACTCCCTGCTTGGGGGCTTCCAGGGCAGCATCTCTGGAGGGGTTGGGACAGGTCTTATGTGGCTTTTTCACTTCTGGGAAGTCCTGGAGGGGGTGGAGCGTGTCCAGGGCAGGGAACGGAGCTGGGAAGGTGCTGGAGCCCCAGGAGCGGCTGAGGGAGCTGGGAAAGGGGCTCAGCCTGGAGCAAAGGAGGCTCAGGGGGGACCTTGTGGCTCTGCACAACTCCCTGACAGGAGGGGGCAGCCGGGGGGGGTCGGGCTCTGCTGCCAGGGAACAGGGACAGGAGGAGAGGGAACGGCCTCAGGCTGGGCCAGGGCAGGCTCAGGTTGGACAGCAGCAGGAATTTCCCCATGGAAAGGGTGCTCAGGCCTTGGCAGGGGCTGCCCAGGGAGGTTTGGAGTGCCCATCCCTGGAGGTGTCCCAGGAAGGGCTGGGGGTGGCACTCGGAGCTTTGGGCTGGGGACAAGGTGGGCATTGGGCACTGCTTGGACTCCATGGGCTGGGAGGGTTTTTCCAACCCCAATGATCCTGGGATTCTGTGATATTAATACTGTTGTAGTCAGTGCCTGAGACATAACAAAGTCTTCCTCAGAAAACAGAACATTCCTATGAGTGCTATAAGGAACCAACCCAAAATCCAAGGAAAGATGAACTTGTAACACAAAAAAATCACTACTTTTTCTTGCTTTTCTTTCCAAGTCTGCAGGGTTTCCTTAATATATAAAGATATGAGGAAAAGACATTTAAAATTTTTAGGATTGTTGATATTTTTTTTATTTTCCGAGCTGAATGACTGGAAAACTCTATAACAATTTATGATTTTTTTTCTTTCCTTTACCTCAGTGTAAAGGAAGAGGGAAGAAGTGCAAAAGGGGGAAGAAGGAGGTGAAAGAAGCATTTGAAGATCAGGTTTTTATTGTTTAAAATTTAAAGAGCAAACAAAAATTATCAGAACTTCTCCTTGACAAATCCTACTAAATAAACTGTAGTTTGGATCTTCTTAATGTTGGTTTTTTTTGTTCTAATTGGCGTCCAAAAAAAACCCCTAAAAACAAAAACACCTTTCCGTAATAAACTTCAGAAAAAGAAAAAAAATTACCTCTATTTGTCTATAGCAACTTGGTTGAAATGACAGAATAATTAGAATTAATTAGTTAAGATTGATGTAACAAACAATAAACAATCCCTAATTGTGAGATAAAAGTGGCTACTTATGACACCTAATGTATTCCAGGCACCTAAAGTGGAGCTATTAATGGTTCTTTTTAAAGTTGCTGTGTTTTCACTATGCTGGATATGTCACTTTATAGCTTCCTTGTAGCTCTTAGACAAGAAAAGTCCCAGTGTTAATGCAGCCAGGAGCCCTTGCAGACCAGTTAAACTCAATATGCAATGGTTGGTCCTAATGTGGCCTAAGAGAAGGTGCCTATTGAGACCTGCCCCAGCTGCAGTGCCAGACAAAGGAAAAGGCTGCAATTTACAGATTTTGCAGACCTACACCTTCCAAACTTGGTACAGTGGCTTCTCTGGGTGAAAAAGAAGAAAATGCTACAAATTAAAGCATTGTTTAGAAATTAGGTCACAGAGAATGAAATGTAAAGCAGCCGGGAGCTTGGTGCTCTCCCTGAACTCCTGCCCTGTGCGATGGATTCGACTGCCAGCAACGTATTTGTTAATTGCTGCTCTTGTGATCCAAAGAGCTTCTCAGAGCCCGACACTAATATTGAACATCTAAATTAAATTCCCTCCTGATGATGCAAAGGTACCTCAGAGCGGCTTTTTGCGTTACCTCATGAAAATTTTCCATTCCAAGGGTCTGCAGCAAGTCTTCTCCTCCTGCCATTAATCTCTCTGCAATGTACTGTCTATCCAGCTAGTGATAACATTTAACTATCAAAATGCTTTACAAAATCATTTCTGTCATTATTAGAACGTGGTGGTTTATAAATTTGTCTGTTAGTATAGAGTAAGTCCATTTTTATTCACTTAAAAAATAGCAAGTGAATGTTAAATATATATTTGGATATCAATAACTTAACTTACATCCAGGATTTCACTTCAGCTGAATGAGATAATATTTTCCTTTAATATTTAATTGTGTTAGCCACGTGAAGACTCACTAGATCTCTCTGGACATTGCTTGATAAATTACACAAGTCTGAGAGTAGTGAACTACAAACATGACCCAGCAGAGGCTGCTCGGAGTCACAGCGCCTGCTTCCTCCTCATTGTGTTAATGTGTGTTTATTACTGTGTTTAAGGCCACAAGGTGAAGGTAAAACATACCTAGAGAAGGGTCCAGATTGAATTCCTGCCTGATATATAAGCTTTACAACAGACAGAAATCTGCCTTTTCTATTGCACATCCATCTGCAGGGCGTTGGAGCGGGGTCAGCTTCGGCTGACAGGAGTTGAGTTCCTTGTCACTCTGTGCCTGCAGAGAAAATGCCTGGAGTTGGTGTCATCTAGACTTTGTAGGAACATCCTAAACTTGAGTTACAGTGTTGTACGCCTCAAGTACAAATGAGACGTGCTGGTAGAGTTTATAAGAAATGTCTCCCAGACATTTTTGGGAGCTGCCAGTCCCTGGATAACAAGATGACACGGGCATGTGGCAATGGCCCACATTTCCTCACACAAAAGGGAGCACAAATCCCAGCTTTCATCCTGGCATTCCTGCATTTGCCTCAAACCATTCACCGGGGTGGTTTTATTTTTTAGGAAGAAAATCTTTATTTAGGAAGAAATTCCTGGCTGTGAGGGTGGCAAGGCCCTGGCACAGGTTGCCCAGAGAAGCTGAGGCTGCCCCTCAGCTCAGGTGGGCGAGCAGAGCACCTGGGACCAGCTGTGCTGCCCCAGCAAGGCTTTCACAGCTTTCCCATCAGAGCCTCCCTTTTCCCAGAGGTCCAATCAAAGATTAGGAGCAGCACTGCACCTGAGCTGGTTCTGGAGACAGGCGGTGAAAATTCTCCTGGGGGAGAAGGTGCTACACAATCCCCACACCTCGTTCAAAGCTCTGCCAGCGACGGCTGTGGACACTAATGAGGGTTCAGTTGTACTTAGTATAATCTGATCAGAACATTTATATGTAATTGAGACTATTGGCTTCAGGTGTAGTCATTTCCAAGCTTTTATGAGAATGGCTTTCACCCTGTCTGGCAGGAGGTGGTTTTAGTTTCTTATTTTTCAGAGATAAAAAAATCCTTTCCTTAAAAGTCGTTATTTTAACCTCCAATTTCAAACTACTGCTTTTGAAGTAATGAATGCTAGGAATCTTGTGAGTGTCTATTAGTGTCAAAATTAGTGTCTATTGCTCAATAATAAATGCAATTAGTTTTCTTAAGATTTTTCAATTGCTGTATAAAATGCGAATTTTTCTAGGGAAAGGAAGTTTGCTAAAAGTTTACTGATATAAAAGGCTTTCACAAGAAAAAAAAAATCTGGTGGGCTGCTATACCCATCCAACTGAAGGGGATTCTCCAACATGACTTAAGGGGGAGAAAGTACATTTTTTGTCCTGTTCTTTCCTTATTTATATACCTTTTTCTCCTCTTTATAACCAGCTTTCCACTCAGATCACACTAGTAGAAAGGTATTCAAGCACATCTAGTTTGTTATGTTACTATTCTCAACTTTCGTCATACCAAGTAAATTGATTATTTATGTAAATTATTTAAATGTGTGGCTGGGCTTTGTCATCATGAATTATTGATCTCATGCGAGAACTGAAATTCTTTGTTTTCTGAGCATCATGATTTTTAAATTTGCTTCCATCTCTGGTTTTGTCCCATTTCTGAACCTTTGTGTATTTTAGCCATGCTGCTCCCATTCTGTTCCAGCTGTAAACTGGTAGAGGACACAGGGAATGGCTTCCCAGTGCCAGAGGGCAGGGCTGGATGGGATCTTGGGAAGGAATTGTTCCCTGGGAGGGTGGGCAGGCCCTGGCACAGGGTGCCCAGAGCAGCTGTGGCTGCCCCTGGATCCCTGGCAGTGCCCAAGGCCAGGCTGGACACTGGGGCTTGGAGCAGCCTGGGACAGTGGAAGGTGTCCCTGCCCATGGCAGGGGTGGCACTGGATGGGCTTTGAGGTCCCTTCCAGCCCAAGCCACCCAGTGATTCTGTGATTCCATGATTAACTCTGAGTGATGGTTAATCCTGTGCCTTTTGGGTCCTGAACCAGCCTTTTCCATGCAACAGTCTTTCCTTTTCATCCCTTTATATTTTCCTAGTTTCACATCACCTAACAAACAAACCAGGAAATTCAGTTAATTCAAGGAGACTTTCAGGCTGCCCCACAGTTATTACTGGAACCTTTGGCCAGAACATTTCAGGAATTCTCTCTTTCCAAATCCTAGTGGTCTTTGTAGAACCATAGAATTGTTTATGAAAAGACCTTTCAGATCATTGAGTGCAACCATTAACTCAGCACTGCCAGCCCCACCACTCGCCAGGGTCCCCAGTGCCACATGGGCCTGGCTTTAAATCCCTCCAGGAATGGTGACCACCACATCCCTGTGCCAGGGCTGGACATTGATGGTTGTAATCACCCAATATATTGGTAAACCTTGAGATTACCTGACTTGGAATCCTAATCCTCCTGTGTCTGAGGATTCATTTAAAGAGAGCACTGAAACAAGACTTCGGAATGTCTTCACATAAGTAGGAGTAGTACAGAGAAAAATAATTATCTTATCCATCAAAATTATGCTGGGAAAAGTTTTGTTGCTTTCTGTTATTTTCACTGTCATTCCAAGTGCCAAATTTTCTGTGAAATTTGGAGATTACTTTCTTGAACAAGTCACAGAGAACTCTAACGTCACAAGTCAAATAAATAGGAAAATCAATCCTTTTAACTGAGGCAAATGCTATGAACAAGTAATCGTAACAGCATTTTTTTCTTGCAACCTCACATCAATGTATTGTACACTGACATAAAAATAGATTACAGTATCTCTGAAATTAAAAATGGATCTGTATATCCATATTTCCCAAGACATTCTCATATTGTATAGCATTTGATCAATTCTCACCCTCTTTTACAACTATTGATGGAACAACAAATTATTCAGAAATAACTGATCAGTGTTGGAATCCATTCCCAGAGTTCTTATTGTATCCATGTATTATTTTCTAATTTATGATTGTGTTTTCTTATTTATTGTCTCACAGCATAGGCATATTTATATCTCAAACTCATCAAGAAGTTCTGCAGACACTATTATTCTCTAAAACCCTGCATAACCTCTAATAAATTCATGCACTGTAGCAACAAAGGTGCTGCAACCTCCCCGTTCTCATCCATTCATTTACACAAATTGCAGGGCAGTTTCCAACTGGGTGTTTTCAGCAGCATATTTTAAAGATAAAATGAAATAGTCCAAATCCTCCACATTAGAAGGTGGGAAATAATTAGTCTGGCAGAAAATACTTTTCATTCTCTTTATCAATCTCTTAATCTGTGAAGACAAGCATTTACCTCTCTTCCATGTAAGTAATCAGTGGAAGGCTGCAGGGGGAGATCTGAGGGTTGTTTAAAAGCACGATGCCAGGGTTACTCCTCGGTGCAAGAGTGTGCTCTGGCATTTATTTCCATCATGCAGTAGTTCATCTGCACACCATTTTTTAAAATAGGGCACGTGTGTTTATGGGATATAAACCCACCAGCTGTTTGCTGTGAAACCCTGCAACAAGTGCATTAAAGAGATTTTTGGAAATGTGCATCTACAGTGGCAGCTCTTTCATTATAATGTCTGTTTCTAAGCAGACTGTGGCTTAGCACAGCACTTTCCATATTGAAGTTTTTAGAACAAGAGTGTGCCATTACAGATATTAATCCATTTGTGCTCAAAGTAGGATTTTCCTAGAATGTCATTAATTACTGGCACGAGAGATGCAGGAGTTAATGTTTTTGTATTCCACTTCCAGGTTTAGATTTAATACTTTGTGACCTAAAAAAATCTGGGATGATGAAAAGAAGGTATAAAGGCTTGACTAACTTAACTTTTCTTCAGCCTTGCCTTCCAAAGGCTAAATTCCCAGGTGAATGTTATTTATTCCTGCTCCCTCACGCCTCACTCCAGGATACTCACATCCCAAAGCTTGTGCAGTTCAAAGTTATTCTGATCCTCCTAAATGAACAAATAAATGATCCTTTTTTTCTGTGCAAATTAGTGGTGTGAGCTGTGCAGCTATCAATCCAAGGAGAAAGGTGGAGTGGCTGTGGAAACACAGCCCTGCCCACTGGGTTGGAAGAAAGGGAAGGTTACAAAGACAGAGAGTTCGAAAGTGCTGGGTTTAAACTCACCTGAAAAAGTCACTTCATGTAATTCCATTAATAAAAAGCTGAGGGTTAGGGTTAAAATTTTCACAGAATCAGTCAGGTTGGAAAAGACCTCTCCAAGATGAACATAAATTCCTCAGGGCTGGTTGGAGGAGTTTCACCCAGGGTTATGATACACTGTGTATATGCACTTGCATGTATTTCTATATAAAATACACAAATAAATTTATAATATAGTGTTTTCTTTGCAGGGGGCTGCACATTTCTGGTATATTTTCCAAACAGTCACCTTTCCCAAAATTTCCTGAGTAGCTTCTGTCTCCCAGAGGTACATTAAGACACTGAATTAAAGCTACCTTCCCTGGTGGAACCACGCTGTGGCAATTTTTCATTGCTGGCTCATTAGTTTGTCTGGATAAACCAGTAATAGTTATTTGTCTTCTGAATCCAGTTTTCCAACAAAAAGTCTAAACCTGCCTGTTTAAACATAAAGTCTAAACCTGCCTGTTTAAACTAATCTTTTTTTTTTTTAATTGGAAAAAAAAAATCCCCGCAGTTCTTCAGCTAGGACTGTTTCAGAACCTCTTATCCTGCTTCACCCAGTAAAAGTAGATGTGACATCAGGTACCCAAATGCATTTGGTTCATGCCTTTAAGCAAATAATTGAGCAGAATTTCATAGAAAAAAAAAATAGCTTAATGCAAAGGGAATGTTCCAGTTTAAACCAAGGTTTAATGAATTATGTGGAGAGGAAGCTGAACAGGAAACAAATCTATTTGGGTTCCTCTTGAGCAGGAAAACATACCGAGAGGTCTTCACCATGCTGAGGAGAGCAGTGTGACAGGCTACCTCTGACGTCAAATTTATCCTTACAAACTCAGTGAAAGTTCTTTTCAGCATTCAGCAGTAGATACCAAAGTATTTAACAAATTCAGAAGGTGAAAGTACCGAAGGTTCTGATAAAACTCCAACACAAGAATGGCCTGAGTAGTTCATCATCTCAGATTTGATGCTGCAGTAGCAATAAAATCTGATTTTAATATCTGCTTAAGGTTGAGAAGGACCTTTTCTTGTTGGAGTCAAGTCAAATACAAGAAATAATTTTTTAAAAAAATCTTTTATACAGTGAGAAAAAAAAAAATCTGTATATGCTCTTCTTAGTTCTCTTAAAAGACAGCTGTTCCCACAACAGCCAAATAAAGTGCACATTATGTTGTCATGTCATGTGTTTTTTAAAGTGAATAGTAGCAATCATCTTCAAGGATGTGCTAGTATAATTGTATTTCTATTTTTAATGCATTTTTAATACATGATCTAATTTACATTTGTCTATAGATATGCAAATTTACATTCCATACACAAATATCACTAAGCCTAACTATAGTGCTGTAGGAATTGATCTGTGTAAGTGCTCAAGGAATCGTGACCCTATATGAGAACCTGAATGTTATAGCTGCAATATTCCCTACACAATAAGGAATCCAAGCAAATGGAAGAAAACATTCTGTTTTCATGAGACATTTAAAAGCTAAGAGTCTCTAAAATTCTTAGGTGGAGTTCTCACAGATTGTGCATCTGCATGTGCTGTGGTTAGAACCCTCAGCAAAGAGCAAACACATTTTCCTTAAACTCTGAAGAAAAGAGGCAGGGATGCAGTCTTCCCAGTCTATGTAATTCTATGTAATTCCCAGGCAAAAGTTCAGTTTGAACACGAAAGCACAATGCAGTATCAAAACCAGTCAATGAGGAATGCAGAAAGTGAATAAACTGAGCAAATGCTGGCAGTGAGATGGAAGCTCAGAGTGCTGCACCCTTGGTTCTTTTCCCTTCCACTGAGGGCCTATTGCAGGTCATGGAATTAGATCCTGCTCGAAAAACCTCTGCTTTCTGCTGCCTTTCACACTGCTGAGCTCAGATTTGGGGCAGTTCTTAGTAGAGTCACGGATGGGAACTCAGGTGCTGCTCATTTGGGCACTGGGAGTGGATTCAGCTCTGGCTTAGGTGCTGTGGGAGAAGAAACTCCTGGTTTAGCACTCAGCCAGAGACAGACTTGAGGAAACAGATCTGCTTTCCCAACTTATGAAAGGTAACTCGATGGGTTATTTTTACTTAAATGCAACTGAATGGTTTGGTCTAGAATTTGGAGGGAAAGCCTGTGTTGGAAAAGGTTCTCTGTTGTCTGTGAGAGTGTGCACTGGTGGAGCTTTGTGTTTATCAAAATGTTAGCTTATCTCTTCTTAAGTAAATAAAAAATCAGTTTCTCAGTAGACCACAGATTTTTTTTGCAGGCTGAGCAAACGTTACCATAAAACCTGAGTAATCTCTAGGTGGACCTAAAGCAAGTAGTTTAAGCTTCTGTTAACTGGTCTGGAAAGCAAAATAGACAAGATATTGGCCATTATTGCAGTCACTGAGATGTGTTCAGACCTGCAGATGTTTTCTGACAAATCTGCACTACCATGAGTTTTGGCAGCATAGAAAATATTTTTGCGACTTTGAGTTCTTCAGGCTGTGCTGCATCAATGCTTCCTCTAAATTCCTTGTTACTATCCCCAAACAGTTTCCAGGCTGATGAATTTACGTGCATTAAATCCTAGTTAAAATCCTGGTGTGGAATTCATCTTCCTATAGATTCACTTGCCTGATATTTAACATAGTCTTGCAACAGTTTAAATCCGGAATATTTATGAAAGCCAAGCTGACCAGTTGAACAGAAAAGCTAGAGCTCTCTCAGGAAAAGTTAAGCTGAGACCAAAATTTACAATTTATTATGTCAGTTTACGAGGCCAGACCAAGTGGCAAGGCCATAATTAAATTGCTCCAAAAGTAATGAATAAAATAGAAGAATAAAAGAAATAGGTGATGAAAGAATCACAAACCACAGCAGAAAAATTAGCAAAAGCATGAAAAAAAGTCTTTGTGATAAGACAATATCATGACAAGTATGACACTATCAGTCAGAGAGTGGGATGGAATTTACTTAGGCATTCAGGACCTTGAAAATGCAAATCAGAGTAACTAATTCTGTGTTTTACAGGAAGTTTCCTGAAGGACTGACAGGGGGGGTCTCTGAACAGTGCAGCAGAAAGAATAGGTGCAGATGAAAAACTGGAATAGAGATGGCTCTTCTTAGCCAGAGCAGAAAAATCACAGTAATCCATATTTAGAGAGCATAACACGTGTGCTACACACGGCTGGAAAGCACCGGGGAAATTTAATTCAACTCCTTTTTGCTTCAGTAGAGAAATAATAGTGATTCACTATGTCCATTCCAAGGACATAATAGGTTTAGGAAGTGGGATCCAATATCTCCAGGAGCTGCCAGGAGGGTTTTTGGGTTGCCTGTTCAGGTCTGGGATGGTGGATCCAGGCACTGATCACACCTCACACGCCTCCAGTGGGCTGCAGGAGCATCTCCTCCGAGCCAGAGGCTTCGGGGGCTCTTGGAGTCCAGAGAAACACAGCATTTCACTGCAGGAGCACAGTGAAACCCAGCTGTGACACAGCATTTCACTGCAGGAGCACAGTGAAACCCAGCTGTGACACAGCATTTCACTGCAGTCCAGTGAAACCCAGCTGTGACACAACATTTCACTGCAGTCCAGTGAAACCCAGCTTTGCATGCGAATTGCAAATATTACGGACACACATGGTAAAACCATTAAGTGATCAAGACGCAAAGCATGCTAAATTACCACGGCTTATTACCAAATATTTAGAGGCAAATACATCCATTCATACAAATTTTAAACTGGGCAAGACTGTCAGCTTTAAATTACACAACAATTTCAGAAACAGAGCAGTCAGTTGTTTACACAAGCACTTTGGAGGACAGCGCTGAGCTTTTTAATTACCTTCAGAGACATTTTCTATTACACTTACTAAAATTTTAATCTATACCTTGCTAACTCATCATATTAATTGATTTAATTAATTATGAGTACATGATATTTATTTAGAGTCCACAAAAAATGCTACAATTATACCTATGACTGTGTTTTATCTGTGTTATCTTACAAGAGGACATTAAAGATTACTCACTTTAAACTTTGAGATCCTTCACACTGTCGTGCTCAGCCTCATAAAAGCTTTTCCAGCAAAAAAATGCAAAAGCATCATTGGTGATCTCTAGTCACCATCCATACTTGAGGCTTGTCTTAGGCAGAAAGCATCTCTTTGTTCTTTAAAATTAATTCTCAGTAGTGGTTTATGATTGTCTGGTTTTAGAAGAACTTTTCTGTCATAGGGAGGGAAGATAAATCTTTCCAAGATTTTTCACTGTGATCTACATCAACAAAGAGATTCTATCACTCATACTCAGATTGTTTTCCTAACTCAGCAGTAGAGCTCTAATTTTGCCTACCTCATCTCAGGGTTTTTGGAAATGTAGCAATGAGTGGAGCATGGTAAATATTGAAAGATATTGTTCATAAACATTTATCCATTTCCAAGGGGGGTTGAATTCAAACCAGATCGTTAATGTCATTAGTGTTTTCCTTGGATTTATACTGCAGAAAATTCATTAATTTGAATATTGACCAAAAGAGGCTTTGGCTGTAATTACAGCAGAGTCATGGGGGAAAAAAAAATTGCTTTGGGCATCACAAAAATGAATGTGGGGTTAAATTCCTTAAACTATTAAGTAATTTATTAAGTTCCAAGATAAAAGAATGAAGTGTGACTCAGCTGCTTTTACAGCTCAATTTGAAATTTGAATATTCTCAGTGAAGAACTTTGAGTCAGTTGGGTTGGAAGTTATTTCTACAAAAGATTCCTCACACAAAAAACAAAATCCTTCAGTAAAGACCTGGAATATGTCTACAAACAGAACTCTGAAAGGCCTCCTCTGCTGAATACACTTTTCCCATCAGTATTTAGTCCATACCTGCCCGTGAGCAGCTTGAGCTTATATATTCCAATAAAGCCATTAGTCTACAGGGGTAGAAGTTGTGTTTGACCAGCCAAATCTGGATATTCTGCACTGAAATCAATTTGACCCAGGCTTGTAGGTGCCTCATATTTTGTATTATTTTCTGTTGTCTTAGTTACACGGTGAGAGAGAAGAGCAAAAGGACAGATAAACATGCCAATAAAAGGAGACAAGTAAGCTATTATCCATCCTCTGACTGTTTACACTGAATAAAATGGGAATTAGTATTCCAGGCTTGTGGCTCTACCTCTTGGCTCTTAGACTTTTAAATGCAGTTGCTAATAATCCCCATGCATCCCTGCTGCTGACAGATATGCCACAATACTTTAATCAGCACTGGCTACAAGGCTAATAAAGGTTACTAATAAAATAAAATTCTGTAGGGGCTCCCTCTTTACAGGCAATATCAAGCCCTGTGAACTTTTAATGCCTCCTCTCTCCATTTAGATAGTCATGGCTCAAAGCCTGTATTAAAAATAGCAAGGAATGCTTATTCTGAAGTGTTTGAAAATATTGCAAATTACACTGTAGTATTGGCTTACTCCAAACTAATCTTATCCCTTACTGACCTTTGCAGAAACACTTCTCTTTCATTTGGCAGCTTCATTTCCCTCCTTCCCTTCTGTCTTATTCCCCTGTCCTTTTACCTGTGGTTTATTTAGTCATCAGGAATTGGGGAGATGGGGCTGCTGATTTTAACTATGTAGCTGATAGGTTTGTTGCACTCACCCAGAAGCAAATACCTCTTTCTCATTCTATTTCCATTGCAGCTTCATTTTCATCTCAATATTGTATTCCACAGCAGCTGCACAATACATTTCTTCTGAGGAAAGCAATGAATGTATTTACTCTTTTCTTTGCCTCTGAATGGGGTACTGTGGATTTTTCCATCTTTTATGAAACTTCATTTCATTAAAAAAAAAAAATATCATCAGGAAGCTAAAAATAAATGCAACAGAAATGAACATTTGGAATAAAGGTCTTTTATTTAGCATTATTTATTTAAAAAAATGGGTAGAATACAATACAAAAAGTGCAAAAATTAATAAGCCCAGTGAAAAGCAAAAATCTTCTTACAATGAAAAATGGATATATCTCGTACTTTTTAAGATCATCAAGCTTCTATCAGGTCTAATTCTACCCTGATAGTTGATATAATTTTCCAGACTTCATAGCAGAAATTGGGTCTTTTTACAGTCATGAAGGAAAAATTGAAGCTGGAGTGGTCTTGACAGAATGAGTCCATTTAACTATGGAGCCCCTATTTCATTTCAGACCACATAAAGTAAAATACCCAGACATTGATCTGCACCATGGAGTTGTTTCAGCTCAGACTCTCCGCTCACAGGGCCAGGAGATATTGGATTTTTGTTTCCAGGCTCCATCCTAATCCAGCAGTCAATGGGCTTCCCAGACTGCCATAAATCCGTGGCAAAAGCAGTCTGGCACCGGCGTGCCCATCACAGCTGCTGCTGTTGAGGTGGCTCGTGGGTTTATAGATCATCAGTAACGGCATTATCGGTGTGTTCTGAACGTGAGACATCCCAGCCGTGCCAGAGCCATTGCCAGCACTCAGTTCTTCCCAGTGCTCCCCAAAAGGAACCTCATAACCCTGCAGGGCATCGCTCCTTTGTGCTCCAGGCACCGCCAGTGTCTAGGGATGAGCTCTCCATGCTGGCAGAGCACAGCCTATACTGACCCCCAGTGTGTGCTGGGAGCTCCTCCTTTGCCTGGACAGTGCTCAGAGATGTGGTTCAGGGAGCTGAGGCTCATTGATGGTCTCTTCCCCATGTCCACAGCTTGCCTGCATCCACCCCCATCCTCAAGGACAGCATTCAAGAGGCGTGGGAAGGGAGTGCTCCAAGCAGCTCTGTGGCACAGGTACCCTCAGGGGTCACAGCGGAGGGGTCTGTAAAGACACGATTGTTTTGTTCCTGCTCATGAGGTGAGGGTGGCGAGGGGCCCGGAGCTATCCCAGGAGCACAGAACCGAGGAAGGACATTTCTGCTTCCTTTTCAGCTCTCAGGTAAGGTTTTAGACCCTACTGTGAGATGTCACTCGGGCTCGGGGCAGGGAGGATTCTGTACTCGCCTGAAACATCTGACAAAGCCTCTTCTCTCTCTGATGAGATCCCTCTTCCCTCACATGACACAAAATGCAGTGCAGGGGACTGCTGCCCACTGAAGCCTTCTTCAGACTTTTCTACCAGATCCTGAGCCTTACCCTTGGCGTTCCAGCTGGGGTTTTCTCCAGATGTGCCAGAGAGGGAGCCCAGAGCACCCTGGACTGACCACCCTGCAGGGCTGAACATCCTGCCCTGGCAGCCAGAGAGACCTGTGCCTTTGCACGCTGACAAGGATCAAACTCTTCCAGGAATGTCATAAACTGAAAGACAAGACATTAAAAAAAATTTAAAAACCTAAACAAAACCAGCAGTAAACAATACAAATGAGGTCTTAGTTGGATTTTTTAATTTTTTTTTTTTCTGAATTTGGGATCTACTTCTTGCTATTGCTGCTTAATTTTCACTGCTTCAGCCACTGTGGTCTCCTGTAGGCCAGCGGTAACCGAAAATCAAATCTAAGCAACACATCTCAAAATTCTAAAGCCAAAACAAGACTAACAAGCCACAAACTAAATGCTTATGTTATGTATGTCATCAAGATGCTTTAAAGTTTAAATCTGTGCTCTATTCAAGGGTTTCTGAGAGAAAAACAAAACCAAATTTCTTGATTACAGTATTTGTTCAGACTTTGTGTAAGTTAAGAACTAATTCTCTTCCTTTCATTTAAGATTAAGAAAAAAAAAATCGGATTAAGTGATTTTCTGTGAGGAGGACCAGCAAAGTGACTATTCTGCTTATGTCCTATTTTCAGGGCTAAAGAAGGAATCAAGTGATGTTTAAGTTTTTGTGAAATTCGTTAGCAAAGGTATGAGTTTTTTCAGCAGGATAGCACAATTTTAAAAGAAAAAGTTATTTTGATATCCATGTATTACAGATGTTTAAAGATGTTTCTAGAAGGACTTCTTGCAAACACAAGGTGATATCTTCTTTTTTTTTCCTGGCTGTTTTTAAAATGCTTCATTTTTTTCTAATAGCTTTTACACTCTGTTCATAAAAAAAAGTCACATACCATCAGTTAGCTGTACAGAGAAAGCCTTCTGTTTTGTAATAATATCCCCAATTTGCTGTACTATTTTTGTAATCCTGCCAGTGTTTAAGGCTTCACTATTCATCACAAAGTCAAACCCAATTTTTTCACTGCTTGATTTCTTCACTAGTACTACAATTAGCATGTCCTCAGTCCTGTTCTTCCTTTTTGTCACCAACTGGCAAGCCTACAGTGTTTGTGGTACTCTGGTGCTGCAAACATTTACAGCAAAGGATTTTAGGCATATCCAAGTGAAAATTCTGCATGCAGGATTCTTCTTCACTGCAGCACTGTCCGTTTGTTTTTACTTGACCTCAACCCAGGTCTTTCCACTGGGGAATCTTGTTTGGAGCTCCTGATTTCCCATCTGCTGGTGCAAAACTGATGTGCAGTGCAAGAGCCCTGCTTGGGTGTCTTTTGAAGCGGCCTGTGAGGCCTGCAGTGTAGATACAAAACTGGATTATATCAGTCCTGGAATGCAATAATTGTTGAATAACAGAGACATCACTTCTCCTTGCCTGTATTATAAAAAGTAACACTTTCACCATCTGGTTACCAATGATTTTCTATTCTGGATGCAATGGCATAATTCTCAACAAGATTTAACATCAAAACGTGGTCACAGTTCAACCACAACTGCACCTTCTCTCTGAGAAGGGCAATGTGCTGGTCGAGGTGTGGACTGACTCGTGTATCCTACTTTTCCATTTAGGTCACGTCCGTGTCCCATCAGCCCCAGAGCCCCATGTGAATTCGGGTTTGGGATGTGCAATGGGTTGGCCTGGAACTCTCTGCAGTTCCAACCCAGTGGCTTGGGGGTTGTGTGGTGTTTCCAAAATAGTCTTGTCTCTTCTTTTTTGTGGTCTCCAGGAACTACTGACCTACTGTGGAGATTAACAGCAGGTCAGAAAGCCTGAGTCTGAA
The DNA here is from genome assembly GCA_013398015.1 of Oreocharis arfaki. Classification (NCBI taxonomy): domain Eukaryota; kingdom Metazoa; phylum Chordata; class Aves; order Passeriformes; family Paramythiidae; genus Oreocharis; species Oreocharis arfaki. Next base: position 245,771 of record VZRR01009038.1, on the reverse strand, counting down.
TCTGACACTGATCTCAGCACAACTCGTGTCTACCTGTGAGAAACAATCAAGAGAAGCAAGAAATTCAAAACAACAGAGGGAGTAGACGGCAGCACAGCTGCAGCTGGCGTTTGTTCGGATTCTTGGGATACCTATGTTGTAGATAACTAATAATAGTAAGGTGTAGTTAAAATAGCCAGTGAATCTATTGTAGTAGTTAAGCAACCAATGGATGAGTAACATGGATGATAAACATACAAAAGTGTATATATATGTCACTGGCTTTTGGAATAAAGAGCCTTTGCAGACACTCAGTGCTAGAACTTGCGTGTGTTGTGTCCACCCCAACTGTGACAAACTACAACTAAAGAACAAGAACAAAGTAGTTACAGTTCTAGGCCTACAATAAAGCCTTGCCATTTTTACCTGACAGGAAGCTCAGGTGTAGTTTGTGGGTAGCAGCTGTGTGGTTGTTCAGAAACTAAACAATCAATGTTTTGCATATTTCTAAAAGTTAACATAGTTTTAAAGTCATAGATGATCATAGTCATGTAAGATATTATTCATCAACAAAAGCCTTAAAGTCCTTGAGTGTTACATTAAAAATATTTAGTAATTTATTTCTCTTTTTTTTCTCAGTGTTCACCGCTTGAAAATTATTTTGATATCACATAATAGTATATATTTTTTTACAACCCTTTTATTTTTTCTATACTTTCACTCCTGCTTTCAGTTGTTCTTTCCCTTTTTAATGCACAGCAGTGTGCACACATTTTCTATAGCTACAATATCAAGTGATGTGACACAAGACCACGTCTGTGAAGACAAATGGTTGGTGCTAAGAGCTTACACACAATAGGGGAATTTCAAGGCTTATTTCAGACCAGTTTTCACTTTGTGCCACGGACTAAACACTCATTAGTGGTTGCATCTAACACAGTCCAGGAAAAGAACAGGAATGAACCCAGTGTGTTCTCTCCACGACTGCTCCCGTGGTGGGCAGTAAAGGCAGAGCCAGGGGTGGGTTTGGGCAGAGCTGTTGTGATTGAAACCAAAGCACTGGGACACTGCCACAAAGTACTGAGCACACGGGGCTGTACTTGGGGCTTCTGGGCAGGTCTGGTTAAGTCTGAGCTTTGTGTGCCTCTGCAGAGTTGCCGCTTTGCTCTCTAAAGCACTGAGATGTACCAGTTCTCCAGCCAGGCTGCAGAGCCACGGGCTCTGGGGCAGCAAAGGACCACCCAGGAGCGTTGGAAGAGAAGGAACAGGTCCCTAGATGGTTTTATCTTCCATTACCCTGAGCAGACGCTGCCACAGAGATCCCTAGAGCACTGTCTGCCAAGGCCATGCTGTCTCTGATCCCCTCAGCCTGGCAGGGAGGGTGATCAGTGTCCAACAGGACAGGTTGTGTCGGGCTGGTTGGGACCAGGGCTCCAAGCTCTGTCTCGTGCAGATAAGCTCGAAAGAGGCAGAGGAAAATGCAGCAGCAATCACAACAGCCTGTCAGAGCCCAGCCTTCACACAGAACAAGATCCAAGATGGTCAAAGCTGAGTGACCCAAAGAGCTCTGCCTGAAATTGTTGTACAGAGCCTGGCAGTTATGGACAAGGCCTGCTTTAATGGAACAAAGCCACTGCAGAGGGGAGAATGAAATGAAGAGAAAATTACCATGTGAAGAATTTATATCTGATTCTGACACTTTCTTTTTCCATGTAATTATTAACGTGTTTTTTAAAAGTCCATTAAAATTCCATTCAGATTAAGATGAACTATAAGAACAGGAATGAGGGCAATGCATTGAAAGATCCTGTGCTGACAATCAGTTTTAGGCAGTAACCTTAATCAAGGTTAATGTCATTTCAGTTCCTCATCTCAGGTCCTCATTTTGTGTCTTAAGCCTGGCATTTTTACTCTTGTTTTTGGTTTTTTTTTTCCCCCAAGTAATCCATTTTATTCGTGATGTGTGCTGCAGACTAATTATTCAGGCTTACCCCATGTTCAAATAACTTCTCTGATGAAACTTCATAAAATATTTATTGATAAATGTAAAGTATCCAAGATCTAAAAATATTTTTGCACGGTTTTATTTCAAAGCAACCATTCTTTATGTGGTCCTTCATAGCAAGTTCTCAGTAATTTAAGTACTTGACTGTTTTACTCTTGCTATGGAAAAGTCTATGGGAAGTTAATTCTTTTTCTAGGAATCCCAACAAGTTCTTTTTTCTTTTTTTTTAATCTCTGTTAAGACCCTATTATGCTGTGCATGTTACATTACCCTGTATTAATTCTGGCTCGTTAAATGGGGTTTATTACAGCATGATTTCCACCATAAACCCCCTGATTCAGCTGCATAATACATCCTACTTAGATAATCTATTTGCCTGCACCACTGCTGTGCCCTCCTGACACTATTTAGCCCCATATCTTGAGCACTTTTTGCTGGCCACTGATACTCTCCTGGATGCAGCCAGAACCCAAATATGCGTGGTTTAATCTTGTGTGTAAGGAGAGGGGGAACGGGAGAGTTCACAAAGTTTTGAGTCGTTGAAGATCAGGGTGGGAAACCTGCAGAGCCCTTTTCTGGCAAGAATTCAAATCGTGCCTTGGAAATGCTGATGTGACAAACTTTGTCAGATGAGTCATCCTAATGATGCAGGTGACCTCACTGGCTGTGTCACGTTGCTTTGCAATTTAAGGACAGATTAAAAGATTTGGTCATTAGGAGGGGGGATAAAAATTGCTGCACTTAATTGAAAATGCAGGGAACACCAGAATGACAGGATGGTGCAGCTTTTGTATCTAAAGCAGACTCTGAGAAAATTGATGTGTTATTCACCACATTTTCTAGGAGTAAAGTTATGGATTTAATTTACTCATGTTCACAATGTCGTTTGTATTTTGGGAACAGCACCATCAAGTGGATGGAAGCACAGAGTTAGGTCCTTTTTAACTCAATTTTCAGAGTTAGACAAAATAAAATAAACAGTTGTCCTTGCTTTAATATGGAAAAAAAAAAATTACTCACAAACAGAACCGAAAACCAATGAATGTTCTGTACCAATACAATTAATATTCACCTCTCCCTCTGAATCGTACAGGAGTTTAGCATGTTCTGTGTTGGAAAGGAAGGTCTGAGCGTTGGCCAGGTTCCTTCAGCTGTGCTGGACTTGGCCAGAGCAGTGAGTTACAGGTGGACTACCAGGGAAATCTAGGAAAGTTGCACCTGGTGCAAAAGGGGATTTTCCAAGGTGATGAAAGGCACCTTCCATCCCCCTCTAGTGATTCGGTTTTTGCCTGGCTATTAATATTGATCAGCCTCCTTGGAGCTGCATGCTCCGTGGAATGGAAGTCACCCCCCCAGGCTGAAATGGGGTGTGTTCCCAGGCAAATATGTTGGGAATGAGACTTTTTGGGGGTCTCGAGCCAGTGTGGGAGTGATGTGTGAGGCAAAAATATACAGATGGTCATAATCTCCTATATCCATCTGATTTATTCTTTTTTTAATCACAGTACATTCTGATTATAGCTTTGACTTTGCTCTGCCTTTGCTACTGTTTTCCACTGCGTATCAAAAAAACTTTTGTCTGTTCTAAAAAATATTAAGCAATGGTCTAAGCTGCTCATCTGCTAAAAGCTACCCATATTTATCCACCTCTCTTGTTTACTGTCATTAATAGCAATTGCATTTCACAATTTGACCTTGAAGTGACAGTTTATGTGCATAAATTCTCTCTCCCTCTAACACACATAAACACACAGTATTCATGAACACAAACATTACATCAAAAATCTCTCATTTAATACTAGAAAAATGCAAGTGTGAAGAAAGAATACTTAACAGTATTGGAATTCTTCATGTAAAATATATTTTTTCATTAAATATTTTAATTTTTTTTTCAAAATAATATCTGCATCCTTTCACTCCCCCCAGCATAAAAAACATCAAAAGCAACTGCACAGTTAGAACAGAGGCGTTGTGTGGTTGTGGTGCTGTTCCAGAAAAGAATGATAGCATAAATACCAGGAATTCTGATTTCTAATAAAAGCAGATATGCAGTTGGTCTGCTATAAGGAATTATTTGATGTACCTATAGGGAGTATCTGGAGACCATTTGATGCAAAACTGTTGTGCCTCCCACTTGGTAGTTAATTTTAGGAATATGTTCTCTGTGTTCAGCTGAGAACCTGCTTTCTGTTTGCCTTCTCCCCTGTGAGCACGGAGAGAGCAACAGCACCGAAGATGGAGAAAGGATGCCTTGTCCATCCTACAGGTATTTTTTGGGATGAGTGAGTGTTGCCCAGGGACATTATTCATTAAAACACCCAGGAATCCTTCAAGGGAAAAGGCGCCACAGATTAACTTCAGTTAGAATTCCGTGCCACATCTAAGTGTTCATTTTCTGAGGAGGATTGATGGTGTTTCTCATTACAGTTATCACATTAGATCTCCTAGCCTTCTATTCAGCCACTGATGGAAAGGAAACACAGCTTAGAAGTGCTTAGAACCTCTTTTGGCAGCTCTCTCTAGGGGAACATGCATTTTCCTTACCGTAATGAGGACCATAAAGAAGAGAAATGATGTGGCCTGGTATAGATAGGGAGTCACATTACAGTAACTTTTCACCAGAATTAGAGTAGTTAGACACTACTATATTACAGCAGTGCTTGGGAACTCCTCTGCTCTTAAGAGCCAACTGTCAACATTTCTGTTATAAACCCCATTTTTCAGGAGTTTATAACTCCTCTGGAAATTCCACTCCGGGTGAAGCTTACTTTAGAAAGACTAAGTAAGGGAGTGATCCTTTGAAAATGAAATAGGAGGGAAAATAAAAAGAAACCTGAAATCCAGGCATTTCCCATTTTGTTTCCTTTACCTTAGTGCAGTTGCTTTGGGTTTAGTATAAAGGACTTACAAATAGAGTTTCCAAAAGCAGTTCAGTGCTGATGCAGAAGTTATTACTGTATAGTCAGAATCCAGCCTCAGCTCCAATAAGCAGCTTCCAAAGAGCCACTGAATGTGTACAGAAAGGGCTGAGTCCTCTGGGACAGTCTGGTAATGAGAGAAAAACTCAACAAAGTACAACCAAAGCTGTGCAGAATGAGTTGGGCAAAAATGAGATGATGGAGATGATTCTTCCCTGGGAGGGTGGGCAGGCCCTGGCACAGGGTGCCCAGAGCAGCTGTGGCTGCCCCTGGATCCCTGGCAGTGCCCAAGGCCAGGCTGGACATTGGGGCTTGGAGCAGCCTGGGACAGTGGAAGGTGGCCCTGCCCATGGCAGGGCGTGGGAATAAGATGATCTTTCAGGTCCCTTCCAGCCCAAACCAGTCTGATATTCAGTGATTTTAAAGTCTGAAGAGAGTCTCACCCTGGCATTGGAGGGCAATGAAGGTGCTGCTTTTCCAATAGGATGTTGAACTAATAACTTCCTTTAGGCACTGGAGTTTTTGTTGAACTCTTCCAAGACCCTCACAGTAGCCCCAGTGCCACAGCCAAATTTCCCAAGTGATCATTAGGACTTAGAACAAGTGAACAGAGCAAAAATAAAGCAGTGAGTTTTCATCCAAATTTCCAAGGAAATTTATGGCTGTTTTTCATGACCTTTTTGAATAAATCTCTGCAATCATCCTTATATTCAAACTTTATTAGAATGCCCCTTAAATGTCAAACTTTAGTGTTTTGCAAGATTTCATTTCTATTTGCAGTGTATCTTCTGGCACAATTTGCAGGATCCCAGAATTGTTTGGGTTGGAAAGGACCTTAAAGATCATCTAGTTCCAACCCTCTGCCATGGGCAGTGAAAAAGATCCATTATTGATGATAACTCCATGATATTAGAGGTCTTTTCCAACCTTGATGATTCTCTGGTTCTGTGATTCAATGTTGTTGTAGTGTTGCAATTGTTAAATATGACACCTTTAAGTAATCAGCAGGATAATTGTAGGAGAAATAGAGAAATAAAAAAATGTAGGAAAAAAGGCTACATGTTTTATTCATGTGCAAAATTAAAATGATGGGAAAGGTATCTCCAAGCAGTTCAGCTCTCTTGTGCTGTTGAACATTCCAGATCCATTGCTTCTGCATTTTGGATTTCTGTCTTCCAGGCAGTAACATTAATTTATTACCAGCAGCACGGGTGAATGTTGGGATTACGTGGGGCTCACTGAACCAAGCTCCTGGTGCCTTTTTGCTGAGGCTGAAAGGGCTGATTGGGTTCTGTGTCTGTACCTCAGACTCCTGCAAACCAGAGCTTCCAGTGCAGGATGATGCAACTCCCTGACAGGAGGGGGCAGCCAGGTGGGGTCAGGCTCTTCTCCCCAACAACCAGTGATAGGACAAGAGGAAACAGGCTGGCCAGGAGAGGTTTCGTTTGGGTACCTGGAAAAATTTCTTGACCAAAAGGGTTGTCAAGGACTGGCACAGGGAAGTGCTGGAGTCCCTGGAGGGAATCAAACACATGTAGGTGTGGCACTTGGGGACACGTGGCAGTGGTGGCCTTGGCAGTGATGGGGGAATGGTTGGACTCCATGGTCTCAGAGGGCTTTTCCAGCTTAAAGGAATCTTTGATGTAATATATATATATACACCAAGAATAGCAAGGTCTCATAGAAGGTTTCCACTTCTTTTATAATCTTCCACCTTCTGGAACAGGACAATGTTCCTACAGCCTGGTTTCCCACAGTCTCTGTCTCACCTGAGGCATTTCATTGTGGGCCCATCCATTTCTGAGTGTGTAAAACCCTACAACACCTTCCTTTTGCAGCAATTTTTCTGCCATTCCTGCAGCTGAACTTCCATCATTCCACTGGATTAAGCAGATAATTTTTCTGCATTTTCTATTTAATTAAATTACAGGGAAAATTAATGCAAGGTAAAAAAGAACATGCAGCAACAAGATGAGCAATAATTCTCATTGTGCAGTTTTACTCATATTTTATATTGTTGCCTGGCACTCATTGATTGTGTCTTGAGTCAAGAAACAGATGAATCCTCATCTCACATTTTCCCCCTCCTTATTTTTTATGATTCTCTGTTCTTTCCAGGACAGTAAGTAGGAATAAGTAATTGCCCAATTTCTTTGGTGGGTATTCAAATAATTACTCACTGTATATGTGGCAGAACAAACACCTCATCGTTGCTACATTTTTAAACATTTGAGGGGGGGGAGTGTGCTCATTTTTGATAGACATGAAAGGTCAAAAGGTTTATTTTATGATTTTATTATTTTATTTTATTTTTTACCCCCATCTTGACTTTCATACAAAAAATTATGACTGTGAAGCACAGGGGCACATTATTTCCTCAGAGAGTTAGGGAGCTAAGGATATTTTATGATTTTCAAAATCAAATTTTCAGGCTTCCATGGTGTTATGACAACATAAGATAATTGTTACTTGCTATTCAAGGGCCAGAATGCACTTACAATCTTTTCCCTGGATTTCCTCCATAAACTAAAACTCTTATTTTCTCAAGCAGCCACTTAAGAATTTTGATTATTGCTTACCAATTGAACCAGAATAAAAATGGAAATTGCCATTAGCACAGTAATTTCAGCCTCTATTTTGATAAGCATTTTTTAGTGCTCCAATTCTGACAAATAAAAACAGCAGTACAGGTGGAAAAAAGCTTTTGATAAAACTCTTCTCACAAAGGGAGATGTTTCTGAACACACTTTTAATCAAATCCAAATCAACAATAATTTTTTTAATGACTTTGTGGTTTGAGTGATATATCAAAGTATGTAAAACAATAGTAATCTCTGACATGAGTTATAACAATCGCTTTAGGGAGGATAATTTACATTCTTCTGGGGAATGTGCAAATCCAGGTGGAAAAATCTACAGAAAAATTAACCAAACAGGTTGTTCTAGAGTGTCAGATAATCTGTATGAATGAAGCACCTGCTTTCAAAGATAATTGCATCAATAAAGAAAAAAAATCACCTTTTTTGGTGATTTATAATAGAATTATACTCCTCGATGAATGCTAAGAGCAGACTTAGCATGCCTTAGACTTATGTCTGTGAGAATATGTTTAAATACATACTGCAGTTCTAGGCTGAAACCTAACATTTTTGTGTTGGCAGCCTGAGAGACTGGCAAACCAAAGCACTGCAATAAGTTTTATTTTCCTATTTCTGCTGCTCCTGAATGGGGTAACGCTATCAGCAGAGATAATAACACCTTCCAATGAGTTGGAATTTATTTGGTTCACAAAATCATATGGGAAGATTGACAGCATCTCAAACAGCAGCAGCCAGGGAGGATGTGGCTGCAGTACTGACAGCAGTGATTTTTCACCTAAAGAAGAAGGTTCTGTGATTAAGTTCCCTGAAGCACACCCTGCCTGCCCTGGGCACTTACTGGGTATCGTCACCCTTCTGTGGCACACAAGAGCTTCCCTTTTTCCAGAAGCAGGATCAATAGGATTAGGGGATTTGTGCTCAAAGCTTGCCTGTGGCTCCTTGTTAAGCGTGTCGTGTGCTTTATAGCTGCCTTTGACTGGCTTCCTGCACTGGGCCGTGGTATTAATCACCTAAATAATAACCCTGCTGGCTTGGGCAGAGTTTTTAGTAGTCTAAAAAGTATTGTATTTAAAAAAGAGTCAGAAGTCAGACTCCGAAACTCACATTTGGAATTTTAAATAGCCTGCTCCTCAGGATTTCTGAGTCCTCTTCAACTTTCCTAGAAGCTGGTGATGCTTGCTGTTATTTATTTTCTTATTAGAAATAAATTGGCTGTAGGAGTTCAGCAGAGGACCCGTTGCCTCTGTGTGCCCACCAGGGCGGGTCAGCACAGGCAGAGGGACCCAGCCAGGCAGACACCTCCAGGCAGCCGGGCAGGGAATGGCTTTGCTGGCTCCTTGCAGGTCCTCCAAGAGCCCTCCCACCCAACACCCCTCGGGCAGGCCGGGTCTGCTCTGCAAGACATGATTTGCATGAACAGCAAAGCCTGACTCGTGTGCTCCTGTTTAATGGGCTTCCTCTGAAGTGTGGAGCTCGGACCTTTTATCTCTGCTCGTTGCTGTTGCTGGTCCAGCGGGCTGAGATAAAACCACAACAAGAAGAGGTGATTATGGAGGGAGCTGAGGAATCCAGTCCTTTGCAGAGCCCTACATGAGGCACATAAAATGCCAGCTTTGAATGATAGCACATAACTTTTCACTGCCCCGTTCAATAGCAAGCAAGGAATACTGCAATTTTATCCTCCCCACTTTAATCTAATTTATAGCTCCTGTTCCAGGTGTGGCCCCTGTTTGTGGGGGGGAGAGAGGCTGTTGAGACACACAGCTGCATCTTCCTGTACATGAAGGGGCTTGTGGAAGGGCAGAGGGACCAGTTAAACCTGGAGCTGGACACACCGGGACACCCCCATCCCTTTAGAAAGGAAAAAAGGGGGGAAAGGGAATTTTGTTACTTGTGGGGTAAATTTCTCAAAGGTTTCATATTGAGGAGTTCAGAAAAAAAGATGCAGCTCACCTGTAGCTTTGAAATTGAGCAGTTCATTACAGAGCTAATTAGATGAAGTGCTTGATCAGTGATGGGTAAAATATGTCAGAACTTATCTGAGCAGTGGTTTAAGAAGAGGCTTATCCTTCTCCTAGGATGGAACAGAAATAGACTCCAAAGCAGAACGAGCTGTTTCTCAGGAGAATTTGGCTTAAGAAGTTCACTATAAAGGAAAGAGATTTAACTCAAGTTTATTATTTTGGAGCTGCTTTAGTGGACAGGAATTAAGCTTTGTCATGCTATCCATGGAAAGGAAAAAGCACATAAAGGAGCCCAGGAGGACAAGGACTGCATAGGGCAGTTTTGTTGAAACTCAGTGTGTGTAGATTTGAATATTTGGGACTTGAACAAAGGCAGGTAATCGTGGCTGAAATTGCAATAGGAATGGACATTGGTGCTAGCTCAGTGAAAATAAATGTACTGGAAAAACTGGGCATGAGAAAAATCCTGGGTATATATATATATACACCCTCAGCTATTTTATAGAGGACAAAAGGACAGAGGAGCCATTGAGAAGAGTGAGTTATCTGTCTGCTGAAGGATTAAACTTTCCCTGATGTTCCTAGTCTAGCAAACTGCAATGACTTTTGCAATGATACTGTTCAGCTGCAAAAATGGTCAGCTAAAGAGAGGAGAAAACATTTTCCCTAAAATTGTCATACAGACATTTAAGGAGAATCTTTAAGGTTACTTTTTAAAGGACGCGATCAACGATTTTGGAAATGTGAGACCATTTTGGAAAAAAAAAAATTAAAGAATTTTATATTCACAATCGAGTACGGGTGTTCATCCATGGAGTGACACTGAATAGATTACAGATTGCCAATCCTTTTCTAATTAATTCTGTGTTAGTTACGTGATGCCCAAGTTGAATGGACGACTTCAGTTGTGCTACAACAGCAGCAGTGATGGTCAAATTAAAGTTTAGCACCATGAGAGAAGTGGTGTTGATTGGAAGGTGCAAACAGGCAGTACCACTGATAATAATAAGATATGTTTAAAATTAATATAATCTTTGCTTGGGAAAAGCAAATGATAGAAATATTGGAGAAAAAGCAGAACGGGTGGAATACCTGTATGGCTCAACCATACATGATTCAAAATCGATTCCTAGGTCCAGATGTGAATAAGTGGAGATATAAAATTTCACTGTAGAAATTAGGAGGAAAAATAAAGAGAATATTAATTTTTTATGTATAAGAGTACTAGCTAAGAAAGCTGGAGTTTGGATACATAGCCAAGTTTATCAGCTATTATAGTAAGAAAATCTGAGGAATTTATTAGTTGATTATGGATCATCTGGATGCATTTATTAAAGAGAAATCACTGAAAAATATTTTATAACTTCTTCTTTTGAAGAGCATTCATTGGGAAATCCCTCATTGTAATTTACCAGGACATTTAAGAAATCACTATATATATACAGTGAAAACATTCCAGACTATTCTAATTCAGCCCAAAACCACAAAGGACTAATCAGTGAGATCAGGAAGTTACGAATTGTGAGCAGCTCTGGATCCCAGTGACAGAGGGCAAATATGAACGGGAGTGCTTTGGGAATCAGAGGTCTAAATGCAAGTGCACAAAAGATCAGATTCCCTGATTTAAATTATAAACAAATGGGAAGAAAAATGTGTTGTAAGGCAAAGAAATACGGTGAGGAAACAAATCCCAGGCAGGATGGTCAATACAAAGGGCAGGCAGTAGCAACAACCTACTAAAGGAGAGGTCATGTCTCACATTATTAATGAATAATGCTGAAAAATTTGATATTTTATTTGAGAGAAGCCTGGAAAAGTTCAGGTGACAGTGCAAAAAGGAAACTAAATATGAATGTCTAAAGGAAAAATCTGGAAATGTAAAAAGACAAACCTTCCTGTGAATTTAATGGGCATTTTTATTTTCTGCCGTAAGAGATTTTTTAGCTCATAATCAGAAAATAACTCCTCTTTTTGAGCTATAGTATCCTTCTAAAACAGGGAACTGTTTGAAGGGTGTGAATCAAAACCAGTGATTTTTATCCTTTAAACTTGAAAACCCATTCTCTGAGTTATGGCTGTTTCATTACAGTAGAAGTAACAAAACTAATTCAGAAAAGAAAAATAGATCTCATCTGAGTATAGATTTTTGCCTATCATTAATCTTTATTTAGTTTATTAATTTTTTTTACAGAAATAAACATCATTACACTTCTGAGAAATACTCAGAATATTTATGTTATTGTGGAAAGGAAGTTAAAAGTACTAAATCAACAAAAGATAAACTAAAGTAAAAAAGGAAAAAATTCTTCTCCAAGTGAAGGTAAAACGCAGCAGCACCAATCTTCTTTATCCTTAGATATTTTCCATGAGTTGAAGTCACCGATCATTACACACACGTAACAAAAGAGAGAGATGTGGTTCAGATTCCTCTTTGAAGCCCATAATTTACAGAAGGATTCAGTGCCACTGTCTTGGTAACTCCCAACATAAAGAGCAGCAGGGAAGGTTACTTTGATTTGCCATTCATTGTTCTCAGATTAACTTCCTCTGTCTTTCCTTGGACAGTCCCACTCCTGATGAAGTTTGCTTTTTTTACCTGGAATTTTTTCCCCATAGTGTCCTGACAGACGTGTGAGGAAAAAAAGAAATTTAATGTGAGACACTTCTGTCTCCTGTGCTGAGGAAATACAGCCCTGAATGTTTCTGTTTTTTTTTTTCCCATTGTTGGACCATTTATTGAAAAACTTTCATTCATAAACAGAGAGATAATAAAAAAAACCCCAAACCTTGTGATTAATCTTCTTGGAGTAATAATCTTCGGAGTTTCCAGGTCTTTTCCATTGAACGTTTGATCAGGGACACTCCAAACTGCTTTTTGGTACTTCTCTACATTTTGGTATTTATTTTCCATAGCTGCCACCATTTTCCCACTAATTCTACTACATTCTGACATTTGTCAATGCTCGTGTCTATGGAAATTACTGTAAAATGTTAGATAAAAGGTGGTTTCCTCCTGACAGAATGAGACAATGTTTTTTCTTAAAAGAATATTGTCCCTCTGTCCATTTCATTTACTTATTTTAGTGACTTTGGGACGTTCTAAAATCTCAGGCACCATTTCATATTGCAAGAGCAACTTGTGTTCCTAGGAGACCATCCTGAAGGAACATGAGGAATGGAAAACAACCATTCCTCATGTTAAACATTAATTCACTTCCTTCGAAATCCAGCCTTGAAATTCAGGATATTTTTCTCCATTCCTTCATTAGCAAACAGAATTCACACAGCAGTTGAGTAGGCAATTTTTGCCCATAGCCATTTTACAGCTTTAAATGTTCATGTTAGTAAAAGCTCCTTAAATAAATTAATATATTAATTAATTAATTGATAGGATATTCAAGCTGGATTTAGTACCCAAGTAATTTAAAAGCCTTTTCATCCACTTTTACTTAAAATGTTTTAAAATCTAGGACTTGTCAGCTTTGTCCCCAGTCATTTTATTGAAGCTCTTCATCTAAATCTTACCATTAATATTTCTGCAGAGTTGTTTTCTGTCATCCTAAATGCATTTTCTCTCCATAGTCATCACTTTTTTCAGCATTCTTGGGACAGATCTTAAGCACCGAGGATGTGAAGGTTTTGCTCACATTTTCAGTGGAAGTTGTGCTCAACATCAAACAGAAAAAGAAAAATCTATAATTACCAAGAAAGAGTTGTAGGTACTTTGCTTATAAATTGTAATTCTGTGCTTTTAAGGACTTCTGGTTCTAGGTGAGGATGTGAGCTTTAGAACTTTTAAAATCATAATTATATGAAAAATTCTGAAAGTAACTTCTGTTTGATAAGACACTTTTATATTGGATTTGAAGTGCTTTTTGTGAAGGTTAGTACTAAAAATATGCAAACAAACGAGCAATATCTCCTACCCTTTCATTTTATTTTGTAATTGTTTTTGGAGCAACAACCAATAACAGGGTTTTTTTTTTCCCTCACACAAAAAATCACTGCATTACTCATGGTGTAGAAATTCCTACAAGGTGTGACACCTGTGAGGAAGATGGGAAACGCAGCAGCAGCTGTGCACAAACCCCCAAAGCCTGTCGAAATTTGGTGCTCTGCTATAAAATACAGAAATCTATAAGTACACAAACATCAATTTTTCTCAGAAAAAAAGCGTTTCTGCACTTGCCATACACCTGAGTTTCAGAGTAGCAGTGAAAGAGCAGAAATAAATCACCACAACAACCTTTTGCTGAGACAATTAGCAGGCTGGGCATGACTCATTGAATAGTGTGAGATAATTAATTTTTATTAGAGGCAGGGAATTTCATACAAAACAAGAATAACACTGCAGCTGAATGGATGGACTCCGGGTGTTTCTACGACTAGCACAAAAGTTCTAGGGTATGCAATGACTCTTAAAGACTTTTTTTTTATGTTTATAAGGAAAAGGAGCACAGAGGGAAAAACAGAGTTATAGAATCATGGAATGGTCTGGGATGGAAGGGACCTCTTTGATCACATCCTTCCTTGTGGGCAGGGACAATTTTCACTAGATCAGGTTGCTTTGAGCTCCATTCAACATGCCCCTGAACCCTTCCAGGAGTCCATTTTATACACACCCAATTATTCCTGCATTTTATACACATCCAAACATGTATATATATATACATACACACACACACAAAAGCATTAACAGATACACATGGAATAAAAAAATCACAGGGCTCGTGGCCTCACTGACCCCCGGGCAGAAATCCTCTGAGTTTTTTGGATTTCACCTCAGAAATATAATTCTGCCAACCTGCATTTGATTTTCACTCTCGTGCTTTGCCTCATTACTGAAAGCTGTAACACTGCAGCTGCAGAGAGGAAACACCAAAAATCACCTTCTGCTCTGACATCAGAGAGCAGCGATTTTGTGCAGATGTGTCACAAACAGCAACTCAAATTCCATCCCCTCCCAGGTCTCAGAAACATTTCTGGAAGAGCACACAAAATGCCTTGGAGCCTTCCCACCCTTTCCAAGCTGAGCTGGTAAAATGCACAGCGTGAAGAATTTTAGTTTGAAGCAGACTCCATTAATGTCACCTCTTGTTTGAAATATATGTTGTTAGTGCTGTACCCACCTATTTTTGTATTTCTACCAGGGAAAATGTGATTTTCATTGTAATTATGGCATAAAACCTTTAAAACTTATGTACTTTTACAACTGTTATAATCATCTAAAAGGGCATTGTCTTCAAGCCAAAGCAGTCAAATCTTACCATGCAAATATTCTGGGACAGAGCTTTATGTTCCAGGGCTTTTTTTTTTTTTTAATATAGTTACTTTAATATTAAAAAAAAAAAAAAATTGAAACAATGCTCTTTGGGATATGTCCACTTCAATCCCACCCACACATCCAGCAGAAGCTCCAAACAAATTAGATTCACATTTAAAAAAAAACTCTTTAAAAGCCCTACTGGAGTCTAACACAGTTATAGAATAATTTATGGAGAAGGGAGTAGTTACCAGGCTCTTATGCATTTGAGTAGCTAATTATTAGTTATCTGTAAAATTGGGAAACACTTTTTTATTTGAAATTATTTAACTTTATGAAGTTATGTTCTTAAATAACATCAAAAGTAGAACTTGTCCATTTTTTCTTGTCAGTATTTAATATCTGCATATCTGTGCACAGATCAGAGCTCCAGATAAGGCTTTCCTGTGGGGAATTAATGCAGTTTCTCTAACAGACATTTATCCATACCATATGTTAGACAAACAGTAAAATGCTGCTGTATTTCTATTTCTTTCCCAGGGGGAGCCATTTTAAAGATTTATTCTCCACCACCTCCTTCTTTTATTGTGTTCATGCTAAAAAACACTTCTTACTTCTTCTTCCTACTGTGTTCAACCCAATCAGTGTCAACACACCCGTACCATAAGATCTCAAAAACTGTACAGGATGGACAAAATCTGTTATATCTTAGTTCAGATAATAGAAAACCTTAAGTATTCAAACGTTAGTATCGAGCTTTAATTATTTAAAGGGAGGAGTTAGAAAAAGTATCTCTTTCCTTGCATCCTAATAGTCCCCCCTGAAGAAAAAATGAGGATTCTGAACACTTTATAACTAATAACAAAGGAAATGGAATGTGTAGGGCGTTACATATTCCATTGTTTCCGTGCAATAATGGCTACAGCTAATTAATCACATTAGTAGAACAGTTGCTTCTTTTCCTCCTAAAGCTGTGGTGAGCGCTGCCCTGGCTCCATGGGTGCACGTGCCATGGCACACACCAGCCAGGGAGTATTGCACTGGTGTCCCAGTTCCCCCAGTTTGGTGCTAGGGAGTGGTCCTGTGCCCACACCGCTGCTCTGAATTCCCCAACGAGACAGAGGGAAACATCCCCCGGAAAAGCTTGCAGGGAAGATCAAAGCCAGAGAGGTCCCTGACAATCACCTTCACAGGCAGAACAGCCTCACAGACCATTCATTTATTACTAAAGAAGATTTAGATGGGGAGAAAAGAGGCAAACCCAAAAATACCTCCCCTGCACCTCCTTTTCCCAGGCTCCATTCCAGTCCTTCATTCCCAGCTCCCCAGGTGCCTCCAGGGCATTGGCTCACAGGGGTTGTGGTCACTCCTCCAGGGCAGCTGCTGCTCCCTCCTGATGCCTTCCCCTGCTCCAGCACGGATCCTCGTGTGTGCTGCAGTCCTTCAGGATAAAGCTGCTCTAGTATGGGCTCTCCAGGGGCTGCAGACCCTCAGGACACATCCCCTTCCCTGGGCTGCAGAGTGGCAGCTAAATGTGCCACAATAACCCCCTGCACAGGCTGCAGGAATGTCCACTCCAGCACTGGAAGCGGTCCCTCCTGCACCTTATTCCCACCTCAGTGCCCTCAAGACTGTTTATTTCCTCACTTTTTGAGTGCTTTTTCACTTTTCTTAGATGCATTTTCCCACAGACATCACTGCCTGTGTTTCCTGTGCCCACTGTGACACCTCAAGGTTGTCATCAGGAGAATGCCATGGATGGTGATACTACTCCTGAAAATACTAGGGTGTGGGGGTGTGTGTGTGTGTGTTTAAATGTTTTGGAGAAGCTTAAAATTCCTCTTGTACATCAAATCCAATCATCTGGAGCTTAGAGGTTTTTGAAGGCTGTAACTTGTGGTTTAAAAAGGAAAAAAATATCTTTCATTCTTGTGTAACTGTAGCGATTTCAGTCTGTGTTGGTGCTGCTCTTTCCTGCTGTAGATTTGATGAACAGGAAGAGGTAGGGTTTGTTTTGTAAGTGGGGCTTCATGGTTTTATCAATTCACATATTTTCAATTTCAGGAGGACTTGAAAGCAACATTGTATTGTGGTGTTTTATTAAATCATAGTCCCTTAGCAATGTTTTTACATGAATGGTGATTTCACCTGATATCTACAGGCAGCACTGGTAGCCAGGACTCAGTGGTGAGTAGATTCAGGTGTGGGAAAGCTTTGTTAGGCCAGCTGTTACCCGAGGAGGGGCCTGAAATGCCAGATACCATCTAGCTGAAGCATTTGCTTGTCTGCCTTCAGGAGAGAATACACTTTGTTGGGACCAAAAGGATTTTTTTTCGTTTCTTTCCATTGGCTGTTTCAGTAATAATGCTGTTTTCCACATAACATTGGCCTTGTTATTCTCCTCCCCCCTCACAAAATTTCTCAGCAGTGTCCTTAATTGCCTCCTGACATTCCTGGTGTGGCCCTTCACACACTCCTGTAGACAGCATGGCTCATGGAGCTTAATGAGACTAAGTTCATTAAATTAATCCTAGTAATTAACAAACTTGCTGCTTACTTCTCAGTTGTCTAATTTGTGACACTCTTGGCAATTGGCTTCCAGTGGAAGCAGAATTACATCCAAAAAACCCATAAAAATGAAAAATAAATTCATCTTCATTAGAATTATAGCATTAAATTTAAAACCTTTTGCTGATGCCTATTGACTTAGAAATGTGGGGGTTTTCCCCAAGGAAAGGAAACCAATAAGGAGAGGGCTCACTACAGGAGCTTTTGTTCCTCTACACCTGCGTCTGAAATAGGTTTTGGATACAGTTTTGGATACAATTTTGGATACAATTCCCTGATCCTTCTGATCCATTAGAATATGCTTTTGGGCTCCATGGGAAGACCAAGTGGAGAGGGTGGGAGGCAATCCATAACTCTGTTAGCAACCCAGTTGACACCAATGGTATCAGTAAATCTCAGTCTGGAGCTTAGACTAAACTTGTACCAGATCTGCAGCTTTCTCCTAAAAGTAAATGCTGGAAAAATACCCCAAAAAAATCACCATTTTCTTTCTCTTCTCACACCACCCATGTAACATTGCAGGTGTCGAGCTGGCTGCTGCTAAAGCCAATTTGCTGCTAAACTTCAGCTCCTGACCCTGAAGTATCCAAATGTCTGTTTTGTGAACTGTGGGCCCCACCTGCAATCACCTGGGGTGCCCTGACCAGCTGCTTCTGCAAACCTGGGACTGTGAGCAATGATAAATTCATGGAACAGGGAAGCAGTGGGAACAGGAGAGTGCTGGCCATGAGTGCCCTGCCGAAGGAGTTGATGCAGAGAGAGGATGCCCTGTCCAGGGCACCAGGCAGGAGGAGCAGTTGTGATGATTGCGCTTTGTATGGACACGTGGCACAAAAATTAAACAAACAAACAAAAAAAACCCAAACCCGCTATGTTTTTAAATGAAATTCAGCTTAAAATAAGTTTTCCAAAGTTTAGGTTGCTAAGTGTAAGGTGTTTGTCCAATCTCCTGCTCCCAAGCTAAAATATAGCTTCAACTGCAAAATAAGCAAGGTTAGGGAGATTTGTCTGATTATACAATGGCAGAGAAGTTAGGGTGATATCTACTCCTGCAGATGTGAATTTATTTTTAATTTTCCTGTTGGGTGAGTGATTAACCACTTTGACTGTCCTAGCTTTATTACAATTAGTATTTGTCCATGGAAGAGATTCATGGTGCTTTTAGGCAGGTGATCTAAATCACCTGATCTAAAATCTTTAGCAGTGGCCATATCTGCCTGGATTTTCAGCTTTATGGGTTTGCAAATCACCGGTCTGCATGGGAAGGGAAGGAGTGGTTTTCTTTCTTGAACCTGATTTAATTCAGCTTTCCCAAGGGGGTTCTGCTAATGATGATCTAATTCAAACCAGGATGCCTGGCTCTAGGGCAGGCTGTTTTTCTGTTTGAAGACCAAAAGGAGGGAATGCTCTAAGGCAGAGAGAGGCTGAAAGCAGCATAGATCAAACTAAAAGAAGAAAACTTCTAGGAGGAAACATTTCTTCCTAACATCACCAAAAAATCATATTTAATCACAGAATCATTTGGGTTGAAGAGACATCCAAGGTCAAAGAGTCCAAGCTGTGCCAAATTCCCACCTTGTCCCCAGCCCAGAGCTCTGAGTGCCACCCCCAGCCCTTCCTGGGACACCTCCAGGGATGGGCACTCCAAACCTCCCTGGGCAGCCCCTGCCAAGGCCTGAGCCCCATTTCCAGGAAGAATTTTTTTCCTGAAATTCAAAAAAATAAATAAAAAAAAAAAATCTGAACCATGTTACCAACTGCCTCTTTTTTTCTCAAACAAACTTAGAGAAGCCCCACAGCCTGAGTTGTTCGTGCTGCCTGGAACTGTTGGTCTGTGAGAACTCGAAATATGGTGCAAACTGTTGTATTATGAGATCTTCTGCTTCCATCTGGTTTTTATGGCTTTTGATTTCACTAGTTGAGAGGCGTCACACCTTTCCAATTTCCCTGATTAGCTGCAGTTAGAAGATTCTGAATGTGAGTCTATTTGTAATCTTCTGTGATTGACTTCAGGCAAAATGTTTATTTTTAGTGTTTGAGTAACTGAGATCAAAATTATTCTTCCATTGTTAGCACTCATCCAGGTGCTTTCTTTCATTTAAAATAATGAAGTGGTTCAAAAAGAGAACTCAAACCCTTTGTGTGTGAACATGTGCTGCATTTCTGATTTCCTACTTTAGAAAAAAAACAGAAGCAATCCTCTCATTTAAAGACTTTGAAACCCCTGTAGAAATTTTGCAGCTAAGATTCTCCTCAGTGGTTTTGAGTATGTTCCTAGGCATTAAACTTTGCAAATTTGCAATTTCTAAGAAGCTAAAATTTCAATTTTTTAGGTTTGCTGTCTTTTTTTAATTTATAAGTGTTGAAGAAAAACAACAAGCACAGTGGTAAATGTAAGAGGAAATGAGAAAGCAGCACTAGTGAAAGCATTTCAGACCCAACTTTAGTTATTTCAGTAGTAGAAATTTAGTAAAATGTTGGGTAAAACTTTCAGGCTGCTTCAGAGTGAAGAGATGTCATTTAAACGATCTGGATCTGCTTGGTATAAATTCTGTCTGTGAATCAAAACTTAGATCTTTATAACTTTTTTGGTTTTAATGCAAAGTAAGGAAATCACTGCAGGGACAGTAGAAAATTTAGTCCTTAATGTTACTTGGTGGAACGTGGTATCAGTTTTGAGAGATATTGAGGAGCAAATAAAAAATGTTTGGGGAACAAATAAAAGAAAATAAAACTGCAAATAAAAGGAATTGTAGTATCCTTAAGAAAACTGTGGAGTACCTACTCCAAGTAAATAAATCCCTTCCCGGGGGGGTGGCTGGGTGGAGATACCAAGAGCTGGAAGTGCAGGCTCTGTGATCTCGTCCCTGCTGCTCTCATGGAGAGCCTGGTGTGCAGTCCAGGGGATGGAATCAGCTCTGAACAATGGGGATGCAAATCCGTGCTGACAACAGCACAGCCAGGGAAAAGTATCAGCTTGAAATGCTTTTAATTAGAATGCAAGAATTCATTTGCCAGCAGAGGGGCCTGTGGAATTTTGCTGTGATCACTGTGCAAGAAAGGAAGAACGGCTGAGGGAGGCTCCTGTTTAGGAAAGCAGAGCAATGTTGGATCTGCTCTGAAAAATGAAGTGTCTGTGTTTCCTTTTCCCCTATTTTTGTGACTATCATGTTTTGATAGAACTGATATCTTAATAACTGCAAGCTAAACCATGATAACTGTTAAACAGAAGAGTGGAATTAGCATCAGCCTTTTAATCTGGATGATGGGTTTAGGACTAAATCATTAAAATCATATAGTTAGTGAAAGCCATTTATTCTGTAATGGATTCTGTAATCAATAACAATGAGGGATTTTGTGAAGTCATTCTTTCCCTGAGTAAAATGTGTTTAAATCCACTTTTTTTTTTTTTTTTCATTTACGATCTCTTTTTTGCTATTCATGTTCTTCATCTTTGCACAAAGTCCATACTTCGTGCACATTCACAAACAATATTCCAGCTCTCAATTTTAGTAGTCTGGGGAATAAAACTTGTGGCTCCAGAATCACCTCTGCTGTAATAATTTACTTGTAATTCTGAACAATTTCTTAAAAACAAAAAACAAAAAAACCCAAAACACGACACCTGCCACATTGTAATTAATTTGCCTGCTACGAAGCAAAAAATATATGAGCTGTATTTTCAAGATGAAAGGATTATTTACTGAAATAATTGGGCATATTACTCTCAATTTAAAATAAATATGTGTTCAATAGGCTTGAGATTCAACAGGTTCTTATATGTTGTAGAGCATATGGAACCGAGCCAGGAATTTCCTGAAGGCTGTGCTGGAATATGATTGGGTGATGATGATCAGTATTGATCTAGAAGCCTAAAACATCTTCATACATTTCTTCAATGACATTGAGACGATTGTGATACTGAGGAGAAGGAAGAATTGAACCTGAACAGGTGAGATGGTGTTTTCTCAGTAAATTAGCAGATAGCTCTGAGTGTTCTACCAGCAGAGTTGTACATACCCTGAGAGCTCTTTAAGATGTGAAGAAAAGAATTCAGCAAAGTCTCTTTTGTGTTACTTGTTTGTCCCTAAAGACCTTTGGCTTCTAGAATGTGGTGTCATGTGCAATGAGAGCTGCAGGCAATGCACAGAGCTGCAGGCAATGCACAGATCTCCATGCTGACCTAAGATAATTGTCCCTGCCATGCTTGATACTTGCCTGCCAGTACCAAATGCAAGAAAGACTTGCTGGAGATGAAGCAGTTCACTCCAGACTAAACTGATTTGATTTAGTGTTTGCTTGGTATAGGTCAAGAGCTGACGTGGCTGGGGTGGTGTGAAGCAGCTCCACGTTCCTGGAGCACTTTTCAGTGCAGCATTATTGGGCACTTTTTGAATTGCATGTTCCACAGATCCTGGGATTTTCAAGTAATTGGTCTGATGGCCAAACAAAAATGAATAGTGAAAGATGGGTGTTGTTTTTTTGTGGTAAACTTCTGATAACAGCTCTGGAGTGGTCAAAGACGTGATGAGAAATAGGGAACCAAAAAGAAATTGAATAAGAGTATTGTGACCCATTCATTTTGTGTAGAGCTCACACACTCACAGAATGGTTTGGGATAGGAGGAGCCCAAAGCCCATCCCATCCCACCCCTGCCATGGGCAGGGACACCTTCCACTGTCCCAGGCTGCTCCAAGCCCCAATGTCCAGCCGGGCCTTGGGCACTGCCAGGGATCCAGGGGCAGCCACAGCTGCTCTGGGCACCCTGTGCCAGGGCCTGCCCACCCTCCCAGGGAACAATTCCTTCCCAAGATCCCATCCCGCCCTGCCCTCTGGCACTGGGAAGGCTTTGCCCCTTGTCCTGGGACTTCAGGCCCTTGTCCCAAATTCCTCTCCTGGTCTCTTGGAGCCTCTTCAGGCCCTGGAAGCAGCTCCAAAGTCTCCCAGGAGCCTTCTCTTCTCCAGACTCACCTCTTCAATTGTAAATTTGGAGTAATGCATGAAGTCCCCATACAATTTCTCAGTGGTTGAGAAGCAGGAATTGATTTCCTATCTCTTACAAATTTCACCACTTTCCAAGATACCCCTTTACACTATGTGTGTTTTTTCAGTGCCATGATTCCTAAATCTTGACATTTTCTTGTAGAGTGACCAAGTCACAATATCTACTGGGAGTTCAACTTCTCTCAGGTGAGTACTACAACACAAAGTCTGTCTTGTGCCTAAAAGCAACAGAACCTGGAAATTGATTCTTTGTGTTGTTTCAAATTTTCCTTGCTCCTTTAAAGAAAGGAAATATTTGTCACAATATTGAAATGTCTTTGTAGCCTTCATATTTTCTGTTGTCTCTCGAAACCTCACATGCTCAGCTCTTCCTAGGAAAATGTAATAATACTGCAATGTTCCCC
This sequence comes from Oreocharis arfaki, assembly GCA_013398015.1. Classification (NCBI taxonomy): domain Eukaryota; kingdom Metazoa; phylum Chordata; class Aves; order Passeriformes; family Paramythiidae; genus Oreocharis; species Oreocharis arfaki. Next base: position 223,066 of record VZRR01009038.1, on the reverse strand, counting down.
AGCTGTCAGACCCAGACGTTCATTCATGGTTCAGATCGTGTGCATGTGTGGACATTGAAAATACGATCTATCATTCAACACCTTTTTGTTTATGCTGGTCCTGACTTGAAACATGTGTTAAGTCTTGTTGGTTTAATCCTGTGTTCCCCTTTCCTGATGGATTTAGATAAAACATGAAAGGCAAAATAGTCATGAGGAGAAGTGACAAAATGCCTGCATTTCTGCTGATTTCTATATTTGTGCTTTTTTTCTGTGCTGAATTTCAGGTTAAGGCATGTTGTACCAGCCTTTCATCCCTCTGAGTGTTAGAGGAAGATCACCATTATGTGCTGTCATAAAACCTTTTTTAAAGGCAAATCTTTCAACTCATTTAAGATAGGGGAAGAGGATACAGCAGTACAAACTACTCTGCCAGCTGTAAATGAATCTACCTACCAAAACAACGTTGATGACAAAATTGAAGCATTTAAAAAGACAACAAGGAGCACTGGAAACAACACAAAGCTCCCTCAGCAGGTGGAGATATTTCTAGTTTGGGGTAGGGGGGTAGAGAGAGCCTTTGGTTTCTGATATGATTGATCTGAAAAGTTTCCAATCCGTGGAAAATATTCCACTGAGTTTTGTGCATATTGAATGGCTGCTCACAGAATGAGGACAGCATGAGCATGTGCTTTTCTTTCCTGCTTGTGGATATTTTCAAGCTTTGTTGGGATTTCTGGGTTTTATGGTCACCTGGGAGTGATTGAGTTCATGGTTTGATTTCTACCCTCTGCCAGCAGACTAGTTTGTACAGGTTTTGAATCTCCAAACAACTTTCTGTAGCTGCTCTGTGGGGCTCAGAGTAATTTACCCCATGGCTCAGTCTTGACATAAAAATGCTCATGTGATTTGCTGACCTTTATCTCATGCCTCAATGCCAGACTCTTTTTTCCCCCTTATCTTGCTTCATGTCTCTATGGAGTGAATATTTTTTGGCAAGGTGAATAGGGCTCTGTAGTGCTAAAACACACTAAGATTGCAGTGTGCAATGATTTCTCTTTTTGTATATTTGTATTTTTATATGAAAAAGGCACATAGAGAAAGTATAATTTATTTATTGCATTAAAGGATGGACAATGCAAACAAGTGGAAAAGGAACTGAGATATAGCCAAGTATCATGTTACTCTTTTCTCTTGTTAACTGAACTGGTGTTTGCTCTGAGAGAAGATGTTTCCCTGCAGAGTCCAATGCCTTTCTCCAAGTTTGAATTGTTTGAGGAAAACAAATGGGTTTTTTTGCTTTTGCTTCTTACACAAAGATAATAACTAATTCAGTTAATCAATGTGTGCTAGCCTTTGAGAAGGGCTTGGAGATGAAATGTTTAGATGCATTTTTGATGTAAAGACACATTTCTTTTACTTTTTTTTAATAATAAAAATAGTGTACCTGAGGTTAAGCAGACTTCATAAGTGCACGGTGAGACCAGAGGTGTTCTATGTAGATCTCAGTTTTTGGAGATACTCTTTTCAAAATCAGCTTTCCCATACTTGAAATCTTTGATCTTGAGCATTTAGTAGTGATACCATTATTTCAGAAAAAAACTTCCCAAGGTGCTTGTATATAAACTTCAGTTTGAAAGATTAACTGCCAATGTGATATAAACATAGGATATCTCAGTTCTATGCTCTGAATCACAGAAGATTGCAGATATTTTAAGTGATTATTGCTTAATGATAGCTGTTGACTTACAAGAACAATAGAATTACAGTCAGCTGTAGAATTCAATATAAATTCCTGCATCCTGTAATGCTTAGCTCGTACACTAAGGAGTTATTGCCTCTGCAGTTTTTAGCTGCTCATTTGTTTGAATGGTCTCTCGCTGGTCTGTAACCAATTTCTTCATCTCTTAATGCAGAATGGAAGCAGTAACAGTAATGTTCATGTGATACTTGGGGATAAATTGAAAGAGTAGTGCCAGCAGGAGCTACTCTCTAATCCACTGGCACTCCTTCAGACCCAGAAAGTGACAATTTCTTTGTCCTAGATTGCATTTCCAGCAGGAGAGAATACCCCAACTCAGTGACACAGTTTCCTCTCTCCAAAGAATGCTGTTTGTGTCTGAGGGAGGATGTGATTTATGCAACCAGCAGTTGGTTTCAGCACCAGAGAACAACTCTTTTAGAGTGAGTCAGATTATTTACGTGTTGTGGTAGCAATGCTTATATCTCTGCCTGGTGACTTCTGCTTCGATTTATGTCACTGCAGAAAGCATCTGGTTGTTCTTCCAGTTCCCTGACAGTTCAGGTTTGGGTTTCACACTCTGCTTGCACTGTTTTCACATTTCTGCCTTCTCTGGCTGACTGTTGTTATAAATCAACGTTTGGTCAATTTGTCTCCCACTCTGTCTCAAGGCTCCCCTAGATGCATGTTGACAGTCCAAAATAGTTTCTTCAGGCTGACCCAAATGGTTGCTGCTTGCATGCAGAACGAATTAACTTCTGCCTCCCCAGGATGAGAAAGGATTGGATGGACAAATTAAACCAAGGCTGTATTTATCAAATGAGTGCTACAGGAATTTTCTGCATTCCTTGCAGTGCTTTAGTACCTCCCTGCACTTCACTGAACCCCAAAGTCCCTGGTAGCTGTCACGGTGGAAAGTGTCACCGCAATGGTTCTGCCAAAGGAATGGCTGCTTCATACAAAAGTTTTATATCAGAAAACAAAGTCAGCTCAGTGCAGAAGAATAAATAAGGTGCAAATGTCAGAATGACCATTTCCTGGAGGATAATTGGTTGTGCAACTCCAATACTACATGGCAATTTGAGACCCTCCCCTGTGAGCCAGGCTGGGAAAGCTGGGGCTGCTCAGCCTGGAGAGGAGAAGGTTGTGTGGAGAGCTCAGAGCTCCTTCCAGGGTCTGCAGGGGCTGCAGGGAACCCAGAGAGGGACAATTCCTCAGGAACTGCAGTGACAGGACAAGGAAGAATGGATTCAAACTGAAAGATGGGGAATTTGGATGGGATATTGGGAAGGAATTGTTCCCTGGGAGGGTGGGCAGGCCCTGGCACAGGGTGCCCAGAGCAGCTGTGGCTGCCCCTGGATCCCTGGCAGTGCCCAAGGCCAGGCTGGACATTGGGGCTTGGAGCAGCCTGGGACAGTGGAAGGTGGCCCTGCCCATGGCAGGGGTGGCACTGGATGGGCTTTGGGGTCCCTTCCAACCCATACCATTCCATGATTCTGTGACACCCTTGGATGCAGCGCAGATTTTTAATAATGGTGAAATGGTTTGTGGGTGACATTGCTCTCACTTCAAGGAAGAAAGGTGCAGAAACACCTTTGAGCCCTACACCCACTCATAGAGTGAATGAAGCCTGTGAATGTAATTGGCAAATGAGTGAATTCTCTGCTTTGCCAAAAGACGAGCTCTAAACAAAGTATTATGTATTTACTCTCAAGTAAAACCAAAGCTTTCATCTGGAATGCTGAGTCTATTTCAGTTGCTCTGGCTGTACAAACTCTGTAAGCTGTTTTTAAGTCTGCATAGGGAAAAGATAGGAAGAATTCACCACAGTTTTGATGAAATCAAATTTAAAATTCATGGAAGTAAAGCACTGTTCTGCCTGATCCAGTAAGAGACAAGTTTGGGAAATAAAAAAGCATTAGGAGATGCAGAAACCTCTGGTGCATTATTTTATTTAATTTTAAATGTAACTTGTCTGTTTTGTGATGATATTATCACTTGCCTCTTGAATACAGTAATTCTCAGAGGAATAATCTTCCCTCCTACGCTGCTGATGTAGGAATGTGCTGTATTTGATGATCAACAAGAGTATATTGCACAAAGGGCTTTAAGCCAGTAGTGCTTGGAGGAAACAGAGCTTGTATCAGTAGCAAATCAATACTTTCTTTTTATATTTGAAGAACATACATATTTGTGCTAGATAAATACAGCTCTGCCTATCTCTGTTTAGTTTGCTTACCTGCACAAATACCAGAGATCACATCTGCATTTTTGTCATTATCACCTCACAAGTTTATTCACAACAGACAGCTACACTACTAGGATGGCGTGTTTAAACATTCACTTTTGTCTGTTGGAAGAAGTCATGGCCTGGAAAAGAATTGAGGACTAATAGTAAACCTCGGTTAAATTAGCTATTGCAGTTGGAATTATCAAGGAAAGTTAAGTATCCCTCACAGGATATTTTTCAGTGGGATACCTCATGGACGTCTGCTCTAAGCAAGAGTGAGGCAGGAGCGCTATGAGACTAATTTGCAGCATAGGAACTCAATTAAAATGAGAAAAAATACAACAGGATGAAAATGGAATGGTGTGATGAACAAGTGCAAATTGTATCTCCAGTTTCATGCATTTTGATAATTACAGTTTCTTGACAAAGTCTGTGTACTTCCAGCAGTGTGTCAGGCAATTTACAGCAGGAGAGGGAGAAGGTCAAGTTCACTAAAAGTCCAAGTGTGGTCTCACACCATTCCAGCAGAAATAAATCAAGTTCCCAAGAAGTTTGGGGCCACCTAAACACATACTGAAGTTTGCAAACGAGAACTGCTCATTAAATGAGCAGTATTTTGGGAACTGGGCACTGTGGTACGAGATTTGCAAGCAGCAGATGGCCTGAGCAGGGATTGGAGAAGCAGGAATGTGACCAGGAGTCTGGAGGAGACCATGGAGGTCTTCAGAGCACGGCTCAATCTCAGTTTAGGGCATCCCAATGGGATGCAAGGAGGAGAGGAGAGGTTTTGGTCACACAGTGTAGGGTTAAAGGGTCTGGTTCTTTGTTCTGTCCGTGCTCAGCAGTGGCAATATTTTCACAAAACACACCTAGGATCCTCTCCTGGAATGGCTTGTGCTGCCCAAGCAACAGGAAACTTCCCAACTTTTCATAAAAACAGAAACCACCACTCCAAAGAGCCATCGGGGGTGAGGGGATGCACTGCTGCTGCCACTGCAAAAGGCCATGGAAGGAGGGTGCTGTGGCCTTCTGTGAGTGCAGTTTTTTCAGTTACTTAAGTCCTGTGTCCCACTTTAAATATTAATGATCTCCACACAAATGCTCGATATGGCTGTAATTCCTACACTGAAAATGGTGGCCTAAGGGATAGATTTTATAAAGCACTGGGAAATTGCTCTGCATTATGTTCAGAGGAGTATTATGTAATGGAAGCAGCACTTTAAAAATGGTGCTTTCCTCTCAAGATGGAGAAATGTTGGGAAATCTTTATTGTCTAAAGTGTTTAGTGCCTGAGAATTCCATAGAAGATCCATTCTGGATCTTGTAATAAATATTGTCCTAATCTGCCATAGGAATGTGGCAAGTTGAGCTGCAGTAAATGAAGAGCATTGTCTGAGTGCTGTAAGTGGATTGGATTTAAAATGGTTAGATTGTGGCTTTGTCAGGGAGAGAAAAAGGACAGCTTCTCACCGAGATAGCTGTCGAACTGAATAGTCCTTTGCAGATAAGGCATCAATAACTTTCTCCTAATCTTAGTTGAGCTTAATCAAACACCTCACTTATCAGGCTTAGCTGCTCTCAGGTAAAAGCCTCCTTATCTGGCATTCACAGGGTTTTATAGGAAGTTAGTTAACATCAAAAAGCGCAGATTTTGAGCATGACAAAGTCACCTCTACTCCGCAGAATACAAGCAATCACACTGCTCCCAACCAGGAAAAGCAGCTAAATCTAAAATCTTGAAAGGTTCCACTCACAACTGGGAATTTTTTCTTTATTAATAATGATAATGGCTGGGAGTTTTGTTCTTTGGAGCTGTTGTGCTCCTGAGCAGAATAGCCCCAGGTTATAGGAGCAAAGAGGGTTGAATCCTCTTGTTTGGGAAAATAAAAAATCTACAGGACAGGGAAAAAGACATAAATTTACATTGTTGAAGGATTATTTTTATAAGAATTCAGTACACCAGTGGATGATACTAAAGAGCCTCCTTTGCCAAGTTTTCAATATAGCAAATCAACTGTTAATTTTTGTTTGCTTGATGCATTTATACCTCTGAGTTTTCACTTATTGCACATGTCAGCCCATGAAGCAGAGGAGGGCTGCCTTGGTTCTGATTCTGCTAAATTCGGTTAGAACCGAATACTTATTTATGAGTAAATACCCTGAGAAGATCCAGAGAAAGGGTGTTGTTTGCTAAATGGCAAAGGAGATATGAGAGGAACGATGTAATCCAGAAAGGGAATTGACTTGGCACTGATGTAAAGTAATAGGGGTGATATGAAAGTGTACGGGAAATGTTTCATTTCAAAAGCTAAAAAGCATTATGAAGATTTCAAAGACCTAGGCTGGTACTGAACTCTATCTGGTGAAAGAGGAGTGTGAAATATTAAGCATTTGAAATGTTTTGTTCATATGGGAATTCATTTGAAATTGTTGTTGATTTTATTATGCAGTTCATGTTAATGGATATTTGACTGTAAGGTTGATTATTAATGAAGGACAAATGAAATCTATGCTTAATGTTATGCCATAGTATGTCACCTTGAAACTTTAATTGTGAAAATTCAGTAGGGCCAGACTTGATCAGTATTTCAATTGAGAGCCACGAGATAGGATAGAAGAAGTAGTGCTGTGACAGGGCCCTGAACAGCTTCATGGCAATTCCTGCCACTTTTAGAGACAGGGACAGAATGGCTGCAGCCTTTCATGACAGTACATTATTTTAGGATGGAGAAAAAAATAACCAAAACCAACCCACTTTGGAAGGCTTCGGTGGGACACCAGTCAACAAAACCTGTTTAACACTTTCTATAATAAACAGGTTTTTTTGCAGTCTTGCTGGCTGCAATATTTATTTCAAACTATTTTGAGAATGCTGAGTGGTTGTTTTGCTTCATTCCACGATCTACAAGTACAAATTCTCCAAAACTCTAAGGCTCCCTTAGAAAAAAATTGCAATGGTAGAGAAATACTCACTGGAGCAGGCCAGGACTTTGTGTCCACAGGGCTCTTGAGGGTGGAGCTCTTTAATAATATTTTTTTTTTTTTCTTGATAAAAAATATTGGTTTGTCAGAAGGGTTTCACTGAATATAAATTGCTAGCTCTAGGATGGGGTTATTTTAAGAGCTAAGGAGAAGCAGCCTTCTTTATTCCCTTTCCACAATGCCAAAGCACAGCTGCTATCACTCAGCCAGCATTGGCATCGCCCCCTTGCTCCCACAGATACTTATGCAAAACGGGAGCCCGGGCGCCTCTGGAATGGGACCCATGATCGCAGGTGATGGGGACGGAGGGAGCAGAGCTGTAGAGCAGCACAGCCCTTTCAGAGGCCCTGCCACCCAGCACAGGCGCTATTTTGGGGGCTTTATCAGGAGCCTGGCTCCAGGGAAACGAAGCCAGGTGTGCAGCTGGAATGTCACAGTGCCACGCTGTGGTGGTTTGGGAGATCGATGGTAGGCAGGAAACTCATTTGAGGACCCCTAAAACCCAGGGGACAGGGCTCTGGACCTTGCTAATCGCAGGTGTGAGAGCTCTGCACAAGGCTCACACCTGGGAATTTTGCCAGTGTGGCTCTTCGCCTCCTCTGCTTTTCTTCTGTATTTCACTGAAACCAGGACTCGTCTTTGGGAGGTTTTTATTTCCTTGTGAGTCACTTGCGCTGAAGTCAGCAGAGGGGAATACCAGGAGAAAAAACATAAATTCAGTAGTCTTCGGTTTGTTCTTGTTTTCTTTTTTTTCTATTTTTTTAAGAGAAAAACAAATTTCAGTATCCAGTTACTTTAGTCAGGCTTCAGATGTAACCTGCATATTTAATATAATCTAATATTAATTAAACAATTCTTCAGGTTCATTGTTCAAAAATGTATCTGTCATCCAATCTAATGGATTCTCCTAGGTGATCCCTGTGGCATTGTTCATCCTCAAAAATCCCTTTCTAATCTCATCTGTCTCTCCCCTCAATGTGCTTGTGAAATTAAAACCCTGCACGAAATCAAAGAAATAAGCAGAGAGGGAATGACAAACCACTCCCTTAAAGCTCCTGCTTTCCTTGTCTGTGGCCCAAGCCAGGGAAGGATCAGCCTATGCCCCTGGAACAGCACAGGGCTCACCCTGGAAAAAGCAAGAAAAGTCATATTAAAGCAGTTATCATTCTATTTAAACTTCTGTATCTCCAGCTTGGTTTCTTCAGCTGCAAGTAGAGAGCAGTGGAAAGCAAGTGCAGCCACTTGCATTGTTTTGTTGTTTGTCCAACAGGTCCTTGGATGTTGGGCTCACAAATTTCAAATCTTTTGAATTGTGGCAGTTTGCAGAGTTCTAGAACGTAGAAAGTAACAGAAACATAGTCAGGAGTATAGAGTGGCTAAAGCAGAGCTAGAAAGAGAATTAGGAGTTCACTCTTCCACTTCTACACGTGAGAAGAGATTCTTTAATGGTGCCAGGCCTCAATATTTTTCTAGGAGTTGGGGAGAACAATTTAAATTCATTGAAATTTTAATTAAGATTTTTAATGAGTAAATGGATGTTCCTTTGTGACATGCGATACAACTGCAACCTTTAGAATTGAGATATATGGCCTTAACACAGGTTAGGCAACCTGCTTATAATTAAGATTATAGAAGTCTTCTCAAGTTATAATTACAGTGCAGTGTTTTAGGCACTGTTGTCTTTTTGCACTCCCTGCTAGCAGCAACACATATGTGACTTGGCATTCAACCACGTGCATTGTTCCACCACGTTGATAAGGCTGGTGCACCTGAGATGGAAGGAGCTCTTGCACAGCCCTCCCCCTCTCTGCCCCTGCCTGCATCTCAGCAAAGGCCCCACAGGTCGTTGGGTTGGTATCTCTGGGCTTCCTTCTGCCCAGATGGTTGGGTTGCAAGTGTGAGGTCTCAATCTCATTCCTCTTTTATTTTTCCCCTCCTTTGGTACATCTTTAATTCTGGAGAGTTTGTTAAATCTGAGTGCAGCATGTATAATTTTCTCATTAAATCAAAGGACAAGGTCATTATATGTTAAAAGGAGGAAATAACTAGTTCACACATGTTATCTTCACAAAAATATGAGCTGAGCAATTCTGTACTGACCTTTCAATATCATTCAAAATTAAATTCCATATGCACTCTGCTGCTGTCTTCTGCTGCTATGATGCTAGAATGGCTTTTAGAAAAAATATAAATGGGAGCTGTTTCTTTATAATTATTCCATTGCAGTCGCTCGGCCCTGATTTTTATTTGTTTGTCTATATTTAACATTTTAATGTACCACACACATGTTCTCACTGTATTGATCATGGGAACATCAGGTAGTTTCTAACTGCAATAAGAACCACCGTAATCTTTTGCATGCACTACTGTCTCCAGAAATGCAGGCCTTGATATGCTTAAGAGTAACAAGTGGAAGGACTTGCATCGTTAAATACTGTAGAAAAGACATTAATATAGATTTGTAGTCATAAAATGAATTGGTCTGTCTCGGTGGCAGGAAGAAATTTCTGCGGGGTGTAATTCCAAACACAAAAGAACATTGCTACAGAGGTGCTGGGAAGACACAGAGCAGTAACAGATAAGCCCCCAGAGTACACATTTACGAGAGGAATATTAGAGTGATTTGAGAATGAAGAAATGGAAGAGTAACACTCAGGGCTGCAGTGTTCACATCTGTGAATATGCTTAATTGTTTTATGGCAGCGCTTTAAATGTGGTGCCTCAGAAACAGGAATCTGTAAGATGCCTCCTCATCCCGAGGCCCTAGGATGGAGGTGTTTCTCTTTGCTAGCAGGAGTGTCCTGTGTGAGAAAATAATTTATGAAAAGGCTTGGAAACTGCTAAGGGAGGCAGGTACTTAGTGAGGAAAGCTTTGTCTGGCTCTGCTCTCAGAACCCAGCAGAGCTCAGTGGCTCTGAACTCTGGCTCGTAATAGTTCCTGTGGTCCTGGAAAACAGCAGAACATTGATAAATATTTGGAGTTTGGGTAGGGATGATGATGACTATAAACTTTCTGTGCCCAAAAATGAAGCATTGAGGCCAGAGAGTGTGTTGGATAAGTGGGTAATATTTTATTGAACCCTCTTGACCAAGACCTGCTCTGATGGTGATGAAATTAGAGACGGGTAAGAAAGTGTTTCAGCTTAATGCAGGTTGGCTTTGGAAACTCCAAACAAAAGGTTTGTACAGGAGGAGAACAGACTTTGCCAAGGCTGAGGGCAAAATATTAAATAGCAACAGGAGTGCCATGTTCAGATGGTTCTGCTCTATTCCAGATTAATGTCCTGACCTTCGCATTTTATTAGTCTGGGATATCTCCACATCTTTCTGGGTTTGACCAGAGACCTTTTCCAGCGCTGTGCTTAAGTTGGTCCATTCTCAGCCTTTTGTCTATCGTGGCTAAAAATAGTTGAGTTGAGCTAGTCGGGAGTTTGGCTGTTTCAAACACAGACAGAGAGGGTGACTTACCAAACTGGAGGGAGCACAATGAAATGGTTTCAGTTTGAAGTTGAGTTCATCCCTTTGCTTTAAGATAAGAAATTCCTGAACTGAGAAGGCAGATACAACTTCCACTTTAAGAAAGGACACAAGGAAAGGTCAAAACAATTTAGAAGAGATTTGTCTCTTCAAATAAGGCAAGTAGTTATGTTGTTTTAAAAAAGGAAATGAAATCTTCATTGTGGAGGACTTATTCATGTAAAACAGATTAAAATATGCATTCATAATATGTAAATATAGAGTCAATTAACATGAAGCTTTTTTACAGTATAAGTAATTGTAACCTGCCAGTGTCCTCTGGGACGACTTTGAAACTGAAATGCTTCTTCTCTACAGTCCCAGTTAACAAAAATCAATAAACAGTAAACATAGAACAGTCTGTTGCCAAGTGAGCAGTGTCTGAATAGGACAGTTTAATTTTCAACAGATGAGCAGAATTCACCAGGAGCAGATAGGCTCAGGAGCCCTGCATGCATTCCAGGACCAATTCCAGTAGGCAACAGAAAGAGTAAGATTCAGAAAGAGGATTAAAATCTGTGGGTTTGGGCTGAGTCCTGCCTCGTTTTCCTCAGATTTCATCACTTACACCCCTGTGAAGCCAAGATGAAGAGGGCATAAAAACACTGAAGCATTTATTTCCCACTTCCAGTTTGATCTTTTCTTTGATCCTTGAAAGATTCCGTCAAAGCAGGACAGCTGGAATCGGTCAGGAGGCCTGTTGGTGAAGGAGGTCGTGGTGTGTCTATTTAGCAAAGGTGACATCTCTCCCCTGCAGAAGATGGTTCTGCTCACAGCCAGGGAAAGGGGTGCTGAGGGAAGAGGCCAAACTCATTGCAGCTCTCACTGTTGCCACAACTCCCTGTAAGCCTGATGCTGCCAGGAATGCTCAAATCATAGTAAAGAGATAACATTATTTATACTTCAGATTATACAAATGGATGTCTGAATATTTTTCCCTTGAACCGGTGCAGTAGCTCTTGATAATTAAACGATGCCATGTGCCACAGTGTTTTAAGTGGTCATGCTCTGCTCCCCTTTCTAAAATTTAGCCTTTTGGAAGTCATAGAATTATAGAATATCTGGAGTTTGCAGGGACCCACCAGGATCGAGTCCAGCCCTGTCCCTGCCCAGACCCCCCACCAACCCCACCCTGGGCATCCCGGGCAGCGCTGCCCAAACGCTCCTGGAGCTCTGGCAGCCTCGGGGCCGTGCCCATTCCCTGGGGAGCCTGGGCAGTGCCCAGCACCCTCTGGGGGAAGCAGAACCTTTCCCTGATCTCCAGCCTAATCCTGCCCTGGCCCAGCTCCAGGCATTCCCTCTGGTCCTGTTTCCAGTGACAGGATCCAGGGGAACAGCACAAAGCTGTGTCTCCTATATAAACCCTCCCTATAGAATACAGGTAGGAAGGTGTTTGGCCATTTTTACCTGTGATCTGCAGGTGAACAACGTTCTGTTCGTTTCTCTGATTTTCATTTGGCAAGTGATCCTTAAAGTATTTATTCATCACTGCATCTTTAATTGCATTAATCCAAGTTGCAAATAGCTGCACACTGCTGGTGGGCAGAGGTTGGCTCAACTAAGTACAAAACTCTTATTTTAAGTAGATTGCTGAGGGTTTTGCACATTTGGTATGTTCAGCTTCTGAAAGCAGTTTCTGCTGAAAGTCTGTCTACTTAAAATTCAAGCACTCTGCAACTAAGGAACTCCAAAAAGAGGTAATGAACCATAAATTATTGCCGTTAGATATTTAATACTCAATCAGTATGTGCTCTCTCATGCATATCCCACTGGCATTGCATTTATTCTGACAGTGTGGTACTGGTTCAATTACTTTGCTCATTTACAATAAAAGATTAATGAAAAGAGGTATATTTTAGTTCACAGAGATTAATTGCATCCCTTACTTTCCCTACTCTAGAAATATTCAACCCATAATCCTGATAGCTTTTTCGTCAACAAGTACATGGAAAATTAATAGACTTCCTTCTGCTGGAATCCTCAGCAGGCTTGCAGATACAAACATCCAGGGAAAAGCTGACTGAAAGTTGGCTTTCTGGTACGGAGGAATTAATTCACCTCCTCTCCCTCACTCTTTCTCTTTCCTTCTCTCTCTAATCCATTCTGATGACATTTGAATTAGCCAGAAGGAAAACAGGTTTGTGCAGTAAGTGTCAGAACCAGCACCAGTCCTTTGTCTTATTTCATCCAACCAAAACTTGTGGTGTCTTTTACTTCTGATGTGTGGCCAAAGACCATTGTGAGGGGGGGATGGACATTCCAAGAGCTTTCTAGGGTGTTAATGCCTTATAAAATATAAGAGCCTTTATATTTGGAGAGTACCTGCCAAGGTTACTAGTAAAACTTATTTTTAATCTTGCTATGAATGTAGTTGGCACTCATTTAAAATTGCAAAGGTTCGCACACAATCTAAGACTCAATAACCTCTTGAGCATTTTAGTTTGGACTTTTTTTTTCCACTATGCAAAGATGACGGGGGGAAAAATTTTTTTAAAAGGCATCATATGTGTGCAGTTGACATGTAGGGAGAGAAAAATATTTTGCTTTATTTTAGAGGACTTCTGTTCACATTAAGAAGAAAGGGAATCTAATAAAAGGCAAGAACTACAATATCACAAGAAAACACACCAGTGGCAGTCATTTATAACAATACAAGTTGAGGTTTACATGCAAGCTGCAGAACCTTAAGGCAGATCTTAAGCACTACATTTATAGCAAGGCAGATTTCAGAAGGGGTTGCTTTGCTTTCAGCTTAGATAAACATCCAGAAGTTCAGAATTTATCACAAATTTCTAAACTGTTAACCTTACAAAACTAGAAGAGAAATCTGATTAAAGGAAACATTCTTGCAATGTTATGGCAGCTGTGGATCTGCCCATTACTGGAAACTATTAGTGGGGGAAAAATGATATAATATTTCAGTGTTTCAAACCTTAGACATTAGTGTAAAAATAGATGTACACTTTGGATATGTATCCAGTACATGCACATGTTTTACCTAACTGGTTTGCTTCTCCATGGTCATATGGAGAGGGCTCTTGGAACTACTTTTGAAAACGCTTCCTGGAAATCCTGCTCTAAAGCTACAGTAAAATATGTAACAGCCAGCTAAAAGTCTACATCCAGCTCAACCTCAAAATGCAGTTTTACGCATTATGATCCTTTTTAATCTGTACTATTTTCCATCTCATTAAAGCTCAGCATTAATTCAGGGTGAGCCCCGCAGACTCAGGGAGTAGATTGGAAGCTGAACTGGTTTTTGGTGGGGTAGCATAATTTACGGGGCAGTTTGGGCTGAGGTGAATGAAGAAGCACAACTTCAGGGAGACCACATCCTCTGTGGTCACTGCACAGCCAGGTTTGCCTCTTCTGAGGGCTGAGCAAAGACATGGATAAAATATTCAGCTTTGGATTGTTTGTATCTTACTAAAGAGGAGTTCAGATGTCTGTGGAATCCACCTGGAGTAGGGCCTGCACCTCCCTCTTCAGCTTTGTCTCACTGCCACCGGACAGGAGAAGGAATTCTGAGTCCCTTAAAAAGGAGAGTTAGATCCCACATGTGCCCAAGGTCTGAAGAACTGAGCTGACAATATTGTTTAATCCACTGTGCTCTGATTTTATGATGCTGTTGTTCCTTTTCCTCCTATTGCTAGGCATGGGGATCTTTCTGGAAATGATTTCACTGGGGGATAAATGTTCTTCAGCTGCTCTTCAGGATAGGCTAAGTTTATTTTTTAGTTTGTTTTAATGAGAACTGAATAGTTTGCTGGTAGCTACGTCTGATTTAGGAAACCGCAGCAAAACACTGCTGCTGCGTATAATTATTTTCTGTGTGAAAACTGTGTTTTAAATCTGAATAATTTAGCTTATTTCATGTGTCCTATGCCTACTTTTTCTTTAAATGCTGGATGATTCTATATTTAATTTCTGATCTTTCTACTAGCGGATTTTTTAATTTAATAATACAATAATATGCTTTAGAGCTGCCTGTAATTACTTGGAAGATATCACTCCTCTTTGTGTAAGTTATATGTCTGTAATTAAAAGGAGATCTGGCACATATATCTCCAGTTAATAATACTCATGATAATAGAAAACTTGTGTCGATTTTAATAGGAAACAACTTTTTAATTTGCTTTTATTGAATCTTGTGTAAATTGACACAAAACTATTTCCCTCCCATTGCACACTATGTCTTAAGCAGAAAATTTGATAAGAAGACAGTTTTAAGTTCTGCATAGTTCTGCTTTAAGCACCTTCGAAAAATGTCCCAGGGAGCTGTACCCTGCCATTGGGTTTTTCTGCAGGAAGATGATGCAGCACCTGAAATCAGAAGCTGGTTTGAGTGGTTTTGCTCAAGTCAAAACTTGTAATGTTTAAGAATCACTTGTTGCTTAACCTTGTAGCCACCAGAGCTGCACACACAGCTCAGATTCTGACATTCAACCTTTTGCACAGAGGTGGAATTTTAGATGTTTGTTATCAGTGTGTCACTCTCCACTGCCTGAGCGATGAGCCAGGAGCCCGGGAGTAAGGCCAGGGCTGGTGGATTTAAATCCCCTGTGGCAGAGAACAGACGTGAGATAAGGATGGAGCTCTGAGTCCAGTGCGACAGCAGAAACTGCAAGAGGCAAAGGAGATGGTGGAGGTTTTTCTACAGCACCACTCATTTTCCTGACAAATATCATAAAATCATAAAATGGTCTGGGTTGGAAGGGACCGTATAAATCAACTTCCAGTCCCCTGCCGTGGGCAGGGACACCTTCCACTGTCCCAGGCTGCTCCAAGCCCCAATGTCCAGCCTGGCCTTGGGCACTGCCAGGGATCCAGGGGCAGCCACAGCTGCTCTGGGCACCCTGGGCCAGGGCCTGCCCACCCTCCCAGGGAACAATTCCTTCCCAAGATCCCATCCAGCCCTGCCCTCTGGCACTGGGAAGCCATTCCCTGGCTCCTGGCCCTCCAGCCCTTGGCAATTGTCTCTCTCCATCTTTCCTGCAGCTCCTTCAGGCCCTGCAAGGCCACACTGAGCTCACCCCAAAGCTTCTCCTCTCCAGGCTGAGCAATGGCAGCTCTCGCAGCCTTTCCTGCCAGCAGAGCTGCTCCATCCCTCTGCTCATCCTGGTGCCTCCTCTGGGCTCTCTGCAGCAGCTCCAGGTCCTTCCTGTGCTGGCCCCAGGGCTGGGGCAGCTCTGCAGGTGGGGTCTCAGCTGAGGGGGCAGAGGGGCAGAATCCCCCCTCCCCTGCTGCCCCCGTGGGGATCAGCCCAGGGCAGGGGGGTTTGGGGTCCCAGCGCACACGGCCGGGGCAGGGCCAGCTCTGCCCCACAGCTCCCCCAGGGCCTCTCCCAGGGCTGCTCCCTCTGCTCAGCCCCAGCCTGGGCTGACCCCGGGGGCTGCCCTGACCCAGGGGCAGCCCCAGCACTCGGCCTTGTCAGACCTCAGGAGATTCCCAGGGGCCACTTCTGCAGCTTGCCCAGGTCCCACTGCCCCCTCAGCTCTGTGTCACCTGAAACCTGCCGAGCATGCCCCTGATCCCGTCATCTTTTCCTGCCTTCAAGCCTGTGGGACCGTGTGAGGAGAATATTCTGATGAACATCCTTTTTGTGGGCTTCTGCACTGTCAGACAGTGAGGAGTTACCCACAGCAGGATCTCCCAGTGGAACTCCAGTCCATTTGACTGTAGTTGCCCTTTCCACACTGTTGGGAAGTGGAATGACTGCACCTTGGATAAGCCTAACACTGCACTTTTGTTCTGCGGGTTCTGCCTCAGTCGGATTCCCAGCTGGTTGCTAACACTCTACGTGAATATTTGTATCCCTGTGCCTCTGTTTCATACCAGGGAAGGACCTGGTGGTCTCTAATTTGAAAATCGAATTTGTCTTCCAGCAGTGCTCTTGCAGAGACACCCCTTAAAATAAATTCCACAATTTATCAAGTTTACATTCTTGTAAAGCTGCACCCCAAGTCCTGAACCAATTAATTCAGTGTGGTATTAAAAGATGAGAGCAAAGGATATTTGAAGGGACAAGACATATTTTTTAACTGGGTTTGGTGATCTTGTCTCACTTTTTCTCTACTCTGTCTTCTGCCTTCTATCAGAGACCACATCTTCAGTTGGAATATTTTAAATCTCTTTGAAACTCCTCAAAAAAATCTGCTGTAAAACTGTGTATTTTTCTTCATCTTAAATCTTAACTAACTCTTTATCTAAAATTTTGGACAGATAATTTTCCACAGTCTTCAATGTATAAATCAAAGCATCTGTTTCTTTAGCATTTGATTTTCTTTCTGTTGCAGTCAGGGATGGACTAACCAAGGGAGAATAGAAGAGCATTGATCTCTTTTCTTCCACTTGGCTGAGTAAGATCTCTGGTGATGTTTGTTTCTAGGACATAATTCAAAAGTTCAGGAAAATCAAAAATCTTCCCATTTGCTTCAGAAAGCTTTGAATATGGCTTATAGAGGATAATTACACATTTATTTTTTGTGCATGTATATAAATATTAAAGCCAGGAAAATATCTGTATAGAACCACCTTGCTTAATTAAAAATTGTCTTATACAGATATTGATTCTTTAGCTCAGCAAAAGCACAAAACAAGGCAAAGAGTGAAATGATGACGTGTCTTGGGGGGAAAAATATTCTAGCAGAGCACTTTATATCAAGCAAGTAAAAAGTAATAGGGAATAAGAAACAGGGCCTGATATGCTGAATTCTTTTAAAGAACTAGAATGCTGGCTCAGATTGTACAGAATCTTTATTTTTTTTTTTAGAGGGGGAGGAAGATAAGCTTACTACTAAAAAATGTAATCAAATGTAATTCTGCTCTACCTTTAAGAAAGTAAGACAAGATAAATTTTAGTCATTTTACTTATAATTAAATTCTATTCAAACTTAGTGTCTTAACGTCAGTTATTAGTGCAATATTTTAAGTCAGAGCAACTCTGTGAATGACTTTGTGAGACAGAATAAGCAGAAGTCAATCACTGCATTAATAGTTGTATATGAGGGTGGTTCTTGGGGTCTTCTCCTTTAACAATGTCTTTTTTCCCCTGGAGTGAATAGGGAAGGAGTAGCTTGAATGCATCTGCATCAGATATATTTTAACATTTCCCTAAATCTGTCAGATCCTCATCCTGCTCCCTCCACACCCTGACACTGCCCAACTCCATGACAATAAATGAATTAGGTAAGGTTACAGGAGGGTTTATGTGATGGAGGCAGTTGGATCCTCAGGAAATTCAGTCTGCCTCTACATGCTGGGGCTCGAGAGGGAAGAGGAGGCTGAGTCTGAGCTGTAAAGCTTAAAATTACTTATGCATTATAAATCACACAGGGCTGAGGAAAAGGTCTAGAAGCTTAAAAGATAATGTAGGTCAAGCTTAGGTATCTTGTTCCAAAATCAGGCTGCAGTGCTCCCATGATCAGCCTTTCTAGGGCTGAGATCCTGGAGTTCTCAAAGTTGGTCTTTATTTGGATTTTATCCAATTTCTTAACTTTTTACTATTGTTTTTTATCCTCCAAAAGTAAGGATGGTAAAAGTGATTACTATTGGGAAAATTTGCAGATGCTTCATTACACAGATTCTCTTTTGCACACTTACAAACAATGCATCTGAATCTCCCCATCTTCAGAGATTTTCTTGTGTTCAGTCCCATCTCCTTGTAAGGAAAAGATGGAATTTCATTGTCTGAATCTTCTGTATAAAAATGTTACTGGAAAAGCAGCATATACTGATACTGGCTATTCTGCTATACCTTGTGTATTGCTTTTTAAGACCAAAACTGTTGGAAACCATGATTTTAAAAATGAGATAAAAGCCCAAAAATATCCCCAAAACAAAACAAAAACCCCGGAGCTTTTGGTAAGCAGCATTTATTAACTGAAGAGTAGGCATTGTTATTGAAGTAAACATAACCAAGCAAGTTGTTACTGGCTACTATCTTTATAAAAAGATAATCAGGTGAGAAAGATGATAATGGATCAATATTTTTTTGCCCTTTATCACAAATTATTTTTTATGTAATTCTATTTGATTATGTGAACAAAGTTTAACGCCTTTTATTAGCTGAACTTTCTGGAAAGGAAACCAAACCCAACAATTGATTCCTACCTTTGGAATAACTTGTTCTACATAGCAGCAATTCTTTGTGGCATATAGTTAATTATATCTAAAGAGCTGTCATTAACTACAGTGGAGACATAGTTAATTAGATCTACAAGTGAAGAAACAACATTCTGAAACAACTTAGAAACTCACCTGTTGCTGAAGGAGAGGGAGGCATGTGGTTCCTTCTTCTTTCATGAGGAAGGTAATGGAGCAGTGTTTTTAGGGATAGCAGCATAGATGGTGATATGCATCTCTCTTGAGCAAAGGAAAAAAAAGCCTTCAAAGTCCCACTGAGAGCTAAGTGGCTTAAGGATTGATGACTAATTTTATGACTGGTATATATTTGCTAAAAGTTTTTGGCTTTTCTAATGACAAGAAGAAAAGTATGTGAGAAACAACATGAAAGAACACATTGCACAAGTGTTATTTTTAACCTTTCCACAAAATGTAAAATATTCTAAGGAGATGCAAAAATGCAACTCTGTTGGAGTCTTAGGTTTTTGTTCATGGGGTCATAGAATATCCTGGGTTGGAAGGAATCCCCAAGGATCATCCAGTCCAGCCCCTGTCCCTGCACAGACCCCCCACCAACCCCACCCTGGGCATCCCTGGCAGCGCTGCCCAAACGCTCCTGGAGCTCTGGCAGCCTCGGGGCCGTGCCCATTCCCTGGGGAGCCTGGACAGTGCCCAGCACCCTCTGGGGGAAGCAGAACCTTTCCCTGATCTCCAACCTAACCCTGTCCTGGCCCAGCTCCAGGCACTCTCTGGGTGCTGTCCCTGGCCCAGAGCAGAGCTCGGAGCTGTCCCTGCAGCCCCGGGGAGCTCTGCCCTTGGCTCGCTGCTGGGGTTGAACCAGCCCAGTGCCCTCAGCATGGCTCCTGCAGGCCCTGCCCCAGCCTTGATCCCTCGTTTGGACACTCTCCAACAGCTTGGTATCCTTTTTACATCGTGGTGCCCATTGCTGCCCAGGACTGACCAATTCAAGTTGCAGTCATTGCTTTCATGAGCCAGCTCGACCTAGAGTATGACCCTTCTACACATTGATATACATTAAACACCCTCAAAGATAAAAGGAGCCAAATTCTGGCATCAATTAACACAACTCTGTTGGCATTTGAGGCGTTACTTGTCTAATAAAGGTATGATGGACAGTACTTGGATCTTTTGGGTTCTAGAAGCTAAGTATTATAATTTAAATTGAGAGGTAGGTGTGCATGAATGTCTGTGGCTGGGAAGGAAAAGGAGGTTGATGGTAGCCATCCTCCACTGCCGAAGTTTGGGATGGACCTGTCCCACGGAGAAGAGAAGGTGAAGTGATGATTTCAAGAAGTACATAAGCATCCTCATGAGGGGGAATTAAATCAGTTTGTTTCTTGCAGCAGCAAGAAACACCAAAATATATTAAATTAAGCTCTAAAATCACTTCTTTGTGGCTTTCTTTATCCTGCTATTGCTCTAAAGCTCTGAGAGCCCAAATGCTGTCTCAAATGCTCATTGGGGAGCATTTTCCTCATGAAGGTAACTATGGATGTGATCAGCAGTTCAGCTGGACTCCCTAGTTTGTTGTTCAAATAAAGAAAAGGACAAAGCAGTGTGTGTTTGAGGTGGGACCTTTCACAAAAAATGTCTTGTGTGTATCCCATTGCAGCTAAGGCCAATGTTGCTGCTACAAAGCTGACTTGAAATGGAACTTAGCTTGAAAGAAATAAGGACTAAAAAAAGCAGTTTACTGTAAACTCAGGACGTGTGGTAAAAGAACTGATTCTGGTGGGTGAACAGGACAAAGTAAAACTCTCGGAGCTCCTTTTTTGTTTGGTCTTTGTCAGAATATTACTTCACTTAATATGTGTTAAACGGCCATTAAATAGGCTGTTAAATAGCCGTCAGGTTTCGCACTTAGTCAGCTGCTCAGGTGTTGTACTCAGTCCCCACGGACTCTCTTGCTGATGTTCTCAGCACTCAAGTGTAGAAGACAACTTTAGGAGGCTTCTTCTTAGGGTCTTCCCCTAAAGGAGTTCTGCACTGTACTTTGTAGCCAGCAGGGTTACACTTAAAGGGTAAAAACCCCCTAAGTTCCTGAAGTTACAGGTTAATTTTTGTGGCTCTGAGGAGGAGTTAACTGCCAAAGATTTGAGAAAATAGTCCTGCTCTGAAGGACAAGAATAAAAGCAGCCAGGACGTGTAGAGGTTTTCTCATTTAAAAAAAAAAAATTAAAAAAAAAAAGCTGGGGAGTAGACGAGAGTGGGACGGTCTTGAGAGAGGAGGAGAGTCAGGTCATTGTAAATGGGCGATGTGCTTCTGGGCAGAGCGGTCAGACTCAGAAGTGGAGAGGCAAAACAATTGCCTTGAAAGCTCATGACACTGTTGACAAAGTTACTGAATGTATTTCGGAATCAGACTTGATGTGAATATAGCTGAAATGACCGGTTGGTGCATTTATAATCTCTGAACCTTTTGGGTTTATCCTCTTCCAAACTCTAGTGATTTCCCTTCTCTGAATTGTTTTTTTCTTTGCAATCTCTATCTCACTCTAGGGTTCTCTATTCAAAGCAGAAAATGAAAGAGTGGAAAAAAGGAAACTGAACCATTTCACAAGAAATTTATTGCAGATAGCAATTTAGTAGACTCATTATCCCAGTGTGAGGAAAATATAGTAGAATCCTAAGAAAACCAACACAATACAAATGCAGTGAATATACCCAGGGATTGAATAGACAATATCATAATTTCTCAGTTCAGCTTAATAAAGATCCTAATTCATTTTGCTCTAATAGAATGTATTAAGTAAATGTTAAGTGCTAATTAGCATCCTGCTATTGAAAAAGCAGGAAATATATCACAAGAGATGAGTTCAAATTGGTAGAAATTGTTAAGTTGCTGGGTAATTGGGAATCGTATGATGAAGGTATAGGCAGAAGCCTCAGTAGCAAAAAAGGTTAAAAATGCTGGTAAGAATTTTCCAAGCAAGTCTAGTTACAAAAATAAAATATATCCAGTGCTGAGAGAAAGGTGGAGAAAGGATGGTTTTATGTTTTCAAGATATATTTTAAGACTGCAGCAAACAAACTAGAAAGGCAGTTTCAGCATTGCCAATGCTATTAACACTGCTTTCTTGATTGCAGCAGTTTAATGTATGCTGTTTCCTGATGGGTCCTTCCCTGTATCCCCACTAAACCCTTGTTTTGACATGCAAAGACACTCTTGTAAGTGGAGTCAACAGAGCTGGTCAGAACCAGTGCAAAGAGAGTCATTTTGTTGAACATATTCTGACTGGCTACGAAAATCAATAACACTTCAGACAGTGCATTTAGATATATGCTCATCTCTGTGGTATATCTCAGCTTTTGGCTCAATGGGAGGTATTTCTGCCATGGATGTGCAGGTCATGCAGTAAACTCTGGTGTCCTGAAGTGATTTGTATTTGTCAGGCAGCTTTGACAGCCTAATCTGTGCTTCCCCCCCACTGCAGAAGCAGTAATTCTAATTTAGAAGGTGAAGTGACCAGTAGTGCATCAATTTATTCTTAAAGGACACATTTCATAGAATCATAGAATGAATTGGGTTGAAAAGGATCTTAAAACAACCTTGTTCCACCCCCTGCCATGAGCAGGGACACCTCCCACTGTCCCAGGCTGCTCCAAGCCCCAGTGTCCAGCCTGGCCTTGGGCACTGCCAGGGATCCAGGGGCAGCCACAGCTGCTCTGGGCACCCTGTGCCAGGGCCTGCCCACCCTCCCAGGGCACAATTCCTTCCCAAGATCCCATCCAGCCCTGCCCTCTGGCACTGGGAAGCCATTCCCTGGCTCCTGTCCCTCCAGCCCTTGGCAATTGTCTCTCTCCATCTTTCCTGCAGCTCCTTCAGGCCCTGCAAGGCCACACTGAGCTCACCCCAAAGCTTCTCCTCTCCAGGCTGAGCAATGGCAGCTCTCGCAGCCTTTCCTGCCAGCAGAGCTGCTCCATCCCTCTGATCACCATTTCAAGTTGCTATCCACGCTATAGCAATTGTGAGCTGATATGACACAGTTTGCCTGACCAATGGCACACACCAGGAGGCTGAGTTAACAGAATTAAACTTTGACTGTTGACTCACAGTGAATGAACAGGGAAAATAATCAAAATGCCCCTTACTGAGTTCAAAAGGTCTGTCACACGCAAACTGCATGTTCAAATGAATTTAGGCAGGTAAGGGATACCCTCTAAATGAAATTAAGAGACCTGGGAATTGTGCAACACCAAATGCCATGAAAGCTGTTGTAGATGACCTTTCCAGCAGATGAGGGTTCACTCTGGTTTGAGTTATCTTTTGTGGAATTCCGTAGTGAACATGCAGTGCAAGAGAAATGGGGACTCTCTTAGTAAAAGTGAAATACTGATGAAAGTAGTCTCTAGCTTGTCCCATCTGTGAAGAATCTGAGTGCTCATAACAGATTTGGGAGCACCAGCCCAAAAAGGATAAATGTGCAGTGTGTGGCTCAGTGAGCTTAATGTTTTCACAGTAATAAAACAAAAAATAGCTCCCACGAATAGCTTGTGCTGCATTTGAAAGTTGCATACAAAGGATATTGCTTCTTGCAGCAATGTGGAATTTCAGCTGTTATTTGCAGCAGGATGTGTCTTACTTGTATCAGTGCTTGTAATACCAGGCTGCTCTTCTTTGGAGGGAGAGAGGACAACCAACATGTGAGGAGGATCTGGAGGAGCTTGGGTGGAGTAGAACCTAAAAAATTCAGGGCTGGAGAAGAAAGGTCTTGGCCTCTTAGTCTCAGCAGCAGCATCTGCTTGGTAGGACAAACTCAGCTGTTTGGCTGATTTCTCTCTCTTCACCCCAACTCAGCACAGTTGTCTTCTGTGCACCTTTGGTCTCTTTGTCTGCTTTTAGATCTACCTTTTACTTTGGGGGTTTCTATTCAGCAAAGTAAAATCCCTTCATTTCTAGTTCCCCAGCTCCTCAGCCACTCTTCCATGTTCACGTGATCACTGCCCTAAACCCCTTCCTGTCACTTATTCTGACTAATAGCCCCAAAACCTGGGTATTTGCTGCTTCCTGAGGGGTACCACCTGCAAATCTAATTCAGGCTTCTAGTGAACAAGGGACTGCTCCTGTTCCTTCAAGGATTTCACTTTAGTGCTCGACAGGCTACATCCATGCAATTGCTTGCTTAAACTCTGGATTTGGCTGACCTTTTTCAGCCTGTGGATGGTCTGGAGAGTATTGAAGCGATAACTTAGTGACACAGAAAGCAAACTGTAGGAATGCAGTCTGACATCTCATAAAACTGACAAGGCAGACAAAAAGTGGATGCTCTTCCTCAGTTCATTATTAAAAAAAAAAAAGAATAGATGACCTTAATCCTTCCTCTGTCTAGAAGAAAAATGTGTTCTTATAATTAGTTATGTTAACTACTTGCCAGAGCCACTTTGTACCATCCAAAGACCTTGTAAACCTTTCCTAAATTGAGCTATTGAAATACACTTTTAGATAGACTTCCTGTAATGAATTTGTATTTGTACTGCTGATGCATTCAAGAGAAGTTACTGAGTCCTTCTGTGCCTCCTTACCCGTTCATTCGAACGGCCCCCATAGAAAGGGTTTTCCTGGGCTAATACTGTATTTTCTTTGAATATATTTTTATAAACTCATTAAAATTACTTTTTATGTGAATGCTTCTCTTTGGGGATGAAATCTTTAAAAGTCTTCTGCTTGAGAACAGCGGGGAGAAAAATAAAGACCATTTAACTGTACACCAGATTTGGCTCTTTTCTGTCCAATAAAGCATTACAGAAATGAGAAAAACTTGCACCAAATCAGGTGCTTCAGCATGTGAGGTGGGGTTCTGTATCTGACACAAATGTGGGGAAGCTTACTGTTGTTGCTGTGCTGTTGCAGAATTAAGGATCTAATTTTAATTGAGTTTCCATGTAATGATGACTTCAACAGTAATTTACTAACTTTAATTAAAATACTTTCCAGCTAATCTTTGGACATTATCCCTTTAATTATAAAAGGCATCTGCTATATTAATAGCCTTGGAGACTGCCTTATTTGCTTTAAAATGTAGGTGCATGTACAATTAAACTTTTGCCATGTTTCACCGTGTTCTGGGCAGGATCAGTGACCATTATGCATTACAAGGTTTACAGAGCTGTGATAATGAAGAAAATTTGCACTGAAAACCTGTACTTCAAGGGAGTATTAAAGCTCATTAATTTCATTAGCTGAATGCATCTTTTTCAACATAATTTTAAAGAAATGTTGCAACCCATGTGAGAATACTCTGGCACTGCAGAATGGACCAATTTGTTTAATAGCTCTGACTTCATAGCAAATAAACATTTTCACATGATTAGTCTAATAGTGTGCTAAGACAGGATTTTCTTTCAAAGTTTGGTGTTTTCTCTTTTGCATATTTCTTAACTGCATTCAGCAGCGACATGTTATATTCCACATCATTAGGAACCAGTAGAATCTCAGGAAATGATATTGCTTGGTACAGAACAAATGAAGCTCGGAGTTACACAGAGCAGGCTGGAGCAAAGCTGTAATTTAGGATGGGAGGACAAATCAAATTGATGTCTGAGGAGCCTGGAGTTGGCTGCTTTCAGTTCAGCTCTTGTCCTACTCTTGCAACTCTTTCAAGCTTCAGTTGTTGCCTTTACCATGGAAATGAATTGGAAAACTCCAGCCTTCTGGAGCTGCTGTTCTAGTTGTACATCTTTCTTCTGAGATCTCGTGTTTCCTGAAGTAAGAGAAGAGCACAGCTCTTTACACATATTTTTTTTTTCAGTAACTGGGAAGGATACACAGCGTGGAGACAGGAAAGCAAAACTGTTTCTTTTGCAGAGAGAGTTGGTTGAAGAGTGCTTGAAGGTGCATAGTTGCAGGATAGGAGACACACAGAGGGTGTCAGAGGAGTCTGTGACAAGGGAGGGGAATTTCAGGAGTGAAGTGGACTGAGAAAGGATGGCCTTGAGGCGTCTCTGCCTCAGGTCAGTGTGAGGTGGTGCAAACAGGATCCAGAGTCCTTGGAGGCAGAAGGATCCTCCCTTCCGCCGTCGGGGTGGGCAGTGGGCAGTGGGCACGGTCACTCACACCTGTTTGGCTCAGCTCTAAGTACCTTCCTGAGAATTATTTTGGGAAACCACCTACTAGGCACCCTCTCAAAAGACAAATTTCCCTTCTTCTAATGAACCCATTTCCACACTGGTCCAATGGAAATCCTAGAATGCCAGGCCAGAAGGCGCCTCAAGGATCACTTGGTCCAACCTTTCCTGACAGAAGCAAAAGTTGGTTTGTGTTGGCTCTGTCCAACTGCCACTATCAGAGTTATGGCGGCTGAAGGCTCCTCTTGAAGGCTGCCAGATTTAACTGGGTGTTTTTTAGGCTTTCCTTTGTCTTCTCGAGAGTTTCGTGTCAACAATGAAAGATAGTTCCCTAAAGGATGAGGTTGTAGCATCTGTTCTAGAAGGAGGAGCAACCTAGCTCCAACACTGGGTTCAGCATCCCACTGAAGGCAATGTTATTGCCAAGGAGCTGGTAACAGATATCAGAATTTAACCAGAGTCAATCTCCCAGAGGTTGTACAGCCTCAGCCAGTTAAGCTGTTTGGTTACTTTGCTGTTATTCCAAGAAATACTTGTTTTACTAAAGTAACATTCTATTGGTGATATTAAGTGCTGCAATTAAGGACTGAAAGTGTCTAAATATCCTTTCTTTGACAATGAACTATTACATAAATATTTTCCCTCTTTTTCTCTTTAATGCAAGTGAGATCTAAGTGTTTTGTGCTCTAAATTTAAAAAATCTCCATAACCCAGCTGTGTAGCTAGAAGTACTTATTAGAAATTGTTGCCTTCATATCTTCCACATCTTAATGGTTTTTTATTTACATTAAGAGCTAAAACCAAAGAAAACCCACCTGTTAAAGTCATGACAGATTAGTCTGAAAGAGATGACTTACAGTGATAACATAGTTCAAATAATCAGTGCTTTGCTGTGAGCTGAAGAACTCTACTCTATCCACTCAGTTACTAAAAATGTACCCCCCACAAATAAACACAACTCTCCACTTTTAGAGAAGTCCCATATTTGTTTCTGTATTTAAGGAAGTAATTTAAATAACGACTTGATCATTATAATGATCATAATTCATCCTTAGATTGGTTTAGCTAATATTAACTCTAAGCCTCCTTCCGTAGCTCTTGTTCATTTGGAGTAAGACCCTTCTGTAGTGTCTGAATTCTGGTTTGGTTTCTGACAGATCATTCTCCCTTCTGGCTCTGAGGTTTGGAACTGTGGTTTTCCAGAGCTGTCCCTTTCTTTTTTTGCATAGTCACTATTCTTAATAGGCAAAAGATACAATAACGAACTCAAGAGAGCCTAAAAGTTTCAACTATTCTAAAACAGGGTAAAAGTTTGGTTTGCAGTTATGAAAAATAAGTTTAAACATGATCCCATATTTAATCCTATTAAATAACAGCCGTACATTTTCTCATAAAAAGTATAAGACAGTTACTACTTTTACCCCAAGAGGACAAGTGAAGGAGTTAAGATAGGGAAACTGCAGCCCATATTATTTTCCTTACTGTTGATTATTTCCAGGCTGTCTGCATTCATTCCACACACATCAGAGCACCAGTTACAGAAAGGAAAAACATCTTGGCACACGTGTAAGGGGCAGCCAAAACTGAGATGAGTGAGGAAAACCTTCATCCAAAGCTACATTGACAACTCCTGCTGCGCACCAGAAGACTATTCTGAAATTTTGGTTCCTTCCTTAATCAGTATCTTGTGACTTCAAGGGTTTTGAGTAATTTTCATCTCCTAGCTGAGAAGGGTTTGCATTCCAATACCTTTTCCCTGAACTGCATTGCTTACCAGTTTTTTCATGGAATGTAGGTGTGGTTGGGTTTTTCCCCCTTCTTTTCCAGATTTGTCTGCTGTAAGTTACAACACAGCATTTCCCCTGATTTACACAGCCAGGAGAAATCCTCAGCCAGAAAGCAATTGTTGTTAATTAGTATCACACTGCCTTAAAGAAGAGTTGTTGAGTCTTTTAATTTTGCATAGTTGATTTTATTTTAATGTCCCTGCAGACTGCTTTCTCCATGAAGTTTAGTGATGTTAATGATAGTAAAGTCATTTGCAATTACTGTGATGCAATTTTGGTTAAGACAAGCTAAAAGGAGAATTGAGCTAGAAACTGGTGATCCTCTCCTTATTCAGTAGCTGCTTTTATTAACGAATTTAGTTGCAGGGTATTTATGAATGACTTGGAGTAGTAAGTTTGGATGTTTACCTAAAATTAAGTCAATCACCTGAACTTTCTGACCCAGACAATATTTCAAGGTGGTAAAACTGTGGGCCAGGCTCTGCACCACTTAACTTGATGTGACCTCACCAGACTCTATTAGCTCTGCTGCTTCAATGTGACTTCAGGTTCCATTATCTTCCATGGAAATATTCATCCAAGCCCTGATCTGTTCTGAATAGAAACCCACTTGGCAGAAGAGAGATCATGTGCCACCCTCTCCCTC
Source organism: Oreocharis arfaki (assembly GCA_013398015.1). NCBI lineage: Eukaryota > Metazoa > Chordata > Aves > Passeriformes > Paramythiidae > Oreocharis > Oreocharis arfaki. The sequence continues at coordinate 194,975 of VZRR01009038.1, read as the reverse complement.
ATGTTTTCTTAATTTTGTTTTTGAAGATCACAAAACTGCTTCTATTGCAGTGTTCCAAACTTTTTGTTATGAATAGTCTATACTTTGGGGGGGGGGGGGGGGGAGGGTGGGAAAATACAAGACAGCATTTGCTATATTTGCATTTTTTTAATGTTCAAACCTTTTTCTGTCTACAAAATGAAAAGACAGGGTTTTGGCACACTGGATATTTGTAGAGGTAATGTTGTCTACACTTACTGTGATAGATCCCCAAAAAGAAACAACTGAAGGACAAATATAGAGGGTTTGTTTTTTTTTTTCAATCTAACTGCAAGGTCTTGCTAAAGTCCCTACCCATGATTATACAGTTTCTTCTACAATGCTGATATTAAACTTGGAGTTGTGTGGTATCTCGCTAATTGCACCATCTCTAATGGAGTGTTACTTATTAGGCCTTGCTCTTGATCTTTTCAAAATGATCTGTTTAAACCATCTCAAATGCAGTTCTTTTCAAGACTGAAATAGAAGAGGACAGATTTATCCTATTACTGCTTAACTATTGCACACTACCTCCAGTTGGTGACACGGCTGATTAAACGTCATGCATTATCTAATGGGAATGACTCCTCACTCTCTCTGAATGTCTTGTTCTCTCTGTCACCACCTCTCACTTGCTGATGCTCAGCATTGTGAGGCTGCTTTTTTTTTTTGTTTAAGCCATGGTCTAACCTGAGGTAACAGATGAAGCAGTGTTATTTGTATAAAAGGGTTCAGGTAATTTAAAGAATTCTGACTGTTTCTGTTATATGACTCTGTTCTGTGATAGTCATCTTGACGTTAGGGTTTCCAGAGGTTTTGGGTTTATAAAAAGCAGTCATGTAGTAGAGGTTTTTACATCAGACTTAGCTGAATAGTCATTAGTGCCTTCAAAAATCATAGAAACATGGAATCATGGAAGGATTTGGGTTGGAAGGGTTCTTAAAGTCATCCTGTCCCACCCCCTGCCATGGGCAGGGACACCTTTCTCTATCCCAGGTTGCTCCAAGTCCTGTCCAACCTGGTCTTGGACACTTCCAGGGATGGAGCAAGCACAGAGCATTCCTCTGAATTTGGTGTAATGTGGCCTGGAGCAAGGGGTTCATGAAAAGGCCTGTTCCTTCAACAGCTGTCTGAATAAAGTGTGGAATTTATCTTTATATTTTATTTAGCCTGCATATATCCTCATTTGAAAACCCTTCTGGTCTTTGCAGCCTTGGCAAGGGTGAAGACACTGCCTTGTGTCTCTTTAAAACACAAAACCAAGACATTCGCTTTTGACTTCCAGTGTTACAGAGTTTTGAACAAACTGCATTGATATCTTCCTAATTTAGAAATATTTTACAACACATAGTTTTGAATTATTCTGGGTTTTGATAAGCAATCCTGCAGTGGCCTGTAACAAAAAAAAAATAAATAGCAAATCTGTTCTTTTGTCACTGGGGCCACTTTGACAACAGACAGGATCATCTGGACAGCATGGCATTTTGTTCTGTATTCTGCTGCAGGTGTATGTGGGGTGGAGGCCTAAAGCAGAAAAACAAATGCTGGATGCTCAAGGAACAGGTCATGGGAAGTGAAAAGGGGACACTGCATGCTTAAAATTAGGTGGGTTCTTAGGAGAAATAAACTCAGAAGCCGAAGGCCCTTGATTACAAACAAGCAGTGTGAAGAGATTTCAAGATTATCCCAAGACCAAATACCTCTTGACCATCCTCTGTCAATCCTATATCATGCTTTTCCTTTGAATTAGCTACCTGATCCAATCACTTTTCCCTTCCAAAGGTCCAGCAAGGCATCTGAAATCATTTGCAGCCAACTATTCCGAGTTGTATAAATATTTGATGACATGACGTCCTGTGGGCACTGCAATAATTATACAAATTGTAATGCTAATCCGTGGTATCAATAATGCCTTTGGAGAAAATAGCATTATATACTTCAGTCCCAGAGAATAATAACAATATTAACGCAGCGCTGACACTTGGCAGAACTGCCTCCCCAGCCTGTGTTCACTTGGCAATTGGAATTGCAAAGAAGCAGGGAAAGCAGACATTTCTGGCTGCAGTTCTGCTTCCAGAGTGGCAGAAAGAATTTGGCATTTAATGATATGCAAAGTGTTGTTCCTGTTTGATTGTAGTATACTATACATGCCTTGGAGCATGACTTAGAGTAATTTAACAACTGGAATAACAGGCATTTGGGAAGAAACTAATTTCAGAGGAAGGCAGATCACAGACACTAGGCTTGTTCATAAAAATGTTGCCTTGTCATGCTTTGTGACGTTGCATCTCAAGCTAGCAAGAGGATGTGGAGGGCAGCATCCCTCAGCTCAGACTGGATAATCCACTTGAGAAAACACCACCATTAGTGAATGTAAACATTGTCCCTAACCTGCTTTACAGACCCATATCAAAGATCAAAGATCAAAGGGTTGCATTTTTTCTTAATTTTTCTCTGGCTGTCAGTTTAGACTCTCGCACAGGTTTCCCTGTGGCTGCCCCTGGAGCCCTGGGAGTGTCCAAGGCCAGGCTGGATGGGCTCTGAGTAAGCTGGGATAGTGGAAGGTGGCCCTGCTCATGGCAGGGGGTGGGAATGGGATGAGCTTTAAGGTCCCTTTCAACCCAAACCACTCTGTAAGATTCTGTGAGATCCCCGGGCTGGGTGAGGCTGGAGGGGCCCCCAGGGGCTCCTCTGGTGCCACCTCCCTGCTCCAGCAGGGCCATCCCAGAGCACAGGGCACAGCAGTGTGTCCGTGTGGCTCTGCAATATCCCCAGGGAGGAGACTGCACAGCCTCTGTGCACAATGTGCTCAGGGCTGGGCACTGCCCAGGGCAGGAGTTGTGCCTCCTGTGCAGGGGGAACTCCCTGGGCTCAGGCCCTGCCCGTTGCTCTGGTGCCATTGCTGGGCCCCGGAGCAGAGCCTGGGCCCTGCTCGGAGCCCTCCCTGCAGACACTGTCAGGTGAATCCCAGTTGGACTTGTGGGTGTCTAACTGGCAGAGCAGGCCATTAACCATTTCCTCCTGGATCATGGGGGGCTGGAACAAGATGATTTTTAAGGCCCATTCCAACCCAGGGTGTTCTGTGATTCTTTGGGGGCTTCACTCAGTCACCAACTTCCAGCTCTGAGATCTGGGTATCTTGAGATTTGATACTAAAGAATGAGGCAAAGAAAGTATTAAATAGCTCAGCCTTTCCCTCCTCCCCTGACACTGTCCTGCCCTCTGCATCCAGCAAAGGATGGAGACTCTGCTGAGCCTGCCTTTTATTGCCGATGCATTTATACAAACGTTTTTTTTGTTGTCTTTAACTGCAGTGGCCAAATTAAGTTCCAGTTTGGCTTTGGCCCTTGTAGTTTTCTCCCTCCATAACCTCTCAACATTCTTTAAATCCTGCCAAGGTACTTGCCTCTCCTCCAAAGATGATACACCCTCTTCTTATCCCAGAATTCCAGCCTGAGTTCTTTATTTACCCAGGCCAGTCTTTTCCCTTGACAAAATATGTATGATGGAGCTCTAAATGATTATATAAAATAGCTTTCTGTGAGATGCTTATGTATCCTTGCTTAATGCATAGGATAACCATACAAAATAGGGTGAAAATAATTTAGAAAAATTGATATAACTAGCTTTCAATCACTGGACTTTACAATCTCTTGATATGAATATCTTGCTTAAAAAAACCCACATATTTCCTAAATCAAGTAAGAAATTAAGACTGAAAGTAGTCTATTCTTGCCATTTCTGTGTTACTATGAAGTCTTCAGGGTGTCTGACAATGCAATCTATAAAATGCAGTAGGAGATGGGTGTCATATCCTATCCTAAATTTTGTTGCAGTTGCCATTTTTGGTGAATATTAATTCAGTTCTGTGTGACACCTCTCCTGAAACATTAGAATTCAATGATATAATGAAATTCAGAGTACAACATGCCAATGCTCATTTGAGGCCTGTTTATCATATTCCCGTCAGTTAAATAAAAAAGATCACTTAGGAAATGTTTTAGGTGAAATTATAGATTAGTTTTCTGTGTGTTCATGCTAAAAGTTGGGTTCATTTTCAGCTGTGGTAGCCTATAAATTTGCTGTTATAGAGGCTTTTTTCCACTTTAGTTCTTAAAATTCATTGTGTATCATCAAGCGATCCTTTTTGCTGCATTTTTAGCAACTAATCTCTGATCAAAGGAATATAAAAACCTAAACATCAAAAGTGATTCTTAAGGGTTTACAAATCTCTGCTTTCTTCTATATCACAGAATGCGGTGGCTAGTTTGGAGGATGCTGCATATTATTTTGGGGGGAGAAAGCCTTCAATCACCTAAAGGGTAAGAGATCTATTGGTAATTTTTATCTTTGTATGTTATATTAGCTTTTCCATTTCTTCATCAGAGCCATCTGGAAGGTAGATGCCAGTAAAGACATTGAGTATAATTACAGTCATTCAGTCCCAAAAAAAGAAAAAAAATAACCTTGTTACAAATTCTGGTACGACTTTCAGTTCCTGAAAAAGAAAAGCAGCAGAACTGACTGAAAGTGGAGCGGAGAAGTCAGACAAACATCGGTGCTGAGTGCTGGGCATCTCCCTGCTCCTGGCAGTAACTGAACATGTCCATGCAGCAAAATTTTGCAGGGTTTATTTTTTTAACTTCACACGTAGATCTTTTATATTCATTAGTGTTCCTCTCTCCCGGAATCTTACAATGAGAAAATCTGAACACCCCCAAACAATGGAACATTTATCAAAGCTGTAGTTGTGAGGGAGCACGGCAGCAGTGTGGGAACGTGTGTTTTTATGTGTGGCTTGATGGGGAAAGCACTGGGATCCTCAAGAGTGGTGGTGTCCTACCAATGAGGAACTTAAGTGTTTCTCAGGATCAAGCCTGGCTAAACCATGGAATTGTGGAATCCCAGAATGGTTTGGTTGGAAGGGACCGTAAAGCCCATCCAGTGCCACCCCTGCCATGGGCAGGGACACCTCCCACTGTCCCAGGCTGCTCCAAGCCCCAATGTCCAGCCTGGCCTTGGACACTGCCAGGGATCCAGGGGCAGCCGCAGCTGCTCTGGGCACCCTGTGCCAGGGCCTGCCCACCCTCCCAGGGAACAATTCCTTCCCAAGATCCCATCCAGCCCTGCCCTCTGGCACTGGGAGCCTTTCCCCCTTGTCTTGGCACTCCAAGCCCTTGCCTCTCTCTATCTTTCTTGTAGCTCCTTCAAGTAAATCCTAGGCTCAGTAGTTTGGTGCTGCCTCTACTGTTAGAATCTCCAACAGATCTCAAAAGAGTTTTCAGTCAGCTCTGCTTTTTGAGGTTTTTCAGTGAAAATCCCCTAAAATCCTGTGTTTGCTGCCAAACTTACTGTATTGTGATGACTTTCCTTTGCCATGACACTGCATCTCTGAAAGCATATCTAATCAAAAAGCTACCATGCATGGAAGAGAAAAGAACACCTATTTCACAGGCCAGGTGAGATGTCAAGGTCTGTACGACTCTGATCCTGTCTCCCTTTTGACAAAGCTCAGGTGTGGTCTCTGCACTCCTTTGGCTCTTCTGCTCTTTTTCCTCACTTGCTTCCCACTGGGCACCATCCAGCATGTCCTCTGCTCCTGCTATTAACCACTGCTGATCCTTTCAGATTGTCATAAAATCATAGAATATCCTGAGTTGGAAGGGATGCACAAGGATCATCAAGTACAACTCGTGGCCCTGCACAGGACACCTCATCATTCTTCCTCTCTCACCTAATCTATGGAATTTCCACTTTTTCCCCCTTTTTTCCCCTTCCTGCTAGAGATTCATCATAGAGTTGTGGTTATTGGGTTTTTAATTTACTCCGGATTTGCCAATTTCAACTTTTGGCTGCTTTTTTTTTTTCCTCCCTGCTCTCCTGCCATAGTGACAAAAGCATAGGGAAGAGTGAGTTGCACCCCTGGGGGTTTGAAGAGCTTTGGTGTTTCCAGCCTGTAGGTGGTGGGACAGTTGGGTTGTCTCCACATGCAGTAAAATATTTCATTCAGGAGAACCCTGGTTTAAACGAAACTGTGAGAGGCCACCACCTCACACTCATGGAAGAATAAAGGAGATAGTAATGACGTCTGGGGAGAGGATCTGCTGGCAAACCCTTCTGAGGAGGGTCTGTTACCACCTGCCATTAGCTCCTGTGAAGCACAGGAGTCCCACATTCCATTTCTGAACGAGAACATGGGGTGGCCCAGACCAGGTACAGATTTTTAGGAGGTCTGTGGTTTCCCCATAATTATCCAAGGTCATGGCATGGAATTCTGCATAAAGTAGCTACATGGCTTTTCCCTTCCTGATGCTACTGTCCTGGAAAGTGATGCTAAACTCCCCATTGATCCGTGTGGGAGCTCAGCTGGACTAGCTCCAAAATGCTTTCAAAAGTCCTACTGGTTCTCCCCACACTTTGATTTATCCGGTCTATTCTAAAGGGCAATTTCAATCCTAATGGAAGCCATCGGTATTTCCAAATGAGGCACCTTTTAAAATGTGGAAATAGCTCGGAGAATAATTCCTGGTAAAGTAAACGTTGAGTGTTAGCTTTTTGTTGTTGCTGTGCAGAAAAATACAGTTTTGCTTGGGGTCGATAAGAGATTGAAAAGTGTGGGTAATAATAAAAGCTGAAGTGGGAGTTACTTTAATAATGGGATGTCATGTGTAAGCCTATAAAATAAACAGTAATTATCACATTTGAGAAACGACTCTGTTAGAATTCACATTGCTCTTGACAGCTTCATCTGTACATCAAGCCTTTCTGGAACATGCACTTTCTTGTTCCTAATGAGCAAACAAATGAAACAGGAATTCTTACCCTGATAGAAGGTGTTGATTTCAACAAAACCTAAACAAAAATTTAGATAAAAGAGAGCCAGAGCAGCAGACTGCAGGATTAGTTCTTGCTAACACATTTTGCTGCTACAGAGCAAGATAAAAAACAGAGCTGTAGTTTTATTATTTATGGTTTTCCTCCATCTTTTATATGGCACATGTTGAAGGAAGTGGGCTTTATGTATTGCAGCAGAAAATCAGAGGTGTAATGAGCCGTAGTGAATTCAGAATAAACTTTGTAGATTTTGCAAAGACACGGTAATGTCTCATGATTGTGAATCATAAACTTGGGTACATCAGATGGAGGAAATAGTGGGCATTTGCTATGTTTTTATTCTTTTTTTTCTCTATATCCCCACACACTCAACAACTAATGTAAATGCCAGCAATATTTGTCCTTTGGGGAATGTTTTGGGGTTTTTTGTAATTTATTATAATATTAAACTATAGATTTTTTTTTCCAAATATAAATATATCCAAGAAAATAATCTACAGTTGTTTGCTGTATCTATTTTATAACTTTTATTTAATCATTTTTACTTTTTGTTCAGCATTTACAATGGAATTTAGGTGGGTTTTGCATTCTTGAGAGAGGTTGAAAGTATAACACTAATTCCAGCAATGCAAAGAGCTCTTTGTCTTATCAAAATTAACTTCATCAATACCTAATTTGTAAGAAGAGTATATTTAATCTGGCAGTCAATGACATATACTTGGTTATAAGATAAAATTAAATTCATTAGCTATTTAAAGATATGTAACTTACTTTCTACACATTATTTCTGAATTTAGACTTCTGAGGCTTAGAGAATCAGAGTATGAGTTGAGATGTGTCAAGAAACAGGAAGACTTAAATCAGGGTAAGTAAGGAGCAGCAAATAAGTTGCTGGAATCTCATTATACTGTCCCTTGGAAAGAGTTTAGACATGTTATTAATTTTCTTCATTTATGTGGGGCAATAAATCTGCGAACTTGAGGTGTTGTGTGAGAAGAGCAGGTAGGGCGTACACCACATGGATAGATTCACTACCCCAGGTGTTTTTCCTTGTTTTTTTTTTGTTTGTTTGTTTGTTTTGTTTATTGAGGAAGTACTTCTTCAGTAAAAGTGATTTCAGTGCGCTGACTTCGTTCACAGGGATGTTAATGGCAAAGGCATTGATTTGGACATCAGCAGGATTACGGACTTCTCTCCAGCTGGACAGCCTTGTGTCCGTGGGCACGCTCTGGCGCCAAGGAAAACGGGGAGATGTGCTGTCCAACAGGGCAAAAAAGGGGTCCCAAAGCACGAGAGGGAAGAGCAGCAGAGGGCAGGAGCAGCACTGGCTGAGCCCTGCCCGACGCTGTGGGCAGAGGGAGCCCCTTGTCTGGGCAGTGCAGGTCCCCGGGCACGCCCCGAGTACCACCCATGGCAGGGATGATACCAACGTCCTGCCTGGCCACGGTGCCTGGGGAAGTGGCAGCAGCACCCTTTGATCCCCAAACCTGTCTGTCACCCTGCTCAGCACCAAGGGATGTTAAATTAGTCCCCGCGGCAGCGTGGCGGTGGCCGGCTGGGCTGTCACTGCTGCTGCTGTCACCCCAGGCCAGGGGCTCGGGGCCTCCGGCCAGCGCAGGGCTGCTCTGGCAGCACGGAGGGAACAGCACTGCTGCAGAGACTGCACGATTCCCTGGCAATCACACTGCAGCCCGGAGCCTTGCCGCAGCAGAGATCCTTTCTGGATAAGGACAATGTTTGAGCCGGACTTGTGAGGCAGAGCTGCAGCGAGAGAGGTGTTTGATTTGAGCGGCAGGGCGCGGGTGCCAGCAGGCCAGGCTGCAGCCCCGTGCGCGTCTATCCGAGTGCAGCACCGCAGCCCCCATCTCCCGCCGTGGGCCTGCCCGCCGGATCCGGCCCCAGGCAGCGGGTGCAGCCAGGGGCTCCCACACCCGGAGCGTGGCACGGAGCGCTGAGGGAGGGACCGGGGCCAGGCGGCGCGGATGGCACCAGGGGCTGTAAAACCCCACAGGCGTCTTCCTGGGCAGGGTTTGAGCAACAGGGCTCTGGAGGGAAGGGCCGTATCCGAAATCTGAGGAAGCTGGGGAGTTTATCTGCAGTTGTGTTTGGCTATTCATCGAGCAGTCGGGGAATGTGCAGCCGGAGCGCTGCGGCAGGTGACTGGTTTGGCTTTCTTTGTCACAGCTCCCAGGCACTGGGACACGGCCTGCAGCTCCCTGGGTGTGTTTCCCCCAGTGAAGTGTTTTAATCTATTAGATGGTGCTTTTATACAGCATTATTTTTGTTATGGAGGTTGCCTTTGTGGTGATGATGCGAAAGAAAAACACCTTAAAGCCAGGGCAGGTTATGCACAAGGAATAGGTGGCTGTGGGAGATTGATGTGCTGTGGAAGCCTGGAAGGAACAATCACACTGGGCTAAAACACCCACCTGAATATATTGAGCTAATAGATTGATATTTTTTTGTGGTTTGTGTCAACCCCCATCCCTACTCAAAGCTTTTTAATGTTCCAGAGAGCCAAACACAAAGGCCGAAAAGACAGGAAAATCAAGGGGACAAATTAGCTGTGGTTTTGAAAAGATGAAATGAGGCAACAGAATGAATACTGGGCCACTATTCCTAGTATGATATACCAGGAACCTTGTGTCCAAGTTCAACTCTCTCAGCTTCAAAAAACTTCATAAATGCAGAAATTTCACCTGACTGTGGGCTGGGAGGAGCCTGTAATTTTTGTTCAGTTTGTGCTGGTTCATTGTTGCAAATAAGTTTTGCACTTTAGCCATGAAATAAAATCTCTACAAAAATAGTTGTGATAAATCAGTGGCAGAGGACAGGATGACACTAAACCCTAAGGATTAGGAATACTTTGCTACTCCACACCATGTCAGGCAGTCAGGCCTGGGCTCTGGTCCTGAATTTTTTCACAGGTTGGCTTCTGTTCTGACTCCAGTCTGGAGCCAACTGGATCACAAAACTGGGGAACTCTGATAATTTTCTATAGCAAATATCAAAGGCACATCTACACGTGGGGTGGAGAGGTGATTGAGAGCAGCCATGGGGAGAAGAGGACAGGGTTAGATGGGATATTGGGAAGGAATTGCTCCCTGGGAGGGTGGGCAGGCCCTGGCACAGGGTGCCCAGAGCAGCTGTGGCTGCCCCTGGATCCCTGGCAGAGTCCAAGGCCAGGCTGGACACTGGGGCTTGGAGCAGCCTGGGACAGTGGGAGGTGTCCCTGCCCATGGCAGGGGTGGAATGAGCTGAGTTTTAAGGTCTCTTCCAAACCGAACCATCCTGAGATTCTGTGATTCTAATTCCAGTGGAAGACATTTATTTTCCAAATGTCTTCTTTTCAGCTGTTCCCAGATAATGAAAGCAACTCTCCCTAGTGTTTGCATTTCTTTTCAGTCAATGTAATGCCTATTCTTTGCTTCCTCCTTTTTACATACAAGGATCATCCCAAATGTGGTGGTGCTATAGCTCTGCAGTAAATTTTACCTGAATTCAGAAACCCATGGGAGTTAGTTTGCATTTGAAGCAGAGGTGCTAGTTTTTCTTTTTAAAAATTAACATTCAGAGATGTAAGTCTTATTTACCAATGTCCTGCTGTGTTGAGAATAACATTAATATACGACATAGCTTCAACTAAGCTAAGATTTCTATCTGGTAATTATTTTTTTTTCCACCTGAATTTTTCTGTCCCTCACTGAGAAAATGCTTTGTATTATACAATGGAGTTTAAAAAGCCACAAACCGATCTGGATTTGTGGTGCATAATTTCTAGTCATTTTTATGTATATTAATGTTAAATCATGTTCTTGATTTCCATAAATGACCCACATAACATGCCAAATTTCTTCCACGTTTTAAACAGCCCTGGGTTTTGATGAACAAAAATTGATAGGTATGAGATGAACAAAAGAATACTGATGACACATAATATAAGCCTTGATCTAAAGTTGTGAACTTGTCAGATGATCTGCCAAAAATGGATTATTTTCTAAAAGTTTGAAATATGGCTGAGAAGCCTGCTGGCCATTATTCAAAGCCTTTCATTTATTACATTGATGCTGTTAGACAAGTGATAATCATAGGCTTTAATTTCCTGCAGAATTGGGCATAGGTGTAGAATGCTTTATATCATTTAATATGCAAAAAACCCCTCAGATCAGAGAATGGAATTTATATCCGTGTCACTGCAGGTTGTCTAATCTGACACAGATTGATATTAATACACTACAGAAAACCAGAATTTTACTAGACTTCTGGTATTTGTTTCCATCCTTGATGTCCACACTTTCAAAAAATGTCTCTGTGCAATTTCATGTCCATCTTCAGTACTATACAAACTGTAGTATTTTGCTTGGTTAGGTGCCCTATGATTTTACTCTGAATTCAAAATACTGTTGTTCTTTACTCGAGCTGGACTGCTGAGATCTCTGGTGGGTTGCATAACTCATAAACTTGTTGCTTCTCTTGTCTTTTTCTGCAGCTAACAGTAACCCACAGCACTGTTCCCAATATGACAGTCATCCAGCACGGATAATTGGTTCTTTGCTATAGGTTTTTAGGTTCTATTTGTGTAGTTTTGTTTTCTTTTGCAAGAGATAAAAAAACTACTTGGTCCCCAGGGCACAGCTCCCCTGGCCCTGCCGAGTGCCTGAGCAGCTGAATGGAACTGATAATCTTTGGCATTTAACAATAGGCTAATTTTGCTCAGCTACATATGGGGTTCCAAAAACAAAAGGTTTCCAAAGATTTTAATTTTTTTTTAAGGTTTTTGTGAAAAATATTTCATGGAAAATATTTTAAGCTAAGCACCTTACTTCAAAGCAGCTTTTTCCCTCTGCAGGTTTACAGAAAACATTCCATTTCCTTCCTGTGTGTTTTTGGTTTTGTTTTTTTTAAATTAAATATTCTCAAAAACATGGAAAACATGCTAACAATTTTAAAGAAAAGTGTCAATTCAGCCTGGAGAAGAGGCAGTTTCTTAATTGTGGCCTTCCAGTCCCTGAAGGAGATACAAGAAAGATGTATTTCCTTCAAGAAGGATGGAGAGAGACTGTTTCCGAGGGCCTGGATGGCAGGACAAGGAGGAATGGCTTCAAACTGCCAAAGGAGAGGTTTAGATGGGATATTGGGAGGGAATTGTTCCCTGTGAGGCTGGTGAGAGTTTCCATGCTCATAATAGTTTCATGGTCTTTAATTTACATTACTCAAGAATCTAACACAGTATTCTAGCAAATGAAACATTTTTCTGTTTAATGGGTTTTTTTTGGTGGGCTAAGAGTATAAAAGGATGTGTAATGATGTTGTAGAATAGAAGACATAGACTTACTATGTCTGTAAGTAATAGCTAATGTTTTGCATTTTAACAGGGAAGGAAATGAACAGTGGCACTAAAACCACATCTGCCAGAGCAGAGCCTAGTGGCAAAAGTTACCTCTTGTTACAGCAATGACAGTATCCAGATGTCACACAGTTAGGGGCATTTGCTAAAATCTTTTTGAAGTAGGAACACCTGTGGCCATCAGAAGTGATAAATATTAGATAGTAAAATGCATTCCTGGTAGGTGCACAGTGCAACCAACACAGCCAGGGACAGAGCAATCAAATTCCCTCCACCTCCCTTCAAAACACTTGCCTCTGTTTATTCCTATTTATACAGTGCTGAAGCTTCGAGGGCCTCGTGCTTTGCTTTTTTGCAGCTATTTTGTATATAATGTGTACTATTGCATGGTTTCCCATTTCCTGGGGTGTTTGGGGGTTTTTTGGGGGGAGTTTTGCATTTGGTTTTGTTGTTGTTGTATGGTTGTTGTTGTTGTTAGACTGATACTCTGCAGGAGCAGAGTTCAGATGTCTGCAGTTTTAGATGTGGGTTACCACCGGGAACTGAGGGTGTGTTTTTCTGTGCAGCTGCACATTTGCTTGGGGCCTGCTGGGTGTTACCCCATTGAAAGTAAGGACATTGGATGCACACATTGCCATGAGCTGCGTTTAAGCACAAACATTTGAAATGACGTTCTATGGTCTTTGCTCTCCTCACTTTTAGTGAATCTGAAGCAGAGATTTAGGCTATTGGGGAAGCAGAGCCTACAGCATGCCTGAGTTCTTTATTCGTTTTAATATGACCTCACTTAAAGCAAAAAAATCCCAGAACAACACAAGAGATTCCTTTGTTTTCCAACAAACCATATAAGCTTGGCCACTTGCAATCCCTCCTTCTGGAGAGTTAACTGGAGCCATTCCTAGCTTGGATATGCTTTGCTTCCTCCATACAGCTTTGAAGCTGCTGGGTAACTCCCTCTGTTCTCCAAAACAACAAAGAGGGCAGTAAAACGCGTCCTCTTGCTATGGAAAAGAGCATTGTATTCTGTAAGGCACTGCTTTCAAACGTGCATTTTCAATTCCAAGAGGATATTTAAGGTATCCTCTGAGTATCTGTGTTTAAATGTAAATGGATGCAATTCTGCATTTCAGGGGAAAAAAAAATATGATTACACTTTTAGTTTTTGAATAAAAATGAAATTACTTCGGTCTTTGCTGTATCAAAATCCACTGTTTCTGTTTGATGCATCAATAGTGACCTCTGGGGTTGCTGTTCTGCTTCTCAAGGGGATTTTGTCTCTGCTCTTTTGGCTGGACTCCAGGTTTGGATGGCAATTTCAAGGTTACAGTTTGTTTATTTTTTTATCCAGAGACAGGGGAGATCAATCCTAATCTATAGAGAGACTGAATCTCAAATGCCAGAGTGCGAGAGGCTTGACCCTCAGAAGCGCTGAGCGCTCGGAGCTCGCGGGCTGTCGTGTGGCACTCAGCACCTCAGGGGTCACACCTACCCCTGCCACCCTCTGCTGTGCCCCGGGAACTGAATTAGTCTCTCACTCTGCTTTCAGAACAGAGCATTTTCTTCCAACTCCTATGGACTCAGTTGAATTCTGTCTTTCCAAGTAAAGTGGATAGTGGCATTCATGAGTTTCTCTTCATTCTCAAAGGTAATGTTTGAGACTTACTGGTTGTTTTCCTTTATTCTTAGACTGTTTTCCTCTAGTCTGTTCTGCTCTTGCATGCTGTGATCCTTTGTTTTCTATGTTAACTCTGAAATAGAGAAAACCAGGGTACTGGTTCAGGCAGCAGCTCCTTTTTTAGGAACTGACCTTTGGTCTTTGGTGGACTCGAGGCAGTGCTGAAGAACAGAAGGCTCTACTGTTCTGGTGTTGTCAGCACCAGCAAAGAGAAACACAGACAAACCGATTCATTTCTTTCTACTTCAGATTAATCCTGAAAACATTTTCCTGTGGTCACCCAAGTGGAGGTCTCCCTCCACCTCCCCGGTGCTCCGTGACCTTTAGCAGTCCCGAAAGGAGGCTCTGTGCTGGTGACAGTCAGGAGATGTCAGCAGAACCTGAGTGAAAATATCCCAGCACAGCACTTCTCCAGGATGACTGAAATCCTATTTTTGGAGACGATAACATCATAACCTTTTAATTTTCCTTTCTATTTTTTTCTGGGTGACAGATTGACAAGCCTAGAGGATGAGGCTGTCTATTCATAGAGCAGGTTTGGCGTGGGCAGCAGCCCCGATTGTTCCCCACACTGCCCTGCTGGTGTCAGCCCTGACCTCGGGAGCTGCTCCTGAGCCCAGGCGTGAGCCAGCAGTCCTGAGCCCTTCTCCTCCCGAGCCTGCCCAGGTGGCTGCTGCTCAGTGCCAGAGCAGAAGTGGCTCTGCAGAGCAAACAGTTCCTCCCAGACATTGCATTGATCACTCACCAGCCGAGCCGCTCTGAGCTTGCACTTCCAAACAACCATCTGATTTCCTGCCCCAGCCAATCTTTTTCCTCCTGCCTCCAAGCTTTTGTGCTCTTAACCACTGCTCACACTTCAGATGGCACAATTATAATCTAGGAGCAGAATGTGGGTCTTCTCTCGTGCAAAATTATTTTAAGTATTACTAGTATAGTCAAAGAAATAAGAAAATATCATTTTACAAGTTGTTTATTTAATGTTTCTTTACTATAGGCAGCAGATTGTAACACAGATTAAGAAAAAGATGTGCCAATAACCTTTGCAGCTTATTTTTTTCTCTTTGATGAGTGGTTCCCCTTCTCTAATCCTTATTTTCAGTGCTGATGTTAGCGTCTCCATTTGTTGCATATGAAAGATAACACTCTCTAATAATGAAGATATTATTCAGACAATTACCAGAATTGCTGCTTCTGAGTGTTTTATTATAGAAGAAGTACGGGGGCCTTGCAACAAGAGATGGTACACAGAGAGTGATTCTGCTGTCCCTGCTCTTGCTGGTGGGGATTCTCATCCACTGCCTCTGAGAATGAACAGCAATAAAGAATATCCAGTACCAAGGCAGGATAATATCTAATAATTTCCTGAATGGACAAAGAAAGTTTTAGGGCGAATTCAGAAGGGTATTACTATATCAGCTTTAATGATATGTTACTTTATATTAATTTAAAATTCTTCAACTTCAAAATATTCTTGTGGCCTTCACTCTCAGCCACAAAGCTGCTAAGACAAGGTACCTTTCCAGGCTAGAAAGAGCCATCAGTCAGCAGCACACAATAGATATCAAAGACATCCCACTTCTAAAGGTATCATTAATACCAATGCAGAACAAAGTGCACTGCAGCTTTTCATGCCTCATCTGAAAGAAAACCACAGTCAATCCCACCTTGCCTAGCTGAGAAGGAGGAAGGGATGCATGCACGCTAAAGTTTCTCAAGGATGAGCACAAATTATGTCTGTTCAGGCAGCGTTACTTGGCTTCGTATTTGCTTATGGATCACTCCAGTTATTCCTTTAGGAGATAAAGCATTATACTGTCAGTCTTCAAAAATAGGTATTGTTAACATTAGCTTTACTTTGCATTAAACATTTAAATTATATATGAGACAGCTATTGGTAAGGGTGTGCAGTGAACTGTGGTGTGGAGACTAAAAGTCTGTGGGAAGGCACTTTCAGAGAGCTTTGTGTGAAGGCCCTACACCTGGCCAAGCATGTGTGGGCTCAGCTCTAAAGGGAATAATAAACCCTGCCTTTCTTAGTCCCAGTGACAGCAGCCACTGGCTTTTCAGAAGGAAGGCTGGCAAACCTCTCACTGAACCCTCTGGGCACATGGGTATGGTTTGGAGATGAGTGCTTCGGAGCACAGAGCCTGGGAATGATGCTGGGAGTCACCCCCTCACTCTGAAGTGAACCGGAAAGGCAGAATTGCCAAGGGAAAGCTTCCTCAGCTGGGTGGTTCCAGCCCTCCTGTCTCTGCTGGCAGCACCTTCACACATTCCCTGTCTTTCCAAAAACACAGAGGATAAGGCAGGGGCCCTTCCAGGACATGCTGTGGTAGATCCCTGAAACACAGCCAGGTGAAATCTTGGTGGGCACACAGCTGGAAGTGGTTGCCAGGGAATTTTCCACATTCCTTTCACCTGGGCTGTACCTGTGCCAAGGCAGATTGCTTTGCTCTGCGTTTCAGTGGTGAGCCATTTGGACCCACGGTATGTATCTCATTCCGCATTTGTTCTGCAGGTTAAGCTTTTTATTTGAGAGCATAGTGTCACTCTTCACTATTCTGTACCTTGCCAGGCAGAAACAGATGCCTTATTTGTGGAAACTTTAAAGCACGGTAAAACATAACACAAGTGGAAGCTCTCATACTATTTCTACAGCCTCTTGAGCCTTAGTGAAGTGATAGGATATCACACTTTTTGTTGGTTTGTTTGGTTTTTTGGTAACTTTTCCGAATAAACAATCTCCTGGAAATAAGGTGAGACATTATTAGGCAGGTACTGAAGTGAAAGCTCAGTGCTTGTTTGCTTTGTAGCATTGTTTTACTTGTGCACTGAAAAGAAAAGAATGCTGTGGCAATGTGAGTGGCAGCTACACATAATGGAATATGTGTTTATCCCTGTTTATGTTTGCAGCACCAGGAGTGTTAATTAGAAGACTCTATCTCCTGTGCAGGCCTAGCTGCCACATGTAAATAAATGTTACCTAGTTTGAGGTGAGTTATCCCATGTGTAAACAAGCAAACCAGACTTAGTTCAAGCTTTTTGATAATTCACAAGATTATTCTTTCATTAAGATTTGATTCGTATGAGTCTTTAATATTCTGCACAGTATTTGGACTGCATAATGGCAGTACTCCTGCCAGCAACCCTATGCATCTGCCTACCAAAAAATAACATTTCTGTAATTACAGGATGGGTGATGATGGATAGAGGACTGGGAAATGCAGTCATGGACAGCAGGAAGACAATCATAGCAACAAAACACACAATGTAGAGAAGTCAGAAGAATATTACAAAAATAAACAAGAACTTGTGGGAATTCGATCAGAATAAGCATTAGTGTGATAAACAGAAAGAATGGTTTAACTGAAAAAGCACAATAACTAAACAGGGCCTCAGAATTTTGTGTGCTTGCAAATGAAGAGAATTTCCACTGAAGCATCATTAAACTGTAGCCTCTGATAAATCTGCAATGCTGATGAGTTAGATTTGATTTGTCACTGTTTGCCATTTTATTTTAATCAGTGTTTCTGCGAGTGCATGTAAAACCTGGCTTTTCAGGGGAAAGCTGAGACGGGCAGACTACCTGGCTGTGGGGCTTGTGTGCACAGCCAAGGCAGAAAGGTGACTGGAGCACACTGAAGAGACAGAAATGCTGCTTTGAAGTGCCATAACTGGAGGGGAACATTAAAAGTTTTGGAGGTGTGCTAGAAAAAGAAACTTCTTTCTGGTGGGAGTGCAACACTGTGGGCTGAATTTGGGTTGATTCAGAAGCTTTTTGTTCCAACTCTTCTGCTGTTTGTAACATAATTAGAAAAATCTAAGGATAACAAGGTGAGAAGAATTAATGTTGGAAAAAGAATCTGTGACACCTCTAGAGGGATGATGGGGGGTTGTATCCCTTGCCGAGCTTGCACCCCTAGTCCTTTGCTATCAAATTGACCCTTTCTGTCGTTTGCAAGGTGTGTATTTCCTGAGTGGTGTGGGTTTGACGCTCGCTAAAATCACCAGGCACCCACAAGAATGGTAACCAAGGGTTCATGAGTTGAGATAAGGGTTAGGGGAAAAAAACACTCTGAGGCAAAACAGATTCAAAACTTAAACAGCATAAAGAAAATTTATTATTAACAGAATTAAAAGTAAAAAGGGAAATGAGAACTGAGATAAACCTTTAGAACACTTATTTACTTCCCAGCCCCTCCCTCTTTCTCACCACCGCGCAAGGAGAGAAAACATGGGGTTTTGGTCAGTCTTTCACTTCCTAAAAACCTTTCTTCAGTATGCTTAGGGAAAGGAGTTTCTTTATTTTGCTGTGCCGTGGGATCCTTCCCACGGGAGACAGTTTTTTGCAAATTTCTTAGCATGGTTGTAATTTTCACGAAGAGCAGCCTGCCCGAGCTGCTGTAACGTGAGTGTCCCTCCCACGGGCCAAGCAGTCTTCCCAAAACTGCACATCATGGGTCATTTTAGCTCACGGGGTGGGCCCAACTGAGGAGAAGCTGCTCTAGTTTGGAAGCAAGGGCTCTCTGTCTCTGGAAGTGAGGGTCTTCTCTCTCTGTGCTGGCTTAACTCAGCTCATCAGCACAGAGAGAGCCAAGCTAGGCCTAAACTAGAGGAGAATAATTGAAGAAAAATTCATAGCAAAGACACAGCCCCTCACCAGCCCATCCAGAAGCTGAGCTTGTGGAAGTACAGATTGTTCTCTCCTGAGAGCTGACCTTGAGTTGAAGAGGTAACATGGCTCCTTCCTCACTTTTTCTCTATTTGCATGGCTATAAAAGAAGAAAAAAAAAAAACCTCTAATTTTTTTCCCATATCTTAAAGGCATTTTAGTAATGTAATAGATAAAAAAGAAATATGTTAAATAAAAACATTTATTAGAGGACATAATTTTAAATATTTAATGATATAATTAAGTCTTATTAATGTAATGGTCTTTATTGTTCAGTTTAAAAATTCACAAGGTTAATTTTCCTTTCATCTTTATTATGCAATGTTTGCCACAATTATTTGTTATATATTCTTATAAATATTTGATGAATATTAGAGATTTTAATTTAAATAAAAATATAGGTCATCTTTTACCACAGTGTTACCCCGGTGTTAAGCTGAAATTAGTGAATTAGCACAGTAGTGAGTCAGGCCCTGCTATTCCTCCAGTTATTCCAGAGTTGGCTTCTTTGACTGGAGTTATCCATGTAAAACACACCTTTCACTGCTCTCTCTTTACTTCTAAAGGATTGAAACGAATCTGAGGATCAATAAGTTGAGGATTATTTTCATTTCAGTCACACCATTTTCATGTTGTCTCATCTGGAGGACATTATTTGCATCATCTCAGTCTCAGGTACTTATTCACTTGATTTTACTGCATTTGACAATAAAAAACACCTATCAGCATTGGTAAATGAATTTAGAATATATTTCAGGAGTTATTTACTTGATTCATTAAATTACTGGCATTAAAACCAATTGTTTTGAGTAAAATGATGCTCCCTCTATATGCTCTGCCTTTTTAGCTCCTCACTGAAGAAGGAAAGTCCTTCAGCATTGAGTCCTGGGGATTTAACTGACCGATACTCTCCTTCATTAGCAGTATTTCTTACGTATTCACCAGAAATATTTTTAGGGGAAATGGCTGCTTTATTTTACCACAGCA
The DNA here is from genome assembly GCA_013398015.1 of Oreocharis arfaki. Taxonomy (NCBI): domain Eukaryota; kingdom Metazoa; phylum Chordata; class Aves; order Passeriformes; family Paramythiidae; genus Oreocharis; species Oreocharis arfaki. The sequence continues at coordinate 175,442 of VZRR01009038.1, read as the reverse complement.
TTAAGATTTCTTTTTTCAAGATCAGTCTGCCAAACTACGATGTCAGCAGCTGCTGAAAAAATCACTTTATGGGCAATATGTTGACTTACCTTCTTAATTAAATAAAGAAACAAACCAGAACTCTCTGGAGAAAAGTACTTTGAAATAAGCATATACTCCTAATCTGTCACTGCATTCAGAATGGAAAAACAAATACCATTTGAGCTAGCAGCCAAATTTCACCTTGTGCTGCTATTAGATTTGGGTTATGAGGTGTGCAAGAGTACCTTTCAGGGAGTTTCTTCGGGTGGCATATGCTGAAACCTGGGGCCTTTCCCTTCTCTTAGTAACCATGGCTGCCTTTGGATTGCTCACCTGCTGTAATTGTCACCTCACTCGGACCTAAGGTCTTCTATTTCTCCTCCACACGAGGAAGGCACTTCATGAAGGGCTGGGCTAAACTCAAGGGATTTATTATCTTCAGGACAGAAGTGGCAGAATGCTGTCCATTTTTAAGGTATCCATTTTACAGCAAGAAGCTGCCCTTGCCACTGACTGGCTTTTCCCTTTCCTGCTGTTCTCCTGACACCCCGAGCAGGTGTATTTGCTGCTGCTGTGAGAGCAGTTCACTCCTATCCCTGCAATGATGAAGGCTGAACACACCTGGGGAAGTTTACTCAAATCTGATGGAAATGAAGGCAGTTTATTTGCCCACATCAATGCCAAGACCTGTCTAACCTTGATGTACTTTAGCTCTGTACTTGGTCTAAATTATGAGAGCACCTATTCCAGCATTGTTTCTGGAATAGCTCTCATTGTGTTACTGCCACGGCAATGCCTGGGTGCAGCGTGGCTCTTAAAATAGGTTAAAATAGGGCATTATGTGTTAGAAAACCATATATCGGCCAAGTGTGGTGCTTAGCTCTGTCCTGTCTGCCTCCTATGGGTGCTAAACTGCACCAGAACTGTTTGTTCTCTGCAGAATGCATGAGGAACAGTCAAGGTACAAAAATTATCCTTCAGCAAAGCCAAGCTGCTAAGCAGGGAAGAAAGAGTCCAAGCTGGCAAACGGGAAACAATCCTGTGGGCTTCTCTCAGCACCTCACTTGGAAACCACAACTCTGCCACCACAGCCCAGCTCAGAGATAGTGATGATGACTCTTTCCACTTATAGGAAGTCCTACTGATTTTACAACTCATAAAAAATTCAATTCTCTCACCTTGTGCGGCATATCCCCGTTACAGGCAACCATTTCATCTCTCCTGGGATCCACCCATCCCTCTTACCTCAGCTTTCAGAAGCCCATTAAAAATCTGTTCTGTTTAAAGTATGCTTAAGCTTGCTATTATCCTGGAATTTTATGGTAAACCCTGCCTGAAAGCGAATACTTGGCTTTGAGGTCAGGCCACAGTGAAATGAGGAATGGGGAAAAACACTTCAATGGTTCTCCCCAAAACTAGCTGATTTGTGCAGTGGAGAAAGTTATGTGGGGAGCTCAAGTGTTAAGTCTGCTTTTTCAAAGCAGGGGAGCCCTTAGAAATAAGATTAAATAAGTTGAACCTATTTAAAGTTATTATTTAAACTTATAAATAAGTTAAACTCCCTCTTGCAGGTGCACTGAGTTTTTAATTCCTTGTTCTTGGAGCTGTAGCTGGTAATTTTACCTCTCCACACTTTTATCTCCCAACATCCTCTCACTTCTCCTCTTGTCACTGTTCTATGGTGTCAGGCAGCTGCTGCACAGAACTCCCTCTCACTGACAGCCAGGACTGGGTTTGTCCAGCCAAGTGATGCCAGAATTTTGAGGGAGCACATGAGCGTTGCAGGACAGATGAGAACACACAGAACTTGTTACATGTGTGCCCCAGCATTATTTATATTCATGTAGGATTGCCTGTTTTCTAAACTGTGGACAAAAAGTACTTTTAAAAGCCTCTAGAAGCATAATTAGGGGGTTTGTTGTTAATCTTGTTCTAGGGTCATGTTTTGTTGATGAATATGGTAATTTCCTTTTGCAGAGAGAGGACTGTTGTTTGGGCTCTGATAACAGCAAAAACTGTACTTTGACATTTGCACAACACCCAAAAGAATTATTGAGCTGTATTTAACTTATACCTCTGAGAATAAAAATCTGACAGCAACAGGAGTGATTTGATTTTGCATAGGGGGGATAATTCATTTATAGGCACACGATTAATGCAGTGAACATTGAATTTCTCTTTCCTCTGGAAAAAAAAAAAAAAACAGTGTTGCATATTACTTTGGGATTTAGAAGAGTAGCTGTTAGGGAAAAAAAATAAAAAAGGAAAAAAATTATTTTAACCTGCTTAATTACTGCACACTAGAGGGCACTTGAGGTAGAGCAAACAATATTTGCACAGCTCCTGCGACCGATCCAGGTCCTGACGCTCGCGAGGCAGAGTGAAAACACAGCAAAAGATTCACTTCCCAAATTGCATCCTGTACAACTTGTATCCTTCTGTACACTAATGTACAAAAAAAATAATTGTTGAATGCCTTGCTGGATATAATTTTCTTTCGTCTTTCTCCTAGTGTTTGATGTACAAAAGGAATAATTGTTTTTCTAATAGCCAACCTGACAGCAACTAGTCAAAATTGCAAACAGTGCCCAAGGAATAATAAAACCTGATAATGTATTGCTATTTTTATGCACTCCATAATATCACTGGTGCAAAAGGTACACAAATTAGTAGTTGGGGGGTTTATATTTTATGATCTCTGGAGAACAGAGGCAGCTCAGAGCTAGTTGTGTTTTATAGTGCTAACTGGAGTGTTTGGGGATGGGAAAGGCTGTGCTAAGGGCCCACAAGCTGCTGTTGGGCTAAACTTTTGTTTCTGTCTGACAGGACAGATTTTTCCTTGGTCTGGAGGAGGAATTTGAATGGTTACAGGCATGTGTTTGTCCAGTCAAAGCAAAAGTAACATCAAAATCAATGTGTCTGTTTCTCTCACGTCTCAGCTAACAAGGGAATGGAGCTGGATTAGATGCCATTCTCAGAAGGCCAGACTCAAAAGCAGGGATTTTGGGGTGGTTGAGAATCACTTCTGTCACTTATGGCTGCTGCTGCTCTTTCTTCAGTGGGGCTTTCCAAGCTTTCTGTTCCAGTGTTGGGTATTGAATTTTAACCATGTGTGAGCTCTGAAGGAATCTGGCATTCCTTTGCAGATCCCTCACTTACGTCTCTCAGGGTTTCTAGCCTTGCCTGTTAAAATGTAAAGAGAACACAGGGAAGAAAAACTGAAACCAAACCTACCCCAACCCTGTACCTTTATCTCACAGGCTGCCTGTATCATTTCCCTTGTTTTAATCTATAGGATCACTTGTAAGCATTATATAATGGATTTTTTTTCAAGTTACAGATGTCTTCAGTGACTTCCCAAACACAGGAGATCATTATTTTTCCTGATAACCAACTTGTGATAACTGTATACAAGCAGGTTTTAAAGGTTGCAAGACAGTGATAAGAACACGTTGTAAAGGTAATTATGTCTCTGCGCTGGCACAGGGAGCTGATAAAAGTGCATATTTTATTCAGAAATGTTCTGGACTTAAGATAAACCTTGTTTCTTCTTATTTTATGGAATGTTAATTTTAGCATGCAAAGCAAATTAAATTAAGGTAAATCCCTCACATAATTTGAGCAAAAGGTGCCAATGATGTAGAATGCCTAAGAAAACAACATTTAATGTGTTTAAAGCTTTAATGGAACAATGGCAGGTGACACCACTAGTCCATAAACTTGCCTTAGTAACTTTCAAATCAGTTATTAATTTCTTATTACTTTGAAGTGGCATTTTAGTGGCAATCCCTGTAAGCAAAAGTAGCTTGCAGTAAAGTCATTTATCTTGATCAGGCAATTCACTCTGGACTCATTAATTGCATGTAATTTTGGATCAGGTTCTATTTTACTTATTAAAAATTGAAATCAGCTACTGATGCTTTGAGGGAAATATCTCACTGGTAGGTGATCTGATGGAATAAAATGTGAGTATGAGGAATTAGCACGGTGGTTCCTTTTCCCCTCTCAAGCCCTGACTTGGGCATTGTTATTTCAATGAGATGGCCCCAAGCACTGACTCCAGCAGCGACCCTGGCAAGGCTGGGCTGGACTGAGCTGCCCCTGGAGAGCTCATTTCAAGCCACTTCTACTGAATATTTTTAAGAAGTAAGGTCTAAACTCTCTGTCTTCAGGAAACAGTTGCTTGCACTGCTGAGGAACAAAGAATTAGATGATAATCAATAACTGTTTTCATATAAACACTGAATTGAGAAAAGATGGTGGAATTCTGTTATGTCACATGGTTTAAGTGACAGATAATTCCTGTTTGTATATGCATGGGAAGTCACATTGGGGTTTTAATCCTTCTTACTCATAAAAGCAAAGCAATATGGAAGAAAATCTCCTGGTTCTCTTCCAAACAGAGGTTAATTTTTTCCCAATTCTCCATCACAACCAGTCAAAAAATGGGACAAAAACAACCCCAAAAAACTAAAACCCACCTAAAAGAAAAAAACAAACACTCAAATGAAAACTCAAAAAACCCATCCAAACAAACAAACAAAAAGTAACAAAAAAACCCACCAAAACAATATGAAAAATAACCCCAAAATAACAAAACCAACAACCAACCCATACCACAAGCCAATACATTTTGTAAATATTCTGTTATGTGTTTGTTTTTTTTTTTTCCTGATCCCAACATTTAATACAAAAAATTGCATTCCAGTTTGATCCAGGATGCATTCAATCATATGCATTTTTCAGATGACTTCTTTCTTCAGTACAGTTATTAAACTAAAAATCTTCATCCCATTGCAATTGGAGTCAGAGCTGCTTTTTGCTTAAAAAATGAAATGGCCATTTAGAAGATAGAGGAATAATCTTCCTTGTCATATTTATTTAAGAGGAAACAATTTCTAGCCAGCATATTCATCAGTGTTATGCAATAGTGTGTGTATATATATCTCACTATGATAAATATCATTAAATCATTTCATCTGGATAGGATGCAGAAAGTTGCAAATGTCCCTTTGCTTTTCCAGGCTTATTTTTACATTAATTGTAATCCTTACTCTTCTTCCTGTCAAGATTTACTCCATCATCTGAAAGGCTTTCCAGCAGGGGAATCCATGGATGGCATAATCCATTTTAACAAGACACTTACCATCCTCTCCTACAACCTGAGGATGAAAGAGCACAGCTTTTGCCCTGGTAATTTCCAATTGCAAGAAAGGTCACGTAGAACAAATGGCACAAGTCAAAGGTTGGAATCAAAACAAAAAACTAAACTTTTAAGCTGCACTTGGAGGTACAACCTCTACCATTAGCTTTCTTCCCACACACAGCTGTGCTGCCTGTTTAATGCAGGGACACCAGGGATATTATTAGGAAGAACTTTTATTCCTGGTTGTTTCCATCAGGTGTTTTTAATAGAAATTAAAACCAGGTGTGCAAGCACTCTTACTGAAACTTTTTAAGAGTTTGAAAACTGGCATTAATTGCCAGGAGGAAAGCCAGGCTTAGCATCCTCGTGACAAGAAATGTATTTTCCCTGTATTGTTCAGTTGGTGGAAGGATGGGGGAGAAAAATCCCCTTTGCCTCAGCAGAACCCCAGGTAAAAGGAAGCCACATCTCTGATCTTATCTATTGCACTGCCAAGTGTTTTGTATTTCCCTCAAGGCTCTCTGCCTGCTTCAAGTATTGTGTACTTTGATATCCATCCTCCTCCAAGGAGCCCTCCCAGACTCACAGCTTGGCAAGCAAATGCTTGGGCTGAGGGAAGCAAAGAGGTAGTTAGATGTTTCTTCATTGACCTTGAAAAATGGCACATTCTGCGTGCATTTTGCTACCTTTCCATGAGTCTGAGACGTTTTGGAAGGAGGATTTGTGCAAGAAATGCACCTGTTATCTGCAATAGCTTGCATTTAGCTAAGATAAAGTTGAGCAGGTAAGAGCTACGCATGGAGGGTCTCATGCACTGTCTTACACGTAAGCATGCACTCATAGGATCAGCATGGAAAATGAGATTAACAATCAAGGAGCTAAATTATATGGAATTCTTACTAGATAGAGGAATATTAAGGTCCACTTTCTGCAATCTTAGATAAATCTTCAACAAAGTAGTCATCTCATCTTTTGCTTAAGGTGGAGAGGTTTTCAGGTGCTCTGCATGAGGTGCAGATGACTAGCTCTTTAAAAATAAAGTTGAGCAATGAACCAGCAATGTGCTATAGAACCACACAGAGTATTCATTTCAACCACAGCATCGTAGTGGTCAAGGAGGGCTGGAGAAGGAGGATGGAACTGAGTGCGATTAAGTTTCCCCAACAGCCCTAGCTCAGTGTGGAACCATTTTCCTCCATTTGAAGAGTCCCTGCCTGTACCTGACCACATCCACACCTTGTGCTCTTACCCCTTCCCTCTCGGCAAACATCAAACCTGGTGAAGATTCAGAGCTATGATGTATTCTTAAAAATTAAACATTTAATCTGCCAACAGATAATCCATGCAACATGAAAAGGAGGAAAGCTCAGTGGGTGGGAAGGTGGGCAGGGGATGGCAGTGGCCTGTCTCTCGCAGGGTGCTGGCCGTGCTGTTTGTCTGCCTCGGATGGGACGAGCCCCGTCCAGCTCTGTAAAGACAAAGGCAGGTGAGGATGCCCAGCGCTGCGCTCCCTGAGCCTGTATCGGGCGCTCCAGCAGCCGGGGCTGTGCAGGATCCCGGCGCCGTCGGTCACAAAGAGGATTTGGGAATGGGGCGAGGGTCAAGGACTTACTGCGCGGTGCTGCCTTCATCCAGCTCCCGCTGCGCGGAGCTCGGCTGGCGCTGCCCCGGTGCTGCTCCGCGCAGCGCCCGAGGCCACCGAGAGCCTTGAACCGCCCGCAGCTGCCCGGGGCGTCTTGGGAAAAGCGTTTTCAAAGGATGCCCTCCCTGTCCCCGGGGCGCCCGCCCGCAGCGCTGTCACACGGAGACGAGCGGCTGCCCGCGGCTCCTCGGGGTGCTGCCGCATCCCCCCCGCGTCCCTCTCCCGGCCTCCCCTCCCGGCAGGCATCACCCCAAAGGACGGGGAGGGCTCCGGGCATGTCCCCGGTGGCCCCGCTCCGGGCCCGGCCCCCCCGCTCCCGGGTCCGCCCGGTGCCCACCCCCGCCAGCCCTCCCTCCATCCCGCATCCCTCCCTCCCGCATCCCTCCCTCCGTCGCTCCCGGGCGGCCGCAGGAGATGCCCCGGCGCGGAGTTGGCGGCCCGGGCGCCCGGCACGGCCGCGGGGAGCGAGCGGCGCCGCCGCCCCTGGAAAAGTTGGGTGCCTGCCGGGGGGAAGGCGGGCAGCGGAGGGAGGGGGAAAACCACCACCCCAAAGTGCTTACACGAATTTCCCAGCGCTAGACCTGCCTCCGAGATCAGCCCAATAAGAGCTGTCAGGGGAGGCTCCCGGCTCACTTTTCCACATCGCTTCACAGTTACGTTTGGCAGGCAGGCGGGCACGATAGCGCGCTCAGCTCCGGAATTAGCGGATTTATTTGGAATATCCCTGCTTTCCTGGAGACGTGCGGCTGCCGCTGGCTCGTGCGACGGGAGAAATTAATAACTGCACTCCGGCATGCAGGCACAGAGACCCGGGAAGCCCAGCAAGCAGCGGCTCCGCCAGCATCGGAAGCCTCGGAAAGCATGAGAAGAAAATCTGGAGAACCCTGCCTGTTCCCAGGGACTGGCTGATGTTTTTTTTTTTTTTTTACCTCAGCCTTTCAATCCGTGCGTGAAGTGGCTGTGGGCGAGCGGCTCCCTTGCTCCTTGAAAGAGTGAGTATTCATTTTATTCAGGCAATTTGTGGCTGGCTGGCAGAGGGCTCTCGCTCTGTGGGTTTCTGGCTGACTCGGGCTCTGTGTGCGTGCAAGGTGCGCTGGGCGAGCGCCTTCCTCGTCCATAGGCGCGGTGTTAGGCTGAACTGAGGTGCTTCGTTAAGTCGGATGTTTGCAAATTGCCGGTAATGAAAATGTCGTGGGATGCTTATTAGTATTTTTGTATTATCATTATTATTCTCTCGGGAGAAGAAGTGGTGGTAATTGTACTTGTCTTCCTGCTTGTTGGTGGTTTTTTTGGGGAGGTTTATTTTTCCTTCCGTTCTACAACCCTCCTTTAAAGGATCAGGAGGACTTTGGATCACAGAGGGCTGCTTCTAAGGCTGGCGAACCCGTTTCTCCTTGTTTTCTTATTTAGTACAATAAGTCTCTTGGCTATTTCACTGTGTTGAATAGATGCAGGGCTGCATTCATGCATTGAAATAGATTGCAGTTTTCGTGCTGAGAATAAAAATCACCCACCAGCCAGATATGTAAATGAGGGAGGAGGAGGCTGGAAGAACCTTGAGGGGGGGAAATCCCCCTGATTTATCATCACCTTCCCTCTCCCCAAAGCTTTGCACCCACTAAGTAAGTAAATAAATAGGAATGGCTTCATAGCTTCCTTTCCTACTTTGAGATGGGAAAGCATCCCAGAAATGCTGCTCTTCTTAAAAGCTGCGACGGGGATGAATCTGTAGCCATAACTAGCCAGGAATCATCCCTGTCCCACAAGTTGTTTTCCTTCCCATCTCTTGGCTGACTAAACAGAGGATGCACGCAGCTGAAACTTGGGAGAGGGAGAAAGCCCCTTCGCCCCAGCCGCTCATTTGCTGCCTCGCTGCCAAGGCTCCCAGAGCAGAAACGCAGGAGCCTGTGGCCCCCTGAAGCTGCTGTTGCACTAAACGCTTCATCTTCTCTTTGAGGAAGGCAGAGGAGGAACACATCCTTCTATTCTGCTTGGCTCCGGTATCTGCTGGGTAGCAGCATCCCAGCCGGGAGCCCCGAGCCGCCAGACAGCATCCCTGCTCGGCAGCACCAGCGGCGGGCTTGGCTGGGAGGCACTGCAAGGCTCCAGCACAGAAGCCTGTGGCGGTTTCTAGGTGGGTAATATAAAAGAGATTAATTCAAATCCTTATTTAGACTCTGCCTACCGCCATGAAGGTGACACTACTTAACACAGGCAGGAATTCCTTTGCGGTTCGTCGCCGTTCGGTCATGTCTTGAATTTGTCTCAATTCACACCGTTTGCGTTTGGTAGCAGACTAAATAGAGTGGAATCAATCCAACCTGGCGTTTAACGGCGCTGCACAAACCTGCTGGCATTGCCAACAGGTATCAAACCGTGCCCTCGCTCTCCTCCCTCTCAGACAGGCACAAACACACACGCTCTGTTTCATGCAAACGAGTCTGGCTCTTTCCTCCGAAAGGAGAAGAAGCACTCATACAACTTTTATAAAGGCTGACACCTCTAAACAGCCAACTTGATGCCATAAACAGCTCGCCCGTAGTGGCGCTGGGTATCGCAGACAGGTGTTTTTGGGAGGTGCTGATTGCAACAACTCAAATAGCGTTCTCTGTTTATTGTTTCAAATGTATCGGGTTAGTGCTTAATGGAAGGGAAGTTAACAGCTGCTCACTTCAGTTTCAATTAAAGAATAGGGCTGATAACTACCAAAGCTGTAGATAAAGAATCCTCTTAACTTCACACATCCTCTTTTGGAAATTCTTCAAGAGTTTCTCCACAAAAAGGATAAGGAGAAATATGCAGTGCTCTTGTATGAATGATATTCGTGCTCTATGTTCAATACCAGACTGCTGTGAACAAGTAGAGACTTCACAATTGGCTTCTCAGTAAATACAAGTAAATAATAAATAAATTCAGAAGACTGGAAAATTACCCTCATGTACATTTTACCGGTCTTAAATAAAATGATGAATCCTCTAGAAGAAGTTAGTATTTGGCATATTTCACACCCATAAAATCTGATAATATCAGAACCCAAAAGCTCTCTGTGGTGTTACCTCCCAGCCTAATTGTATGGATGTTTGTCACAGAAGAACCCTCGGAAGGGAATTGGTTTTCAGTATTTTCATCCTTTAAGCCTTATTGTTCCACCTCACTGCTTACAGAATGAGCACAGCTTTCTGGTTGCTTCCTCCTAAGCTATTTATTAACTCCCTTCTTTTTTCCAAACTTGCATCCTGACTGTGGAGGACTGTGATTTCCATGCTTACTTGTAAGCTGAGGGCCTTCAGTGTCCTTGGAGATCGAAGCATTTCGTGTAAGTTGGTTCTTAAATTATCCAGGTGAGCAATTTGTTAACTGGGCAGGCTGCTAGCCAAGAAACTAACTTTGGACATTTTCTTCAATGTTAAAAAATCAATAACACTCCGTGCGCCTGCTTAACAAATGCAGCTGGTTTTAATAAGAAGTATGGCTGTATGTGACAGCTACTCCTGTTATGCCTTTCATTAAAAATAAGAGAAGTTTTCATTTCTGTGAGGTGAGGTAGAGTCCTCCATAGATGAAGTCACTTAGGGCATTTTCAATGTCCTTTAGTCATTCCCATCAGCTCCCGCTACTGAGGTCCAGAACAGAGTTGCAAAGGGGGAAGTAGTCCCACAATCCGATTTAAATTCACTTTTTTGTGAATTTGTAACTTTTTGAAATTTTGATTTTTTGTCATTTGTGGTCTTCTGGATTTTTCCAATAACATTGCACCTTTATCAAATCAATTTAATCCATCCCTGGGTACTTTATTTGCACCACTGTTAACATATGATGCATTGTCTTCTCTGAAAAAAATATCCTTCTCCCTTCTTCAGGATGTAGAACCATTTCAAGTGAGAACTCACAATCAGCCATGGACACAGAATTAGGTCTGTTAGCCCTTGAAGCACTTATTGAATTTTCTTTCTGTTTCCTCTTACATAGTTGCAGATTTCACCTTTTAAAATCTTCCTTTAGGAAGACCATTCCCACAGACTTTAGCTGGGACTTTTTGGGACATTTATTGAAAACAGGGGCCTGGAACCCACCCACTTGGCTCTTGGTACGCACAGATCATTTGATTTCCAAAACTGGAGGGACTTTGAAGGGAGAGAAATACTGACCTCTGGGATTATGGACAAGAAGGAATGTGAACGTGTCCTATAATTTCTCGGAGCTGTGTATTTCTAAGTGATGATTGTGCATGTTCTGTAACAGAAAGCGACTGCTCATGCAGGTATTTGTATAAATCCCCCACACCCATCAGATACCCCACATCTCAGCAGAATTCCTTTTCCATTTTAATATTATTAAAGCCTGACCTACTATCAATACAATTGTATGCTTATAGTGTACACTGAAGTGGCATCATAAGAGTCTTTCATCTATGAGTATAAAATAATAAAACCTAAATTCTTTCAGTGGGAGGCAAATGCTACAGCAATTTGAGCTTGGAACATTTTAAGCATCATTGCTACCATAAGATCACATCAATAGAATTAAATTAGATCATGGAAACTCAACATTTTTCTTAGTGTTGTTGCTATAGAAAAGGTGGCTCACTTCAGAGCTTTCTGAACATAACCAATTGAGCAGTAGACAGAGAACAAAATAAAGTCCAATTTGAGATTTCGAATGTGTATCTATATATATATACACACACACATTTATTTTCCTCCCCTTCTTTCTTCTAGAATCTGTTCTAGAATCTGTTCAGCATGTTTCTCATTTGATCAACCACATAAATAACATCAGCTCAGAGGCATATTGACTACATTAATAAAATTATGTTCCCAAAATACCTTGGGTACTGATGGTACCTGGAGTAGTAAGTGCAAGCTGAAAAGAAAAAAAAAAATATCCATGAACCAGTTCAGTGACCAACAGACAGTTTTTTACCTGGAGTCAGATGCTATATAATCTGATCTCCACCTGCCTTAGCCATGAGAGCAGCCTTTATCCATGGGTTGGTTGCCGTGATAGCACTCATAGAATTGATTTTCCAAGGTGTTGATCATGATGTGTCTTGTGGAAATCATTTGAAATTGAGAGTGATCAGCACTTTGGCTGGGATTTGAGATTAGCAGTGTCTCGCAGTCCCAGATCTGAGGAAGGAAAGCTCCCATGGGAAGTGTCTCCTGTACCCCACGGTGCCCAAGCCCTAGACAAGCTCACAAAGGTGTTTCTCAGTGTGTCTTGATCAGGTCTTTGCAACAGATGTGCGAGTTCAAAACATTATGAAAACAGTCCCCCGTTGACAGTTTGAGCTTTGTGATATGGTGTGCGTTCACCCAAAGTGGCTTTTTCCAGGGATGCAGTGCTCACCCTCATCTGAGGAGCTCCCATGACCATTCACACCCATTTCCTTTACAGTCACTGGTGATCAGAATCATATGCACGTATTTTGTTATTATTTATGTTTTATAAAAATATCAATATAAAACATATATTTTTATACATGTATATTATTCCCACGCCCTCAATACTACTGCACAGGGACTGCATGCACTCAAGAGGGAGTGCAATTCTCAAATTGAGTTTTGCAACCCTTCAGATGTGAATCTCTCTCATGGATTAAATGTAACAGCCATGATTACCCTTTCAGTAACAGAGCATCAAAACTTAATGTCACTGAAGTTTAGATTGAGTTCTGTGTTCTGGTCTCTGACCTTTATTTTTTGTGTGTTTCCAAAAGTTAGATTAAAGCAAATGAATGTGGGGAAAAAATCCCACAAAATCTCAGTTTGGCAGCTCCAGAAGAAATAGGTTTAACATTGGAGAGCTCTAATTCTTTCCAAACAACTCATCTAAATTGATGGTAAAACTGCCATCAAATTCACTGATGCAAAATTAGGAACCTTCACTTCTAATTTCACATACTTCGGCAGAGGAGATTGGAGGTTTACTGCAGTCATACCGTATAGTTAGAAAGCTCTAGGTTTGTTCAGATTTTTCCTTTTTAAGGAATTTTTAATGCACGTACGCATTGATGCATATGGCTGGAGAATTTATGTAGTGAAAACTAAGCCATGGTGTCCAGTCATAATTTTATAATCTTAGTTTAATCAGAATACATGCCAGGAAAACTTCTGGGTTTTTCCTTAATTATGCTGTTTTGTTTAGAGATTCTGTAGAGAATACCCAATATTCACGAAACAAAACCAATTAAAATGAAAGTTCTCTTGTATATATTTATATATTAAAAAAAGAGATTGAAAAAGAAGCCCAGAAAGCAAGATATTTATGTCCTCCATTAATATTTAAAGATTTTTTTTTTCAAGAAGCACAGGATAAGCACATCCCAGCTGCTGAAAGTCTCCTGATAAACAATGCCCCAGGCAGAGCACGGTTAACACCTAATTCAAAGTCGCAGGCCAATCTGTTTGCCTTTTTATGAGCTCCCTTCATGTGGAGCACGAGTTGCCTTTTCTCTCTTCTCTCCTTTCAGAGTGATAGAGGTCTCAAATTATGTACTGCACCTTCCGAGGGGGGAGCAAGGGTGTGACAGCTGGGGCTGCCACGGGCTGAGCTTGTTCAGCCTGTGCAATGCAGTTCTATCCTAGTCAGAGGAAAATCGCTTTAATCAGTGGACTGGAGAGGCTAAAAATTACTTCAGATCACTTCTTCCTCTTGCTATAGGATGGAAACAGTGCTGATGCAACTATTTTTGTTCTGTTGAAGTTTCTGGACCACTTTGGAAGTCTCGTCTTTCCCCTCTGTTTTGAACCTGCATCGTGAGATGATGTTCTGACATTCATCAGTGGAGTGTCTGACTCCCAGAAACCCAAACCTTTCTTTTTGCCTTGATATAAGAAGTTGATAGGGAAGGTTGCCAATACCTTTTGTTCTTTTGTAGAGCTAAAATAGCTGTGTTGCCATTCAATGCCTATTGCTTTGGTGTAGTGGAGTGTCTGACTCCCAAAATCCACTCCAAAAAACCCCCAACCCAACCAAACATAAAACCCACCCAACCAACCAAAACCAAAATGGCATTAAATATTGTAAATGCTTATTTCATTAGGGACGAAATTCCACCTTCAGCTTCAAACTGTGGAGCACATGCTCTCTCTTTGTCCTGTACCTGAGCATGTGTAGCACACTGGAAGTCCTGAGCACTGCACAGTGAAGGGAATAATAAAGAGTAAAAATAGTTTGAAAGTTCTGACGACACCCTTGGTGGGTTTCTTTAAAAGCATTCTGGTTCCATAATGTAGTGGCTGCTTCTGGAAAGACTGACAGCTTTATATACAAAAAGTCAGAGCCTTGGCAGCTTTAAAGTTGGCCCAAATTGATTTTACTATCGAAGAGTAACAAAAATAAGAAATTCTATTGATACCAAGAGAAGTTGACCAATAAGCATGATATCACTGGGTCAAGATAGTCTTTTGTGGTTTGTTTTTTTAAGAAAGGACTTCCTGACAGTAAATATTTGTCAAAAATTATAAAAATTTAGGTAGACACATAAAATAGACTTTGTAGATATGATAAAGTGTCACGTTAAGTAGTCACATAATAACGAACAATTTATTATATTAATTGAGATGTATTTCAGTGTGAAGGTTGTTGTCATTTTCTCTTTATGCCAAAGCCTCAGTGAAGCTGTGTAATGCCCTATATCCTGTAGCAGCCTCATCTCCCCTCCAGAACTCCAGTTGTGGTGTTTCCAGTTAAAGTAAGGGAAAGAAGGAAGAGGGGTTTATCTTAGAAAGGCTTTTCTAAACCTTCCTTCCGTCTGCTTCTGAAACAGACCCCTAAAACTGAAGTAACCTGCTTTTGGTAATGATAGTCTTCTAGATAGATTAATAAATCCTTCAGTAGTTATTAGAGCTCTAAATGTAGAAGAAACTGTTGCATTCCTCTAGCTGTGTGTATCCCTGCATGTCCATATTTTCCCAGTGCATGGATTCCCTGAGCTCTGTCTGATGCAGAGGCTAACACTGTGCCTAAAACAGTCCTTTAGCATTTGACACAAGCTCAGGAACTCACTTAATAACCTAAAGAACTGTGCAGAAGTCTTTAAAGAGTAGCAGAGCATGACTAAGCTTAAAAAAAAATAAAGTGGCCTATCTTTGCTCACTGAATTACTTTGTGTGTGGGCAGGGCAGAGCACCTAAGACAAAAGCACGAGAAAGGTGGTGCCTGTTGCCATTGCTGCTGAAATAAATAATGCTTTAGGAATCTGCTTATGATTTCCCAGGCAGCCATAAGCAAATTGCCACAAGTAGTACATCAAAATAAACTCGGACAATTGATTTGCACTTGGATTGGCAGGAGCCTCTGACAGCACGAAGGATTCCTCGCCCTGCTGCGGTAGCAGAGTTCGTGTAACATTTCCCATCTCATTTCCCTCCCTGAGCAATTTCAGGTGCGTGGCCGAGGGAAAGGATGTGTGGATAATGCTTTAATGCTTTTCTGTGCTCCAGCTAACTCCAGGTGACATAGCAGTCCCTTAAAATCACTGTTAGTCAGTGAAATCCAGTGTAGCTACACGGGGCAGTTATGGTTTGCAGCCGTGCCTGGGCCATGGCTGGCCCAGAGTGTGGCTGCTGCCTCTGTGCCGTGTCCAGCCCTCTCCGGGGCACTGGGCTGTGCTGGGTCACAGGAGTTCCCTCCCGGTGGAGCCTGGTCTCAGACCAGCACATCTGTGGGAAAGGTTTCTGTCCCTAAAACCTGCCAGCATCAATGAAAAAACCATGTCAGGTTACCGTGGTTGGATACCAGGAGTCCATCAGACATTTATTTCAGTAGTTTGCTGTCTCTAATTTCTTGTTTGTCCTCTTCTCCAGAAGTTTTCCTCCACTCAGTTTTGTTGATTCAACTATTTCTGTGCTCTCTGAAGCAGATAGTGAAACTTCATAGTCTTTTTGTCAGCACAGTTTTTCTCAAAAAGTCCTGTTGCTGTCCTATAGTCGATGGTCTTTAGTTCTTCAATGATCTGGGATGGAATCTTGAAGGAAAAGACTTTTTGGAACGGGATTTTGTTGCAAATTGTTTTTGTTAACCCACATTTCACTGGCCTGTCTTACAGTGTTGATTGCAAATAGCACAACTGCAGGGACAGTAAAGTGCAGTGGAGAAGGAATGGGAATGGAGACCAATTATTTGAAATGTGTAGCTTGCATGTTGTGGGGGCTGAGGGGGGGTAAGAGCCTCTTAAATGAGAATTGCTCTTGGTGGAATTACAGCATGAGCAGTGGCCTAACCCAGCTCTGTCAAAACGATTTGGTTTTAAAAACACCTTACTATTAAAGGCGTTTAAGTTAACAAGATCATTTTGACAGAACTGGGTTAGGGAGTGACTGCACACGCAGTTCTGCTGGCAGATAAGAGGCAGGAGAATCTGACCAGGGCATGCAAGTGGCACTTTGCAGTGGTCACTGTGAGCGGGATCTGAGCCACTGCCATGGCAGCAGGGCTGATCATAGCCTCAGTCCCTCTTCATCTTGTCTTAGGAGGGGAATTGCTTCTAATTTGACTATTTTGTGAGTGAGTAATCTTTACACAAACAAATAATCCACTGAGGAATAAGAATTTTTATTTATGGCAAGAACTATTCATTCCTTTGCAGAGGAAACATGAGCATGCTGCCTTATCCGAGGTGATTTAAATCAAGTTCAGGTACAATTTAATGGGTATGTACTGAGAACAGGAGCTAAGTTATGCAGGCCAGGATGACGTGTTTATTTGTTGGATATGGTGTCTTGGTAGTTCTGTTCGGGTGGAATTTGGGTTTGTTCTGCTTTAATGGCAAATTAAAAACCTTTACCACAGACCTCTTGTAAGTGAGAGGGATGGAGCAGCTCTGCTGGCAGGAAAGGCTGCGAGAGCTGCCATTGCTCAGCCTGGAGAGGAGAAGCTTTGGGGTGAGCTCAGTGTGGCCTTGCAGGGCCTGAAGGAGCTGCAGGAAAGATGGAGAGAGACAATTGCCAAGGGCTGGAGGGACAGGAGCCAGGGAATGGCTTCCCAGTGCCAGAGGGCAGGGCTGGGTGGGATCTTGGGAAGGAATTGTTCCCTGGGAGGGTGGGCAGGCCCTGGCACAGGGGGCCCAGAGCAGCTGTGGCTGCCCCTGGATCCCTGGCAGTGTCCAAGGCCAGGCTGGACATTGGGGCTTGGAGCAGCCTGGGACAGTGGGAGGTGTCCCTGCCCATGGCAGGGGTGGCACTGGATGGGCTTTAGGGTCCCTTCCAACCCAACCCACTATTCTATGTAGAAGAGTAAGAAGAATTCCTACAAGTGGGACTGGAGCTTTAAGGCCTTTTATTTTTGTTATTGAAGATGCAGGGCTCTGTTGTGGTGCCAAACAGGGATGAGTGAAGGAGAGATAATCACTCTTCCCACTGTGGGAAGGTTTCACATAATTTTGCTGCTTTTGGTGAGGAAGGACCTTGTCTGAATCCTTGAGGAAGGGGAGGAGGAAGCAAAAGTTGTAGTGTAGCCAATACCTAGAGAGGTAAAAACAAACCTAAAAAGTTTCTTTAGCAAGAACAGTGTGAAGTGAAAAAAAAAAAAAAAAAAAAAAAGAAGAAGAAGAAGAAAATCAACAGATATTCCACACCTGTGGGGACAAAAAAAATGTTAAGAAATGGCACTGGCTGGCACTCTAGTTCGTCATTAAATGAAGGCCTCTCATCAAGTATTTGAGGTTGCTTGCATTGTAATGAGGATTTGCTTACATAAAATTTGCATCTAAGACAGAGATTACGTATTTAATGTACAAAATATAGTGGATCATGAACACTCTGCCGTAAAAACCCTTTCGGGCAAAAATCATCAGGTTCTTTTTGGTATCTCCAGTGTAAGTCTTTTAAAGAAGGAAGTACCCAAGGGTTTTCTTACCTTAATAACATGTGTTTAGGAACTGATAAAATCTACCACAATGAAATAGTGAGGTCAGAGGGCTGAGATGCTGCATATCATCACTGCAAATGAAATAATGAAAAAAACTTTGCTGCAGTTCTTAAGACAACCCTCCATGTCTCTTGTGTGGAGAAACACTAGAGTGGCTCTAAAATCTTTTAAACTGAGATTGTGGTGTAAATCAATGCACTGGCATTGTAATAAAGTAGTTAATTCGACCAGATGAATATCCTGTGCTTTGAAAGTGAAAAAGAAAAAAAAAAGATTTTTTTAAAGCTTTTTATGATCTCACTTTGCTTCTTTTTCAATGGGAAGTTTATCTCTTCAGCTACTTTTATTAACTTTATTAATCTTTTTAACAAGTCTGTTGCATTCCAGTGGTCACCTTTTAAAGCTCCAAGATGATTTTAAAATGGCTGTAGTGGAATGAGCTCTGTCAGAAGCGCTTTCCTCCGCTCATGCACAAAATGAGCTTTGTATCTCTGTAAGTGTCCATTGCCATACCTGGCTCTAGCTCTATGCAAGGGATGAACTCACCGCTGTAACCGGCACAGATCTGAGCTCCAGAAGAGGTCCCAGTGTGTGTGACATCGTTTTCTGAAGCCGTGTGCTGGCTGTGTCCTCCTGTTAGGTTATAAACCTCTTCATAATCGCTTTGTGTTGTGCTTGTACCAGACTTGTGCACGCCGTGGTGGAGTTTTATGAGCAGTGTTCCAAGATGCAAGTTCCTGTGAACAGAATAATATTTTTCTAAAACTCTATCAGCACACAGAGTGGAAAACAAACCACTCAGCCTTATCTGTACTTCTCTATAGGCTGTGCACGGAATGAAAATTTATGAATACAGTCTTAAGTTTTTGAAAATGTAAGGCAGTTGTTTGAATCTCTGCTCCATGACACAGTGGAGCATTTTCTTTCATCTATTTGGTACATTAAAGAAATTCTTTATATTTTAAGTATCACTTTCCCCTCTCAGGCATGAATGGAGAACTAAAGCTGTTTTGTAAACAGCTTTGCTGGATTAGAGTTGATCTGGAGTTGTGTATATCAGACAGGGAGACCACTCAGAAGATCACTGAAGTTTTGTTTAAGACAAGAGCCCAAGGCTATCTGAACACATGGAGATTAAAAGCAAAAATTACACTTTTATCAACATCAGCAAAATCTTGTTGAAGGTGGAGCACTGCCTCTGGCCCTAGGGCCAGCACAGGAAGGACCTGGAGCTGCTGCAGAGAGCCCAGAGGAGGCACCAGGATGAGCAGAGGGATGGAGCAGGGGTGGGATGGGATGGGCTTTAGGGTCCCTCCCAACCCAAACCATTTGGTGTTTCTGTGATTCTGTGAAATATGCTCTTGAAGGCCATGTGCTCTCTTTTTTTGTTGCCTAGAAAAAGGTTGTTCTGGCTCCATTGGAATAATTTTGCTATCATTCCATACTCACCACTTCTTTAGACCGTGGCAGAATATATGAAGGGAAAGGGCTACTGTGCCTCACCTTCTGGTCTTCCCTTATTTCTCAGTCTGCCTTTACGTGTGGCTTTTAATACGTTACCATAGCCTGACTCAGTAGCCCTATCAGTCCCTGCCACACAGCTAATCCAGAGGATTACAGTTTAACTGCCAGGCACTTCTTGATTTTCCTATTAGCCAATGTGTAAATTGCTGAGCCACATATTTAAAATGCCTTCCATCAGCTCCCAGCCGCATACATGGTGTTCTGCTCCCAGGAATGGAGCAGAAAAGTCATTTCCAAATTTGGTAAAGAAATTTGGGGTCACTCCCACCTCCATATATTGCATAAAGAGTATGTCCTGATTCACTGATAGAGTCGTGAATCCTGAATGAGAGTCTGTTTCTCAAATAACTCTTACAAGGCTCCTGCTGGCCAGGTTGAGCTGTAGAGAACTTTATGCACCTTGATAGTTACACACTGCTCACATTCCTCTGCAGAACTGGGATGTGCCAAAGTCCCATCAGATTTTTTTTTCCTTTGCCCTGCACTGCCCAACTTTGCTGGCAGCGCTCAGAATCTCAGAGCTTTGTGTCTTCTGAGCTTGTGTAACTGCTCCTCACGGGGCTGTTTCACTGAGGGGGGGTTGAATGGTGTGGGGTGTGCATTGCTGGTGTTCCTGGTGTGGTTTGGACTCGTTTGCCTTCAGGTATTGCTGAACACACAGCTACCGTGAGGATGGTCCAGTCACAGCAAATCTTCTGTATTAGTGTGAGTGGAGAGGACCTAAATTTGATTGGAGTAAATGAAGAGTAACAAGCAGGAAATCTGGGGGAGGAACCGAGGAGGGATGCACTGAAATGAACTTAATGCTTTCCAAGGATTGAGAGTGGCAGTGTGAAAACCAAATATCCTGTTCTTTCTTCCAACAGAAATGTTTCTGGGAGCGTTGTATTGCTTTATCTCATTTATTTCATCTCTTTTAGAAGGCAGGCTGTGTAGATTAATTAGGAATTGTTTTCAAAAAGCTTCTTGAATATGAAAAGAATTGCTTTATTACTATTATTTGGTCCTGTTGATAAAAAGAACGATACCAACTTGTGCTGGAAGAATGAGGAAGTCAGTCAAGGCCCACTTGGGTTATTTTTAGGGCTTGAACAGAGCAAGGTGTAACATACTATTCTCTTTCTGGTGTGACTATTTCTGGATCAAAAATACCTTTTTATATAAACCCTGAAAATCAGTTACTCAGAGAAAAGGACTCTTGTGTTTTTAATTTCTGCCCCCCATTTGAATTTAATTCTGGATGTTGGTTGAAGATGCAGTCTCTTGCTCTGTTTTACAGTGGTTCTATTTCTTCTGTGTTTTGATTCTTGCCCCATTGAAGAAATCAAAAAAATATGTGCCCTGGCAGGCACAGGCACCCACTCATCCAAGCAGGTATAAAAAGCCTCCCATTTGAGCAAACCTAAACACTTCCACTGGAAGTTTGGCCGTTTCTCTCTTTCGATGCCTTTTACCACCAAACATGCCCCTGCAAATCTCTGTTTAACATGTGTCAGAAAGAAGCAGCAGTAAACTCCATTTAGTTCCCCAGACTGAAGAGGCTTTTCAGAGGGTGGCTGATGCATCCCATTATTAGACTGCTTGCTCCTCTTCCTTTTCTGGGATTGAGAGAACGTCCAGACATTTAAGGCCTCTCTTGCTTCTCTCACATTTTCCCCAAAACTTCCTCGCAAGAGCTTGCCGTGTTCTCTGATTCCTTTTTTTCCACCCCAGTTGGCAACGAGGCCTGTAAAGCTCCAGGTTCTCCTGTAATGGATATCCCCCTCATTCTGGATGCATTGTCAAAGCACTGCACTATTAGCTCACCGGTCTTCCATGCTGCCTGAGAGATTGACTTTCACTTTGGTAGCACCTCCTCTCCCCTTCTAACAAGACAAGTTTCTCACAGTTTCAGGTTTTCACGCAACACATTTCACAGTTGCTTTGGCAATTACTGAAGTTTAAAAAAAATACTTTTTACATTGTTTGCTTTTAAAAGAACAGCTGACTTTTACTGGTGTTTTGCATGTTTTATGCCATGAGTGTGTATGAACCTTAAAAAAGAACACCACCTTCCCCCCACCCCAATAAAACCACACAACTAAGCTCTCAGGATCTTCATAGACATGCAACACTAGGTGCTCATTTTAAAGGAGAAGAAAACCAGTCTAAAACACAGTGTAAGCTTAAGAATAGGCATTCCTCTCTTGTATAAAGTTTCTCCTGAGATTGTTTGGATATGAATCAAAGAAAATGTGTCAAGACTCTTTTCACATAACTCCATAACCCTGTAATGCAGCCCTTCTCCCCAGGCTGCACCCCATCTCGCTTTCCATGTGATCCACGGCTGCATTTCAGGGTTTGCCCATCCCTCTGGCATCAGCCCTGCTCTGTTAACTTGCCTTTCCATTCCAAGGGATATTGACACTGAGATGAAACCTGGTGTGACCTGTTAGTACATCAAAGGGTGGGCAGGGAAAGAAAGACAAAATGCTCCCAAGTGTCCATCTAGGAAAATGCCTTTGAAATAAAACATGACTGTGTTTTCTCTGAAAGTGAAGGAGAGACAGTGAGACCTGTAGTGCAGATGTGCATAAATGAGCTTTCTTAGGTCCTGGCAGCGGGCTGGTTTGGGAATTACGGATTTCACAAGGGATTTAGCAGTGCTGTTCCTTTGCTGGGCTGTGAAGGGCTTGCTGGGCAGTGGTGCTGCTGCAGAGAGGTGATGGCTAAACAGGCAATGGGCTGCTGGAGCCTTGCACACTCAGGAGAAGTCTGGGGGTTTTTGTTGTGGAAGAAAGGAGAACAAGAGTGAAAGAACATTATTTTGATTTGCTTATTTTGACAGACTGTGTGTTTGTAATTGACCACGTTAAAAGTGCGGGGTAGTGACAAGGTTGGGAGCTTCTTCAGACTCTCAAATGAACTGCAAGATCTCGGAATTGTCTGGGTTGGGAAGGGCCTTCAA
Source organism: Oreocharis arfaki (assembly GCA_013398015.1). NCBI lineage: Eukaryota > Metazoa > Chordata > Aves > Passeriformes > Paramythiidae > Oreocharis > Oreocharis arfaki. The sequence continues at coordinate 153,290 of VZRR01009038.1, read as the reverse complement.
ATTCATCCATTTCCACCTCCCTGCCATGGACAGGGACACCCTCCACTAGACCAGGTTTCTGCAAGCCCCATCCAATTCTTAGGCCTAGAAATTTTCCTGGGTGTGTGTAATCATCTATCTGGGTCTTCTCTCAGTGTTTCAGGCAATGAGAGGATACACCAAATCGATGTAACTATGCAGTAATATCATGAACTGCAGTTTTAAAACCCAACATGCCTTGTTTATGGTATAAAAGTAAATAAGATGTTTCAGAATGCTTTCCTAAGCTCTTTAGTCACTGATTTGAACTTTCCTTTTTTTTTTTTTTCCCCCACCAGGAATCTTTAATGACTGGAAAACTCAATGGATCATGTTTTTATCATCTAAGCTATTTTTACATTGACTGTGCTGTAAACACATGGAGGAGCTGTAAGTAAATGTTCTGTACTGCATGATGAATTGGATTGCTACAGTCTGGAGGAAAGCAAAATAATAATTTCATTTCTGTGGTGATTTGCGTAGCTTGTGGTACAATGCCAGAAAGACTAACGGAAATGCTTATGGATACATGGACTCCATTAATAATATTATGGATTACTGTCCTTCCTTCCATTTATATGGCTCCAATGAATCAATCTCAAGTACTACCAAGTGGATCCAGTACAGGACTAAAAAGGCTAAACGAAGAACAAAGAGTTTTGCACCGTTCCAAGAGAGGCTGGGTTTGGAATCAAATGTTTGTATTGGAAGAATTTTCTGGACCTGAACCAATCCTAGTTGGCCGGGTAAGGCAAGACTTGTTTTTTTTTTTCTCTTTATGTATAAATGTATAACATGAGGGTTTCAGTCATTTGGACTCTTCTAAGGAATTTAAGACTGAGGTGCTTTGTGATTCCAAAATTGTTCTCTAATATCCATAGATTTGGGCTTTAAATGTACGTGACTGGAAGGATGTGGTTTCCAAGTCAGCTAGCCCACTATTTCCAACAAAAATATGCATATTACATTTGTTAAAAAACCCCACAAGCATGTTCACATTCTTTCTTTTATGTCGTTAGTCACCACTCCTCACCTCTGACAGCTGATGGTTTTTACCGCAGCAATATGTGCCTGTGCATTCCCAAGGGTTGTTACACCTATAGGTCATGTTCTATCTCCAGTCTGATGAATCAAGTTGTTCATGCTCTGAGAATTTTTAAAAACAAAAACCAAAAGGAAAGTGTGGATTATACAGCAGATTATGGGTCCTAATTTATGTGGAGGTCTGTGCATGCATATGGAATAACATTGTTGCCAGGGATTTTGTAATTCGCTTTCAAAGTTAGGAAGATAACACAGGGCAAATGATCATATTTTTTCCTGTGTCCCAGCTTTTCTGCTGCCCTAAAGCTTTGCTTGTTGCCATGCATTAGTTTATTCTGTAGCTCAGTGTGTTACCTTCAGTCAGTGAATCAGCCTTGCACTCGTATGAGCCATCTGTATCCATCAGGGATGAATTATCCTTAGAATTATTCTTAGAAAAGAATGATCTGTTCATAAATGCATGTTTGGCAGTGAGCAGGTATAAATACCCTAATTGTTTATCACTAAAGTTCAATTCCCTCTGAACAACCCAGTGCATTATTGTCTTATTAGCTGGTTATTGAGGTTGAGTAAAGAAAGATCTAGGCAGAATTATGGATAACAGTTAATTTCATGATACTCTTGGAATTTCTGTGGATAAATGAATAGCACATGATGTAATATAGGCACTATCAATAGCTCTGCCTATTATTGAAGAGAACACAGATCAAGTGCATTCCCAAATCTTCCCTAGTGTAGCCACTTTCCAGGCAAGACTCAGGGTCAGAAGGTGTAATGAGCTTTCTATCCAGTGACTTTTGGTGCTGTGTCAATTTACATTTATGTCAGGTATTTCATATCTGTTCTCATTTGTTTCTCTGGGGTTAGTATCGTATCTCAATTTCACAGAGACAGCAAACTGCACATTTCACATCTTAAAATGTTTTATTCAACCCATTCTTTCTGGAATATTTTAGTCGAGCTCTTAAAATTATTTTGAGTAGCTGGGGAGAATCCTGGGTTTGTACTTTGCAGTATTTTGATTTTCAGGGTATATCCAGGTCTAAATATTTATACTATTTTAAGGGTTTTTTTGGTGGTTATAATATCTTGAATTGTTTGAGTCATTGGTGAATAGAAGTGGGTAGGTTAAACTAAGCCAAACCAAGGAAGACATTATCCCATCTACTTCTGGCATTTGAAATAGAATTAGCTAAAATGCTGTGACAACCTATTTGTTGAGACTGCTGCATAATTAAAACACTTCATGTTACAGACGGAAATGAGCAAAAAGTGAAGTTTGTTCCCATAGGGAGAAATTTTTGGTTTATTCATTAAAATGACTTAGAATATTTTTGGAATCCCTCTCTCTATTTTTTCCTCCCTCTCCAGAAAAATCATCTATATTTCTGACTTATTTTTCTTTCCTAAGGCTCATGAGTACTGAGAGTGCTTTCAGGCTGGTGTGTAGTCAGTGCGAGCAGAGGTACTCCACAGCTTTCAGAGCTGCTCTTAATCCTTCCTGACTGGAAAGCAGAGACTCCCTCAATTATAGTCCTTGGCAATCCTTCCCAAAACTTAAAGGGTGTTCAGAATGTCACAAGCAAAATGCTCTCCCTCTCCATGAAGTTGGGCTATGGTTTGTCCTCTGTCACCCTCATTGGTTTCTTGCCCACTGCAATTTAACAATAACCTCCTTTTCAGAACTCACAGTAGATTTGCACTTACCTGGTTCCTCCTCCTGGCTTTTCCACTTACACTCTTCCTCCAGCCTTTGAGTTTTTCCCCTGCCAAAGGATTTGCACACCTGGGGTATCTCCTTTGTTCTGCGACTTTATTGACTATTTTTTCTGCCCTGTGACTTACCTCGATTTTCTTTTTTCACCAGACTTTGAATGAAGGACAGTCAGTAAAGCAGGATATAGTGAATTAGTGCAGAGAGGCTAAACATTGTGGAGAGAGTGATACCAAAAGTCTGCCCCATTTTTGCTGCATTTTCTGGATATAAATGTGCTTTTGTGCCATTACAGAGGCAGTATTGCTTTTTACACGTTGAAAGTTCTAGTATAATCTTCAAACAAATCTTTTATTTGGTGGTTAATTGCTTCAAAGGAAACATTCTTGAAGCAAATCTAATTATGTAGATCTTGGTTACAATTTTTGTCTCTACACTGTTGTAGAGTGTGCTTTTCATAGTCACGTATGATTAGTACAAACATTTAATTAGTGCTTTGGAGACTAAATACGGAAATAAGTTTTGCACAAACAAACAATACACACACAAGCAGGATTTGTTGTATGTTCTCAAATGTGCCTTCAAAACCCACTGAAAATTCAGCTCTTAGGAACTGCTCAGAATAGAACTGATATTTAAATAATGGTTTGCGTGTTAGTGGGTGGAAAGGCACTGACTAGAAGCATTTGGTCCTAATGGAATTGATGGAATACATCAGCAAAATAAAACTGAAAGCTGAGATTAATTTTATAGAATACAAACAGAACACAAATCACTTTGCAAATAAAAGCCCAAGTGTGGAGCCTGTGCGTTCCTCCTGCTGGTTGAAAAGGTCTCATACCAAAGTTTGTGAAGTGCAGAGAAATTTAGCAAGACAGGATTACAGGGGTCTGTAGCATCTTTTATTAAACTGCTCAGTTTTTCCAGGAGAAACAGCTTCCAGACATAAAGACTTCTCCAGAGTTTTAAGTGTTGCAATTGGAACTGCACACACTTCAAAGGTGCTTATTCATTGCTGTTCTGCATGGATATAGAGTAATAACTGCATTCCCAGTGTATTTGCTCTAATAAATGAAATAATCTGGGGTGAGACTAATAGGAGGAATTAATGTGAACACCTTTTAAAGTGTGGTGTTTTTCTTCAATGGCTCGAGTAAAGGACCGGAGCAAATCTTTTGCTTTCATTCTTGAACCTCTTAGAATGAATTTGAGCAATATGCACTTTTAATGCCAATTTTTGTCATTGTGTTTGGTAGGATCAAGCTCAAAATAAGCAGCTCTACTTGAGTTCACACATCTGTAAAGAAGTACTTTCTGAATTTATGGGATTTCTCTATAAAATGCACAAATATTCTAGTTTTTCTTTTTACTTTTTTTGGCTGTATTCATACTGCATTTACTTTGCCACATGATATTTTCATAGAATCATGGAATAGAATATCCTGAGTTGGAAGGGATCCCCAAGGATCACTGACCCAGCCCCTGTCCCTGCACAGACCCCCCACCAACCCCACCCTGGGCATCCCTGGCAGTGCTGCCCAAACGCTCCTGGAGCTCTGGCAGCCTCGGGGCCGTGCCCATTCCCTGGGGAGCCTGGGCAGTGCCCAGCACCCTCTGGGGGAAGCAGAACCTTTCCCTGCTCTGCAGCATAACCCTGGCACAGCTTCATGCTCTGTGTCCCTCCTTTGGACACTCTCTAATAGCTTCGTATCATCCTTATTTTAATAAGTCCCATATTATTTTGATCTGTACATGTAAAAATGTATACGTGCAATTTGAGAAACCTGCAAAGTAACCTTATTTGTGCTCGTGCAACACACTTCAGATGAGTTTGGTTTTATTCCCAGCAATAGAATATTGAGAGACAGATTTGCAAATACCCTTTTGTACTTCATTTCTTTCTGTTTCCCATCACCCACAGAAACAGGTACGTATTTTACAAAGCTTCTGTGTCTCCTTTAGAAGCCTCCCCACCCTGCACAGTACTGTCAGCAGTTTGCAGCCTCCCCGTGGCTGACAACCTCATTCAAGTGTAGAGTGATATGTCTTGTGACACTGCATGCTGTCCCTGTGGACTTGATTAGTTAGGTAGAACTTTTACTTGCTATACCCTGCTGCATCTTCTCCATCTCCTCTGCATGCACTTACAGCACCACGGCAGATGTGCTGTGAAATCTGGGCTGTAGCAAATGCCACTGTTCCTTCACAGGAGACAGCCTCCGAATTCACAATGACATAGGTAATAAAGTGAAAAAGCATTAGGAAGCTGCATTTAGGGTATTGCAGCTTTTGTTTTATGGAACATGTGTTGTTCGTGATGCTTTAAATGGGTTAGGACCTGGTTTAATTGATGTTTTTTAAGCAAAAATCTGGGATAGTTACTGTAATAGCAGTTGTTTGTAAGCCGAATCATAAAATGTCCTCAAATAGAAGGTAACCACGAGGTTCATCCCGTCCAGCCCTGTCCCTGCACAAACCCCCCACCAGCCCCACCCTGGGCATCCCTGGCAGCGCTGCCCAAACGCTCCTGGAGCTCTGGCAGCCTCGGGGCCATGCCCACTCCCTGGGGAGCCTGGGCAGTGCCCAGCACCCTTCCTGCATCAGCTTTTCATCCTATTGTTCCAGCCTGTCTGTACATCCAGGGTGCTCCATCCATGGTGCAGAACCCAGCACTTGTCTTTGTTAAACCTCACAAAGCGTGGAGAGAACAAAAGAGGGAATGAAGGCAACAGAAGTTGTTTGTTTGTGTTTATGTTCTCTGGCTTGCCAAAGAATGAATACAAATTTAGGTCCAGACACAAAAGTCCACTAGCAGTCACTCAGGTTGGTGCTGTTTGTGTCACACCACTCCACGACTTCCCAGCTTGTCCCAGAACCCTCCACACACTTTTTTGAATTTCTCTGTTTCCAGTCCCAAAATAACATATTGCCTGTTTTGTCTTTGTGAGGAGAGATTTGGGAAGTGAGCATGGCAGAGAATAGCAGCCCCTGTGGCACATCTATGCCTGGTTCTTGGTCCAGGGCTCTGGAGAAGGTGCTCTGAAAACCCTGGATGGGAGGAAACCAGTGGGACTGTGGTGGTGAGACTCAGAACCATGGTCGAGTCAGCTCCCTGTTGTGGTGAGCTCAGGGAGGCCTTTTCCGTCTGTGACTGCTTCTGAATGACGTGGTTTGTGTCTTTTCACTCAGTTAAATGCAGATTTTCTTGTATGGCTTGTGGGATGAGGGAGCTGGGCAGCTTTTGCCGGTTGGAGCAAGAGGGATTTTTCCCTTGATGTTTGGGGCTTGGGTTCAGGCCTTTAGAGGAGAAACGATTCTCCTGTAGGAGGAGCAGTGGAGAGGCATCCTGTTCTCACAGTCAAGTGCTTCAGGCTGAGCTACTGTAAAACCCAAACCTGGAAATGCAGAGACCACTTACAAATAGCTTGGAGCTCTACGTTCTGCATCATCCATGCTTTGTACCACCCTTGATTGCTTCACCAACATGTGTTTTCTGTCTTCAGCAGGAAGTGGTAAAATGTTACTTGTTTAAAATCATGACTAGTTCTGTTAGAGCACAAGTGATGCAAACAGGTGAAATAAAAAAGGTTTTAATTAAACAAGTTCCTTCCTCACATTTTGCTTTCCATTCCTGCACTGAGCTTGTGATTATGATGGTTGCCTGAAAATACCATTGTACTCGAGTGATGCAAAGCAGAAATGTAGATAACTGAGGCTAGCAGTATTTTGAGGGATGAATTTTGGGTTGTTTCGCTGAGTGGAAAAAGTCCTTGTGACGTGTAAATGTAGCAAAGTCCTAGCATAGGTTTCGTAGGGTAAATGCTTTGTTAAAGTTTTCACAGAACAGCAATCACAACACCATGTTGGATAGATTCTGCACTTTTTCTTCTAATACACATTTGTATGTTTTTCTATGCTTTAAATGCATGCCATAAAATATACAATATCTGAAATGTTGCAAAGTCAACATTGCCTTCTGAGCCCTAGATTTTTGTTGTTGTTTTGCAACCATAATTATACACTAATTTTCCTGCTTAAGTTTAACAACCTCCCAGAAGCTGAAATGTATCAATTATTTTGCTATTGCATTCTTTACAAACAATACTAATTGCCCCTGCCTTTTGTGTGCTTGCAAGGGAAGAGGTGGCTGTGTACTGCACAGAATGCTCCAGTTTGCATGGTCTCAATCAGCTTAGTAAGCAGGAGTATAACTAGCTCTAAGAAAAGCTCTCCTTAATTAAATGTTACTGCAAAGACAATAAATATAGCAGACAACATTTTAGAGAAGTCTGATAAAACTTGTGGGGTTTTAACAAATATTTCTGAGCCTGCACAACTTTCATTTGTTTCTTTTTAATGGAGAACAAGGTCCAAGAAGAAATTTAAATATAACGAATAAATTTAAGCAAGGACAGTTTGACTGACCCAACAGTGTCTACATTGCCCACTGCAGTGTAAAAATATTTTACTGATTTCTCTAAGAGTTAAGACACAAGGTGAATCTCCAGACACTGAAAATCTCATTTCTGTATATTTCTGGGAGTATTACTGAATAAAGTTGAACACTTTCATGCTCCTTCTATGTCCAGCCTGGGGCATGATATAACCACAATTTAAGCAGAGGCACAACTTAAACCCCTTGTCCATCAGCTATAGAACAGGACTGGTAATAACTTCAAAGAGGCATTTTATCAGCTACTTATGAATCCAGCATCTTAAAGGGTCAACCTGCAAAACACCAGGCACCTCCTCAGCCGACTGTATTTTCTTTCAGGAAGTGGGAAAACATCTGTGATGGGAAGAATAACTTAAAATCAGGCAGGGATTTTGCTCTTTGGTTGTTTTGTTTGGGATTGGTGTTGTTTATTATTATTATTATTTGGGGTTTTTTTTAATAAAAATGAATAATATCTGTTACTTTAGCATTGCTCCATTAAATTTCTTTGTCACATTTCTCTAGAGCCACAAAGATTTCTGATATTCTGAAAAAGGAGTAGCTAGTGTTGAGCGTTTTGTTTGTTTGTAAAGAATTAGAAGATTGTGTGCTTTTCAATATATTGATCTGAACACTTTATCTTTCTCTCAGGGAAATGTTGTCCAAGTATGCATGGAAAATGCTGAAGTGACAGTATGAAAAATTGAGTGGAGCCTTCCCCATGATTTTCCGAGGTGCCCTATGATTGTTTAGTCTTTCCAACCCTGCTTCAGTAAATGGTTTTCAATTTCTACCTGTAGGGCCCACCCCTCGTGCTGTCAGGATGCTTCAGTTCCAGTTGTCAATTTAACTACCAATTAGTGCCAATTGCGAGGGGAGTTTTTTGCTAAGTTTGTCCTTGCTGAACTTGACAAGCATATTTCCCATCCATCGATGAGCTCTCAGGTAGTTGTGATTTCCCAAAAGTGCCAGGATGTGTCTTTCAACCACAAAAGTGAAAGGGAGGTTTTATTGTTCTCAGGTCCTGATAGGAAGTTCCTCATTTTGCCGTGGATTTGTGTAACAAAAACCTTAATTTTGTATTAAAATGAGACCAATTCTGTTGGTGGCTGAAGGCTTCCAGTAAGAGCAGTGGTGTTGCTGATAACTCATGTACTGAGCCACGCCTGAGAAAGGCTTTGTAGCTTGTGGGCTGCACTGTATTTTATGGATGTAATAAATATACAATCACAGGAATCACAAGAAAAAAAATGTTTTCAAGTGAAAATAATGAGAATGAGCTCGCATAAATTTTGTTTCTTGAAAGTTCTGTTTTAAAAGTTGGGTTTTCTTCCTATTCTGGTCAAGTCAAGGAAGAAAAAGGAAGCTATAGTATGTGTAATGCAACAGACCAAGGAATTCACAGCTGAGGGCCTTTTGTTTGGTGTTTGGCTTTTGGTTTTGGTTGTGGTTTTAGGGGTTTTTTTTGACAAAGCCAGGGATGTTAATGTTGGGCAATGTACAGTGTCAGTTTTGTTACAGAAATAATTTGCTGCAAGAAATATTTTAGGCAATGTTTAAAGGTAATTATTATTTGCAAGCAATGTGTGAGGCATGTAGAATTGAAAATAAATGCAGATAATTTTCCTAAAGATATTTAGGCAAATATTAATGTGTTTGAATAGCCTCTTGGTGATCCCTGAGGAACACCTGTAGTGATACAGAGCAATTTATAACTTTCCTTTTTCCTGAGGACTTCCTCTTAGTGTAAAAATTCCCCTGCAAGGATTTCTTTCAAAGCCTTTATTTTACAGCAGTCATGCCAGCAGCTAAGCAAAAGTAAGTGTAGCTCTCCCTGGAGACTGTCAATGGCATTCCTGAATTAACCGCAGGAATCATTAGGAGCCACAGAAGACATCCCTTTCCTTGCTCCGGGCTCTGAGCTCAGTAACTGTTTCCCAGCCAGCCCCTGGTGAGCAGAGGCAAAGCTGAGGCTCGTTCCAGCCTGGGAATGTGCTGGAATTAAAGGCTGGTGAGCAGAGGATCACTGGAGGCGAGCAGCAGCGCTGCAGGCACAGCCAGCAAAAGGGATTTCAGAGCAGTTCAGAGGGCCCCAGTCGTTTGCTGGTTTCAATCCAGAAGCCACGCTAGCTGATTCTCCTTTCCCTGGCCAAGGGAACTGCGTGTGCAGTAGGGGTACTGCTACCAGGGAGAAAAGGGGGACTTTGGTATGGGCAGAACAGGTGGGGGGCATCCAGCCGTGCAGCACAGAGGGCAGAGGAGCTGAACCAAACCACGCCTCTTCCATCCCGTTATTTCCTAAGGTCACCGTGCCACGAGCATCATCAGGAGCTACGACGTGTTGTACACCCAACCTAAGGAGTCAGGATTTTAAAGAAAGTGGGCAAACCCACTTTGCTTTTTTCCATTAGTTTGGGATAATCTGCAGCAGAATTGGTGCAGCATGAACCTGGGTATCAAAGCATGGTGCGAAAGGCTTAGACCCTCACAGTGCTCACCTCAAAGAGCTCAATGAAAATCTGCCGTATTTTTACAGAATAAGTTTTCTGAATGGAATTACTGATGTACTTGCTATCTTGCTAGTCCCTTTTCACTCCTATTTCCTTCTTCTTTTTTTTTTTTTAAATAATTTTAAATTGCCTGTTTTTCAGGCCACCTGTTCTCTAATTATTGTGCAGTCTAAAGCATTTCACGTAGACCGTTGGCACACTTTGCAATTCCTGGTGCTGTCCTGCCATACTGACAAGAAAATACAACATCCAGAGGCAAAGGGAAAATGCTTGTTTCTTTCTTCACATAAAATCATCTGAAACAAGACTTAATGCCAACACGATATTTCCAATTTATTCACTTATTTCTGCTAATTAATGGGTCTTGCTTATGATGTTGGCTGTCCCAAGTGTACTGAGAGCAGGTGCTGATCTAAATATACAAGGATTTTTGAGTTTTCATATGACCAAATAGAAGTTATTTTAATCATTTCAAGTATATACCAGGATTTTACTTGGTCTGTGAGACCAAATTGATATTTAAACCCTGGGGGTTTTTTAAGAAATCTCAGTGTAAAATTGTTTCTTGTGCAAATTTTTAAAATGTTGTACATATCCTCAAAGCACACTCAGCTACAGCAAACAAGGACTGGTGCACCTAGCAGCAGTAAAGGTGAAAGCTGTTAATGCTGCCATTTATATGAAGAAGCCTTGGCTAAAATTTTGATCCATTTTGTTGAGTAGGGGACAATTCCTGCCTCAAAGCTGTTGCTGTCTAATTGGGATATGTGATTTATTAATAACTGAAATGAGATATAAAAGGAAATATGTGTATACTTCTGTATGTTGAACGTAGGGCTTACTGGCCCAGTGGAGCTCAAAAATAAAGAAAGAAAATGGACTACACTAAATTGTCAGGCAACATTAAGCTTCTCTTTCTGTGTAGAAGGCAATGACACTGATCATTCCATTAAATAATTATTTTGTAATTGATCTAAATTCTGTCCTTGCAGAGGAGCACCTGCTCATTAGTGTCTATCACTGACAAGCCAAGGAATGCATGGAACTGAGCAGTCTGTATGCAAAACCAAATATTTGGGTTTTTTAAGGAACTTTTTCAGTAAATGTTTCTATCTGAATCAAATGCATTCTGCACAAATCCTGTAGCAGGCAATTCTCTGTGGGGCACAGAGTGATGGGGATAGTAAAGCAAAGCTTTGCTCTGTCAGGCTGGACGTCCCCTCTGAGACAGCAGGTTCACTGCAGTGCTTTGAATGGGGGATGAAATGCGTGAGTTTTATCCTCATAGAGTGAGGGAAACCATAGCATGGCTGAGGCAGTATTTATTCCACAGACAACATCTATTCAGAATCAGGAATACATCTATAAATCCTGCAAATTGCAGAATAACTGGATAAAACGAGATACTTTTCCAACTTTAAACCAGGCAGATGTGGCTCCGTTTTCCAGTCTCACTAGGCATCCAGTCCATCCTAATGTATTTAATGTAAAGCCTAAAATACAGTTTGTGCAGGGTCTGGTAGAGCCAGGGGGGTGAAACAAAGAGCACTGACTACACTGAGATGAAAACTGGTGTGTGTCATGTAAGCACAGGTTGGTAGATGTGTAAGGGAATAATAAAAGGATTTCTGTTAAGAGGGACCACAATAACCAGGAGGGCAGGTGTTTCATTAGGGAAATTAATTAATTGTTGCTCCTTGTGGCATGAAGTAAGCCCAGGAACACAATAAAACCACAGTACTTGGGTGGCTTCCTTGTCGTGTGGAATGGCCACACTGAGCTCACCCCAAAGCTTCTCCTCTCCAGGCTGAGCAATGGCAGCTCTCGCAGCCTTTCCTGCCAGCAGAGCTGCACCATCCCTCTGCTCATCCTGGTGCCTCCTCTGGGCTCTCTGCAGCAGCTCCAGGTCCTTCCTGTGCTGGCCCCAGGGCTGGGGCAGCTCTGCAGGTGGGGTCTCAGCTGAGGGGGCCGAGGGGCAGAATCCTCCCTCCCCTGCTGCCCCCACTGGGGCTCAGCCCAGGGTGAAGTTTTGTGGAATTGTTGGGTTGGAAGGGACCTTAAAATCCATCCAGTGCCACCCCTGCCATGGGCAGGGACCCCTTCCACTGTCTCAGGCTGCTCCAAGCCCCAGTGGCCAGCCTGGCCTTGGGCACTGCCAGGGATCCAGGGGCAGCCACAGCTGCTCTGGGCACCCTGTGCCAGGGCCTGCCCCCAATCCCAGGGAATAAATTTTTGACTAATAAGCAATCTAAACCTCACTCCTTCCGTTTGAAGCCATGCCCCCTTGTCCTGTCTCTCCAGGCTCTTGTAAATTGTCTCTCTCCATCTTTCTTGTGGGCTTCCTTCAGGCACTGCAAGTCCATGTAGGTTGACCCTCGTAATGTTTGTGACCTTTCCCATTCTTTCAGAAATGCTGCTGAACATTTCTCTAGTGACTGTGCCTTCACCCTTGATGCAGCAGGAGTGGGAGCTGAAAGAGAGGAAAAGAAAAAAGAGAATGCACTGAGGGTAATTTTGCACGTGGTACCACATTCTGCTTTGCAATAAGAAAAGATTTGCAGCCACTCAGAAATCCTTTATTTTATAATCTCCCCTATTGATCACACCTGTATTGAAATCCTGAACGTGGGAGCTCAAACATTCTTTGCTCAGGCTGCTCAGAAATAATTGGGTTATCATTTATTTCATCGGGGAATCAGAAAGGGGTAATGAGACGTCTTTTAATCTTTAAAAGTGTTTTGTCTTTCTGTGCCTTTCCAATGGAACACTGGTCTGGATTCTTTTGGAAGTGCAGATTGCTCATTAGGAATGCGTGCAATGGAATAATTTAAAAGAGGGAATGTTCATCCAATGCATTTCTAAATCTCTACTATTTTCAATTGACTCTTCGTATGAAACATTTCTTGTTAAGGCTGTTTGGAGAGGCATTAAGTGTTTTGGGTGCTAAATCAAAGCTTGTAGGAATTAATGACAGGCCATGTAAGTAGAAAAAGTATTCTTGCGTATAACCTGTCACAGCCAAACTGGGGAAAGGTTTGTCCTTGCTGCTGTTCTGGCCTTTTATTACAAAGAGCAGGAAGAACAGTCAATAACCACTTATTAATGATTTTCTCTGTCCTTTATTGTAGCTTTAGGTACATTAGGCTCTCAGTAATTATCTCATTCATAATCCTCCATAACAAGTAATATTTTCTGCATCTCGTGAAGCATAATTGGACAATATTTTCTTTGGATGTACACTATTTCTATTCCCTCTTTAATATAACTTTCCCCAAGAGTATCTTGCCAAGGAAAAATGAGCAAGCATAATTTTATACAGGTAATCAAATCTCTCAAATGTTGGCACGTTTTCCTTTATCTCCATGGGACCAAAAGCTAACCTTCAAATAGACCCAGGCATTAAAGGGGAGAATTTCAGGACACAATTAGAACTCAAATAAGCTTGTGCAAGGCAGCTCAAACAGAAGTGCTATTTTGAGTTATTAGTACTATATTTCTACTACAGAATATTCCATTTGATTCATACAGAACTGCAAGGGAACATATATATACACATATTTATTAGTCTAAGTGCATGTGTTGTGTCTTTGTGTATATATAGATATGTCTAATACATTATTTAAACACTGCCTCACAGCAGGACTTTACAGCCTTTCTAAAGAGTTCTATTTTTGCCCACTTAGGACTCCAAACCACATCTTGATGCAGGTTTTATCTTACTGTGAAAATAAATGGGGAGGGTGGGGGGAATAAAGAAAGAAATCAGCATGTCTTTAGGTTCCCTTCAGCTGCAATGCCCAGCAAAACAGTTCATTTATTCCAGACTTTCTGACATAAATCACGCTGAAGGGGGAGACAAGGAAGGCCTGAGGGACTGCAGATACAAAGCTAAGGACTGGTTTCAGGCTGAACAGACACTTTAATCTGTGCTGGACCTACAGTGCAACCTTTCAGACTCCATTTTTGTTGTGGAATTGAACATTCTCATTTCTATTCGCACTCATTTCAGTATCAAGGGCTCTGGTGAGTACAGAACCCAGGGAAAGATGATACTGAGAGAGCATTTGAGTCCCCAGCTGTAAATAATTCACCAGGACTGTGGTAGTGTGTAACCCAGCAAGATAGCTGCCATGTTCACTGTGCTTAAGCTAAAGGAGACTCTCAATGGCTCAGGGAAGATTTTTTTAAAATTTATTTTCTAGTTTAAAAGTTTGGCTTGGCTTTAGTTGCTTATTTAAATGCAGCAGTAGTCTTATGCTGGTAATTAAGAATTTTACGGTGGGAATATGATCAATTTTTAAGACCAGTTTTTGGATGATTTTAAATTCTGTTTTCAGCTAGCTAGTTTATTCCATGGCTGCCCTATGCAATGTCTGATAATTAAGGTCAGAATTTGGTTTTTTATGTGCTTGGGTCAAGATTTTTCTGTTTCACGTTATCATGAAAATATTCACTGAGTTCTTCCAATTACAACACTTGAATTCTAAGATAATATGCTTAGTGAGTTTTTTTGTTAATAATTGCCTTAATTCACTGTGAAAACATTGGTAAAAATGGGATATTCATTAATTGGCTTTTTAAATCTGGTGCAAGTATGATTAAAAAAAAAGAAACAACAACAACAACAAAAAACAAAACACCAAACAAACAAAAAAAAACCCAAAAAACCAAAAAAAACCAAAAAACCAAGAAAAAAAGCCCTCCATACAAAAGTAATATTTTTAGCCTGAGTTAAAAGCAGTGGAGATGAGGTAGCTTGGCTAATAGTTTTGATAACCTGTTGGGTTTATTTGCTGATGGAATGAGCTCAGATCACCTGTCTCTGTCTGGAATTTCAGTGCAGGTAGAAAGCACCTGTGACACCACTTCAGTTTTGATCCTTTCCTGTGTCAGGTTCGTAGCTCAGGCCACTATTCATTTTTCAGAGGAGCAAGGACTTTCTTCCAGAGGGTCCCGACAGTCTGAGGTGGTGGCTCGGTTCTGAAAGTGCTTCCCTTTGCCCATAAAAATTAAACATCATTAGCAAAACAAAGACGAGGGATGAAGAGAAACGGTGTAACTTTGGGGAAGGGCATTGAGAAGGGTGGGAGCTGCTGTTCAGCTTTCTGTCTCGGGGAGAGGAATTTCAAATACCTGCCTAATATACGGTAAAATATCGGGTGGGGACATGGTCAGCACGTTTCCTGTTTCTCTGAAGGTTGGCTGTGGGGCTCTGTCCATCAGGCCCTCTGCGAGAGGGTGGGGCTGGCTTTACACCCAGGTGATGTGCAAGGCTCACATTGTGCAAAGTGACAGCTGGCAGCTCTTTTCCAGCCTGGAAAAAGGCATTTCGTTGTTTCAGAGCTAGAGAGAGTTCAGGTAGAGTTGCTGAAGCTGCTGGTGGATTTCTAAGTGTTTTTGTGACTCTCAGAAGCCATCTGCCAATGTCCACCTTAGTGCTAGAGAGCTGACCTCACCCGGACCTGCGAGTTAAATGACCTGGGAGTTGCTTAGGAAATCAAATTTTGTCATCCTCTGATGGCACTTCTTCTTTGTAGGTGAGATGACCTCTAACACTCCTTATTTCCTCTCAATATTCTTTGAACTACTCTTCAGTCTATTTTATATATAGCTGGGTTTAATATTAGTCGGTGTTTCTTGTGAAGCTCTCACAGGCTTTGAGCCTTACTGTAAATCAGGCCTCGCAGATAAAAGAATGTGCATTTGCACATTTTCTCGAGTCTTAGGGCTGGATGATGTTCTCAGTTTTTAAAATACAACTTTAAAATAATGAAAAGCCCCCCTTAGAGTGCAGACACTGCAAAGGCCACAGCAGAGAAATCAGGAGTGGCACATTGCCTGGCACGAGTCAGGACACACACGGTGACATCTCCCTAAAGAGCTGCTGGGTGAGCTTGTACGAGTTCTGCAGTATTTGCTGAGCTGGAAATGGTACCATGCACCTTTTCCAGCTGCATTGTGCCTCCCTGCTACTGAAACGGGCTTCCACAAACTTCAGTGTATTTGACATTTTTATTGTGTTTTGCATCCTTTTGTCCTGTAAAACAGTGTCCTCTGCACATTCAATTCCTTGTTCACAGGGTCAGCTTCAAAAGGTTCGAGAACTCAGTGGAGCACTTCTGCTGTAAGAGGATGCAACCTTTGCTCCTCATACTTATTTTTCTCCTTCTCTGCATTCCTTTATGCTGATAAGGAAACTGAAGTTTGAGAGAGATAATTTTTTTTTAAAAAAAATCCTTTGCCATTTACTTTCAATTTGGACAAGTGCAGCATATCTATGCTGACTCCATGTTCAGTATTATCATTAGGACATCTTAGGGAATGGGATGAAAGGATTGTGGGAATTGCAAAAAGGAAGACTTCAAAGGAATTAATCTTTATTTTTACTATTTTTTTAATTGTCCAGCTGTACATTGTCATTTAAGATACTAGTCAGCCTCACAAATGGATGAGACTTTTTCTGTTGGAAATAAGAATTTCAGAAAATTAGTTTCTTTCTAAACTTTGGAGAATAATATTTGAGATGAATAGAGACTCTGTGCTGTTGTATTTATTTGTTTATTAATGTTTAAGTCCATTACTCTTGGAATTCTCTTGGAGCTCAGTGAAACATTTGCATTACAACAAGCACAACTTCTATTACCAAGATTTGACGTAGCCAGGCAAGTCTGGAGCAGAGAACTTGCTGCTTCTCTGTTCCTCTTAGAATTCATCTTAATTCATCACACTGGGTTCACATGGCATAAAAATGGGATGCACTTCACTGAAAAAATGTGAATATATCCTCAGAAATATGCAGTTGTGTGTACCCTGAGATGAGAGAGTCACTTTTAGTATCTATATTGGCTTTTCAAGCAGCAATAAAGGAAACTGCAATAATAACTGAGCACTTGTGACTGGCAAACACACTCCTGCAGTTCAGAACTGGAATATGAATGGGCACCACAGGAAGTTTGCCCATTTCTGATGAAAACAGTTTTTAACAGCATGAATTTATGAATCTACTCAGTGCAAATGAGAGTTTATTATGCTGAGAGTCCAAAAATGATGCTTCATTTATTAAATTAGTACAAAAATTGTATTCAGATAGTGTTGGAGAGTTTTGTAGACCTTCCTGAGTATCAGAGCTGAGGCTGAAACCATTGACTTGGGTTATGGGAGGTAATGGTGAAAACAGGACAAGCTGCCAAAAACTTCCTATTCTTTCTTTGATTGAAATGAATGTGTATTTGGAACAGCACCTGTCACAGTTTCCCAATCTGTGCACTAGAGAAAATGATGCTTGCCCATTTTGAAAATTCTGAATTTGTTTAAAGAAAGCTTTTTCTAATTTATTTGCTCTATAAAAAAGGTTTTGCCCTTTTCAGACCATTCCTCCACGACATGGGTCAGCTGCAGTTAATGCTGCAAGATTTGAAACATTGGCATCTACTGTAGCACAGTCTGAAGTAGCTGCAAATTTCCATGGATATGGTGGAATTCATAACATAAAATTCAGGCAAATTTGATACCTAGTGCCACATAACTGTGAGGCTCATTGCCAGATTTGGGTATCTAGTCTGCCAGCTGCACTGGGCACTGCCCAGCTCATTCAAACCATATGCCTTGAGCAAACAATCAGCAAAGTGTGCTAAAAGCTCTGAGAAGTACCACATTAGCCATACGTCAGCCAGCTGCGTGTCCTGCCCTATTAATTTCGATAAAAGCTTACCCCTTCAAAACTGATTTTTTGACTTCTTTGTTCTAAAAATACGGCTTAAATAAAATCTGTGCATCTGCAGTTAGGTTTACAGCAACAAATTCATCCTATCTGCAAAATAATATTGAAATTCTGGTTTGGTTTTAAAAGTTTCCCTAGAGACAGAAGCATCCATTACAAGCTTTTCTGTGGCTGGAAAGGAAACAGTCACTCATGAGCACCCATAAAGCCTTTTGTAGCACATATTATTCATACTCGAGGGACTCTTGCCCAGAGTAGAGTGCTCAGTCTTGTGCCATAAGAAAGATGAAAAATGTATGTATTGTTTTTCCTCCTTTTGTTGGGTTTGGCTGATGCTCACCCTGCTGGAGTCACTACCCTGAGGCTGTTTGCAAGAGTGAGTCAAGAGTACACAGGCAATAATAAACGTGTAAACTGGGTATTTGTATGGCTCCCCACATCTGTGAGGCACTGCTTTGTCTCTACACCTCTGTATGTTTGTTTTATGTGTCCTGGTTAAAATTGATTCTATGGTGTTTACATTTATATAGCCATGGATTGTTATTATCTGCATATTAGAAGAAGGGATGAATGTGGAGGAAAAAAAAAAAAAAGAGATGGCATTGCCATTGTGACAGGTACAAAATACTTTCTCAGGGTCCAGGGTAGTATTACTCTGGAGTCAATTTTGTAGGGTTTATAACACACAAGAACAATGCATATTAATAAAAATGTTACAGCCTCTCTGAGCGGGCATGAAATATTTTGCTTCAAGCAGTCTTAGCTAAATAAAAAAAGGTAGCAAGCATATTGTGAATGAAACATTTTCATTGCTGATTCTTACCTACATGGGCTTCTGCTTTGATCCTCTGAAATATTTTATCAAGAGAAACCAATGTTGCGAGTGCTAAGGCAGAAGAGCAGAGCAGCCTACTGGGGTTAGTTGTCTGCTCTCCACAGTGCTCACAGTTAAGCCAAACTGAGGCATAATTAGGCATGTAAATTCAATCTACTTTATCAGTCAAATTTATTTATACCATTATTAATATCATCCTGCAATGTTAGGGGGGGAAAAAAAAAATCTTTAAATATTAGAGATAGTAGAGAATCTGACAGATTTTTATTGTTTCTCTTGACTGGAGCATCTCGGTGCCCAGGAAAGGCTGAGGGAGCTGGGGCTGCTCAGCCTCGAGAGGAGCCCCAGCTGAGAGGGGCCCTCAGGCCTGGCTGTCCCTGTGGGCAGGGAGGGCTCCGAGCAGGGCCCAGGCTCTGCTCCGGGGCCCAGCAATGGCACCAGAGCAACGGGCAGGGCCTGAGCCCAGGGAGTTCCCCCTGCACAGGAGGCACAACTCCTGCCCTGGGCAGTGCCCAGCCCTGAGCACATTGTGCACAGAGGCTGTGCCGTCTCCTCCCTGGGGATATTGCAGAGCCACACGGACACACTGCTGTGCCCTGTGCTCTGGGATGGCCCTGCTGGAGCAGGGAGGAGGCACCAGAGGAGCCCCTGGGGGCCCCTCCAGCCTCACCTGTTTTGTGTTTTATTTCTCTGTTGATCCGTGAAAGTTCTCACAGTAAATACAAATGACAAGGACACAGTTCCACTCTGCAGGGCTTAGACTGTGTGCAACAGATGCAACACAGCATTGTTTATCCTTTGTTGCTGCTCATCTCATCTCGTCACAGACCTTTAATGACTTTATTGGGCAGTTTATCGACTCAGCTTCTAGTTTCCTTTTTCCTTCCACTCGAGGTCATTGCAGACAGAATACATCTTGAATTAGCACAAGATATCTCACTGTTATACATAGCTAAAAACTTCTAAAGCTCCTTCTCATTTGTGCAGTAGTTCTGGGTGATTGCTGTCCTCCAAATTCTGGTCCCCAGTATTAACAATGTCAAACATGGTTTGAGACAGTGGCAAACTCTTGGAGCTTTTCCTTTTCCTTGTGGTGGAAATGGCTGAAAATCCAACAGCCTTTTACCAGGTCTTGACTGTGGCTATGAAGTCTTAAGACTTAGGTCTGCAGAGACATAATCACTGATATAAATACGTGTTTATAAAGGTTGCTTCAAGGTTGGGGATGTGGCTCCCTGCAGAAGAATTCCTCCAGTGTTAAACTGATAGCACACTGGATGAGTGCCAACAGGCTCTAAACTTGCTCTTAAGAACCTGAAGCTGGAGATCTTTTCGGAGAATACATCTGTATTGTTAATTTGCACCTTGAAGGAGGAAATTGGCTGGAGAGTTGGTGAGAATGAATAAATTGATTCACAGTGGGTTGACAACTCCCCGTGTCTCACTTTCTGTGAAACATCTGTGGGTGATGCCACCACAAAATTTGACTGCTGGCTCTCAAGCTGGTCTACTATCAATATGTGATGAAAAACCTGTTGCTCAGATATATGAACTGGATTTGTGGCACTGTTTTCCAGATTGCTTTGTCTGACTTGGAACGGATGATAAAGGGACTGGAGCAGAGCAAGGAAAAGCCTGCTTCTTCGAAAAATGTCGTCTCTGCTGACTCTCAGAGATGTGCAAGTGGAATAATGCAGCAGAAAATCAAGCCCAGATCTGAAAATAATAATTTATCAAGAAAATAGTTTTCTTTATAAAATTGTTTTTTTCTTATAGTTTTAGAGAGAAAAGTAATGAAGATGAGTAAGTTTTAGCAAGTATTACGAGGTGAAATTTCTAGCAGCCAAATCATTAAATGTATTCATTTGTAAACGTCGGTGATGGAGATGACAAGTTGTATAGATCACAATTCTCTTCTTGTCGTGAGGAGTAGTGATTTATTATTTGAGTAATCATGCAGCACAACACAGGATTTAGATCCCCCCAGAAAAAGATTTGCAATGCTTATGCATGTATTAGTATTTCATCATTAGAAAATTATGAACTCAGAAAAAAAAAAAAATCATTAGTTTCTAAGATGTGATGCTTGTACACTGAATAAAGCTGTAATGTAAACCAGACAGGCAGACTTGTGAGTCAAATGCTCTTGCACATCATTTATTGAAGATCTTCCTGATTTGTTTGTGCTGTAGACAAAGAATACTCATGTTTGTGGCACTTTAGTCCATGATGAAGGTACAGAATGTACTCAGAAAAGCATCCTTATGGTTGAGCACACTTAATAAGTAGAACTGCACTATTTGGCTTTCTTTCATCCTGTGAATTGTCCATTTTCATAGAAAGATTAAACGAGACAAGAGACTCAGATGTCCTGGCAGTCTACACTTGGGTCTGAAAAATGAATGGATTAAATACATGAAATTCTTAGCCAGTATCTTTCTACAGAGGAAAACATAACATTATGCAATTACACAATACGGGCATTTAAATTCATCCAGCCCTTGTAGAATCTGCCTGTGGCTTCTTTCCCCCCCCAAACAGACATTATTGTGGCTTTATTCTAAGGAGCAATTTGCCATATCACAGCTGGTCATCAGTGAGGCATTGTAGGCTTAATTCCAGGGCTGGCCTTCAGCGGGGCGTTGAGATTCCCTCGTGCTGCTCCGTGCCAGGACACACACTCTGCTCTTAATGCAACGAGGAGCACTGGATGTGGATTTGTAGGAAGCACAAGCTGCAAGTTTGTTTTTTCAGGCTAAAGGGAAGGACTATTAACCACAAACTCTAGAGCCTCTGATTTTATAATTGGAAATCAATTGGGCAGAGCCTAGTTTTGCATATGTGACCTCTTCCTGTGACTGTATCCCAGAATAGCTTTCTCCTGAAATGATTTGCTTAACAATTTTATGTTAACAGCTAATCTATTTGCAAAATCAGTTTGAAATACTAAATTACCTGTGTGCTTTTGGCGACCGCATTTAAAAAAAAATGTTTAACCAACATGGAATTATCTGAATGGTGTTTTTTTCTGTAATTTACACTTTAATCTCATTGTTTATTTGTTTTAATTAAAAGCCATCACAAAAGTTATTGGCACTGTGGAGTTGCAGTGACTTTGGTAAGAGCACAGTGGGGCTGATTGCATCTGGAGTTGATATTGTTCTCTTGTGTCCAAGGAGGGTAGAATGCAGCTCGAGTGTGTTAGGGCAGACGTTGTTAAAAGACTTCTACGCGACTGATTTGGCCACCACGGGCCTGTGAGGTGGTGTGGACTCATTTCTGTCCTGATTGCCCTGGTATTTGGGAGTGCTCAGGTGGCAGAGCTATAGAATTTCCTATTATTATATTTCCTATTATTATTTCTCTGGTATTGTGCACAGAGAGCTGTTTAGCTCTCTGAAAAGAAGGTGCTTGGCCAGTGTATTTAATAACAATGACCTTCAGATTCAGGGCTGGGGGAACAGGACCCAAAATCTGTTTTGTTTGCTAAAAGAGGGACTATAAAGCAAACTGTTATCAGTGACAAGTCCCTCAGGGGCCAGAGTGGGGCCAGTGTTATTTAATATCTTCATTAAGGACATAAATGAATGGATGGAGCATGGATTAGATCAGAGATTAAGAAAAAAAAGTATTCCCTGGGAGGGTGGGCAGGCCCTGGCACAGGGTGCCCAGAGCAGCTGTGGCTGCCCCTGGATCCCTGGCAGTGCCCAAGGCCAGGCTGGGCACTGGGGCTTGGAGCAGCCTGGGACAGTGGAAGGTGTCCCTGCCAGTGTTGTTTTTTCCTGTATATACAGTGCTTGATCTCATACAAACATATCAACATGGCAATGTACAAAATATGTTCCTCTTCTGGTTAGTTTTATGTTTGAAATGGAGAGCTCTTTCCATGCTAAAGGGGAAAATTCTAATTAATAACTCAGTAAAATTGTTTGGGATTTTTAATTTGCAATAATTAATTTATTGTGGTGGTAGCAATTTATATTCTGGGAAGCAGGAATGAGGAAATAATCTGCCAGGTCTTCTCTTTTTGCCTGAGGTCTCATTATCTGTGCAAGCTTATTATTTACTACCCCAGAGTAGTGCTGTTGTAAAATGTGCAAGAATATCTGAGATTTGTGGTATGATAAGGCTGAATTGAATTGAATTGGATCTAAGTAACTGCAGATGTGGCTGGTTTCATCTTTATCAGCTTATCTAAGCTTCTGCACTTAAAGGCTTCTGTCAGTTCAAAGCACAGGCACTGCTTGGTTGAGCAGAGCAAAACTGTGGTAGCACTTCTTAGCCTTTCAAAAATAATTCTAATTTTAATTCAAACATATGTACTACAGAACTTGGAAGAGTTTAGATATGCATCAAGTCAAAATTCCTTTCCATTTGTATAAAATAAAGAGGCACAGAAAAAAAAGAAATTATACATATATATCAAAGCTCTTGAAGTTTAATTTTAGCTGTCTCAAAAAACTCTTCTTCTTTCCATGTGAACAAATATAATTGAGTTCTTTCCCCACTCCCTTGCTTAAAATAAAAAAAAAAAAAATCACTAAAATATAAATCAAGATTTAGCATCAAAGAGCAACTTTGTCAATACAGGCATTTGGGGAGATTCTTAGAATGTTGGAATAATTATAACATTGGATTTCTGTTCGGCACAGGGATAGACAAAAATTTGCTACTCTAGAGCGTAATGAGATATCTAAGTGCGTTTCTGCATTTGAAATGATGGCAGAGCCTACCAGTGCAGCAGGGATAAAATGGCTTTATTTTCTTTTTGCCTTGGGTTTTGGTTTGTTTGCACCTCCAATTCTGATAGTTTGTACTTCAGCTGGACATCGTGGCACGTTCAGAGGAGAGCTGCATCCTTTCTTTTGATTGCATTTTTTCAAAGGGCTGAAATGTGTGCCAGATATGGATCACAAAGAGATCTCTTCAAAAAGAGCCTCAAATTTATGGCTGGAGATTTCCACAGCGAGAGCAAACTCAGCCTAATTCATTTGCTAGTGAAATCTATTCAAAGCAGTCCCAGAAAGGGCTGTGCACAGGAGTGGCTGGGTTTGTGCATCAAAACTTGTAATTCAAAATCCTTTGGCCAAGGTAGGATCCATGAAGGATAAGCAGGAAGAAATTATTGGGAAGAGACTGTTAAAGAACTAAGGAGATCTCAGGTCTAATAATTTCTTTTCCCTTCCCAAAACTCAGTCCATCAGCTCTCATGCTCCTATGTGGTATTTGCCATTTATGAAAACTTGACTTGCCTCTTAATGATATCCTATATAAGGTGACAATATGTTTTGATAATATAGTATTTCTATCGCTGGGAAAAAATAAGCAGTCGGATCACCTGTAGTGTTTGTGGACTCAGCCTGGGGTGATAAGAGCAAAAGCACTAAGTCCAGGAAACTGTTTGTGGTGCCTTAGAGATCAATCCTTGGCACCAGTGTGACCCTGAGGAAGGGATCCTTCATCCAGAGTGGCCCTGTCACCCTTCCTGTGCTGCAGCATCCTCGTGCCAAATCTCAGATGGATCTCAGAGAGAGCAGCACCACCTTCCTTTATCCACAATGCCCCAAATGATGGGGGAAAAATGCAAGATAGGGGAACAAAACTTGAGAGGTTGGCTGAACATGAGAGGCCTTGACGCTGTGGGGTGACCCTGTCACTTGGCTGTCTGCAAGCACAGGAGTCACTTGTGCCCGTCCTTCCCCGAGACAGCCTCCTGCACTGAGCTCCGTGTTCCTCCTGTTCTGTGCTCCGTGTTCCTCCTGCACTGAGCTCCGTGTTCCTCCTGTTCTGTGCTCCATGTTCCTCCTGTTCTGTGCTCCATGTTCCTCCTGCACTGAGCTCCGTGTTCCTTGGGACCTGACAACATGTTTATTGATTTCTAGAGATGTTTTCTGGGGGAAAATTATTGCTTTCACAGGTGAGATTTCTCTGTGCTCATCGAGGATTGCTGAGGACTCCTGTCACTGGGAATGGTGTAATGTAATTTAGGAGGAGATAATATGGGGATGTTTGTCATCCTGTGATATAGCTCAAAGATTTTCATTACAAACTACAAAAAAAGTAATAAATTGAAGGTCTTTCTAAATCCTACACATGAGGGGCTCTCAGTAGGTACTGTAAATGTGGAATTTACTCCAGTCTTAACTCTTCCTGCTTGGATTATTTATTCAAATTGTGCAGAAAGATGCCAAGTCATAGTTGTGACGTCCTTTATCACAGACACACAATACACAGTTTTGTTTGTTAAGACACACTAATAAGAGATATCTTGATCTGTGTAACTCAGAAGCACAATCAAAGATGTGATGTTAGAGATAAATTAGTATGTACTAGATGGATGATTAGGATATGGTTACTTAGCTTCTGTTAATTTGAAGTCTGGTGGCAACAGGCTCAGTGTGAGTGACCAGTGGGTGCAATATGAGTGACCAGCAAAGAAAGCCAACAGGCTGCTGGGTCACACCAGCAAGGGCATCGCCAGCAGAGACAGAGTTCTTATCCCACTCTGCTCAGTGCTTGCCCGGCCACACCTGGAATGCTGGGCTCAGTTTTGGTCCCTGCTATGCAAAAAAGAGGTGGACAGGCTGGAGAGGGCGCAGAGAAGGGCCTCAAAGGTAATCCAGGGACTGGGAAGCTGCCATACAGAGAAAGGCTTGGAAGGGCTGGGTTTGTTCAGCCTTTGGAGAGGAAGGGTTAGGGGAGAACTTATCACCGTGTCCCGGTATTCATAACACAGCTGCAAGGAAGGTCTTAGAACCATGGATTGGCCTGAGTTGGAAGGGACCTCAAAGATTATCCCATTCCAACCCCTGCCATGGGCAGGGACACCTTCCACTGTCCCAGGCTGCTCCAAGCCCCAATGTCCAACCTGGCCTTGGACACTGCCAGGGATCCAGGGGCAGCCACAGCTGCTCTGGGCACCCTGTGCCAGGGCCTGCCCCCCCTCCCAGGGAGCAATTCCTTCCTAATATCTAATCCAAAGCAGCCAGTGTGAAGCCATTCCCCCTTTTCACCAGGAGTCACATGGAAAAGATGAGGGGTAATGGGTAAAAGTTCCTTGTGGGGAGATTCCAACTGAACATGAGAGGGATAAGTTTCACAATGTGAACAACCAGCCATTGGAATAATCACCCCAGGGAAGTGGTGGATTCCTGAACATTGGGCATTTCTCAGATTCAGCTGCTCAGGGTGCTGGGCCGTCTTTTCTAGACCGTGCTTTCACTATGCTCTGGCCAATAAAGGTTGAAGCAGATGATCTTTGAGGTCCCTTCCGTCCTGGTGTTCTATGATTCCATGAAGCACTCAATAAAATGAATGTTTGCTGTCCACCCCTGAGTTGAATGCCAATTCTTGTTTATAACATTATAAAGTTAAGAAGAAAGTCTGGTAATTGTCTCCAGCAGACTCATTTGCATTATTTCCTCCTAGTAATTACATGAACAATGGGGATTCTCTACCTAAGAGCAAAATACATGTTGATCTGTATGTGCTGAAATATAATCACAGCAAATGTGTTTTAATTATGTGCAGAAGTAAAGGCATGGCAGAAAGCTGCTCTAATATCTACAGAATGAGTCATCACCTAAAAAGACTAAAACATTAAAATAAAGCTGGTTCTAATAAGGAAAATAATTAAATTATGATAAACAAACAGAATGAAATTGCTTTATTTTTGTTGGAAGGAAAGGTTTAATTGGAGGATTTGTGTAGGCAGTAGGGATGGCTTTGCTTTTAAAGGAAATAAGAATTTAATTCTCCTAGAACTTGAGTGCTGCTTCTGAGCTGAATGACAGATTTTCATTTCATGTGCAGTTGGAAAGTTGGGGAGAAAAGATACTTTTGTGTCACTCAAAATACAAACTCTTGGAATACCAAAAAATGTTTCGGGGTAGGCATAATATTTTAATTAGACCAAAATGAAACTCCTTACATGATAACAAATGAAATTCATTTAAAAGAGAAGATTCT
The DNA here is from genome assembly GCA_013398015.1 of Oreocharis arfaki. Lineage (NCBI taxonomy): Eukaryota > Metazoa > Chordata > Aves > Passeriformes > Paramythiidae > Oreocharis > Oreocharis arfaki. The sequence goes on along the minus strand of VZRR01009038.1, from coordinate 127,046 downwards.
GCTTACATTTAAAACGTATTAAAAAAGATAAATACTTTAGAAGAATGAACTTGATGCATATACAGGTATAACAAGCTTTTGGATGAAAACTAACATTGAAGAAAATAACATGTTCAGAAAAAAATATTGCCTTGGTCCTTTCCCAAACTATTTCTTTCCTAAATCAAGTTTTTAGTAATATGAACGGTTGGAGTGAGTGTCACTGAGTCTTTATTCTTGTCCAGAAACAAACAAACAAACAAAAAAACAGAGGTGAAAAAATCTCTGCAGCTCCTAGAGTAAGGCTGGTATTTTGGGAGTGGCTTCTTGATGGTCTGAGCAGCCATCCTTAGGACCTTTAACTACTCCGTTTTTTCTGAATGTTGGGCCTGCGTTTCTGTGAGTGTTTCCCCAGCAGCAGAATGGGCAGGCAATGTGGGTTTTGCCTGGCAGCGGTGTGGGGATGCTCCCTCGGTTACTGTGGTGACACATTCGGCGCGTGCGGGATGAACGCCACGTCCCTGTGTTCAGATCTGCATGGTGATAACGTCCCCTTGATTGCAGGAAGACAAATAAAAGGGTTTTTCTGGTTTGTGGGAAGCTGGGAGTGGATTGCTGGTGTTCAGGATGTGTGATCACTCAGCACTGCACCCCGGGGCTGGATGACACGGCCGCTTTGATGATGACTCTCTTTGCTTGGGCTATCAATATAAAGTGTCACTTCTGGAAGAGAATCAGGCCAGAAGAGAGCTTTAGCCACAGGGAGGGAGAAGAAATTAGCTTGGCAGTAGGATTCAAGGCAGAATAAATAAAGTCTGAGAGTATTCTTAGCAAAAAGAATACAGTCACTATTGAGTAGAATGTGATCCAAGTCAGGTATTATTTCTGGGGAAAAAAACCAACTCAGAGGCTCCATATCCATCTCTTCTGCAGTCAGAGAAGCTATTGAAATCCATCTCTGCAAACTTGTGGCCCACCTGACAGAATGTAATTCTTTGTGCTCTCCCTGGTTTTAACCAGCTGCTATCCTGATTTCCTCTCATGCAGGTTTCCTGGAAGAAATTTCTTCCCATCAAGCAGCTCCCCCATCCCTTTGATGATGAGGGATTGCTTCTCCAGTGTTTCCCCACAGGCCTAAAGATTCAGCAATTGTCAAATCTCTTGTAGACAAGAGCAGGAAATGGAAAGAAATGTGCTTATCAAATGTAAAACTCTCCAGGTAACCCTCAAAGTGAATATTATCACAAGCATTCCCAGATTTTTGGGGCAGTTTTCGTCTTTGCTGAAGGCTGTGGTTTGTTTGGGTTTTATTTTTAAAAAAAAGGAAAAAGGAAAAGTTTCAACCATCTTGTAATCCATAAGCTGGCATCTGGACGTTAAATGTTCTCATCTTCATTTTCTGTGGCAAGGTTTAAATTGCCTAACATTCCTGTAACTTTTTTCTCCATGTGTTTTAGGAGCCATATGCTTGGTATTTATTTTCTTTTGTTTCCTCCTGCTTTCCTATGTATTTACTCTAGATATTTCTATTTCTTAGTTGTTTTCAGCCTCCAGATTAGCTGATATTTAGCTTTTGAGTTTCACTAGCAGTGTCCCTTTGGAACTACATTTCAGTAGACAGAAGAAAACTGAGATATGAGGGATACTTTTTTCTTGTGACAATATAGCATAATTTAGCTGGAGGCTTTTTACATTTTTCTCTATTATCCATCACCTAATCTGCATAACCTCATTCCTTTTTTATTAGTAAGGGACAGATGTCAGACTTGTAACTATTTAGCTCTTATATTAAAGTTATTTTTTTGAGGGATGAAGAGTAAGTACACTGCATGGAATACAACTTCAAGTTTTCATTTTGCCTTAAAAATATAGATTCTTTTGAGTTCTAGAAAATGGTTAGAATTAATGTCATGTTCATATAAACTGTTAGAACTGGTCTGAGTAGAGACCAGAGTGGCAAACAGCAAGCAAGGTTTAAAGTTCCAGGTCAGCTGTGAGAAATCTGAGGTATTTATGGATCTGGTGGCTCTGGACCTTGAAATGGGGATTTCCATCCATCCTTCTGGATACTGCAGTCTCCACAATTGGGATCCATCTGTAAGGGGCTGCTCGTGTAACAACTGAAACCTAAGAATTTTCTGCTCTTTCTGGATTCTTTCACAGACTTGGACCTGTTTGTTAAACCTGCATATCAATAATATATGAAACCAAAGCAGAATATATAACTGGGCCAGGAACTCTGCTTTTCTTATGGATTTTTCTCCTATTATTGGGAATGTCAGTGTTGCAGTCCCACAGAATTGCTGTGTGTTTTCTCTTGGGGTTTGTGCTGGTTACAAATGCAGGGTTTCGTCAGCCCAATTATTTTGTCTTGAAAATAATGTTTGAGCTCGTTGTAGCCCTGCATTCACACTCGCTCGTCACACAGGCAGGAAAGAAAAGGAGACTGGGGAACCCGGGTTTCCCTGCTCAGCCCCCTTGCCAGCACTGCTGCTGTATAATGTGCAGCACTTATGCACCAGACTGGAGAAAATGAGGGCTCCGAGCGTTCCAGTCCTTCTGCCTTTTCCTGAGGGCAGCTACCAGTTAGTGGAGTTGGCACAGCCGAGGCAGGGAGCTCTGGGCCAGCTGATAAACACACACCAACTCACAGACCACTGGGGAGGGTTTTTAAATAGCCTGGCATTTTTAGTGTGGGTGGAGAAAGAATTTGGTTTAATGCTGGTGTGATTGTGATTTCTGACTGGCCATGGCTCCAGTTTGTCTCAAAACAGAGTTAACCTTTGGTGAGCAAAGACATGTTTGTTAACTCCATCAGTTTTTGTGTCAGAATATTCCTAACAGGACTGACCAACAGTGCATTTGCACTGCTGATGTTTTGTTGAAGAACTTCATGCAGCAGATTATCTTTTCAGTTAACTTTGCCATCAATGTGCATTTACATACCCAATAATCCCATCTCCATAGGCAAACAAAATATTCCACCTCCTATATCCTGAGTAAATGTGAAAAGGCAGCTTTACTGACTTGATAAATAATCTCAAATATTTTACTTTACTTCAAGGTGTTGCTATTTTCAACACTTTATTATCTCCCAGTCAGATAATTGTTAATCTCATTATTTATCTCGTTTGTATGGAAGTCAGTTACACCTATATTAGTTACCAGAAAAAGTATTAAAAGTAAACTTGTAGGTTAGTGGTAAACTCCAATTTTATTGGACTGTAAATTGTGGAGTCATAGTATGAATTAATAACTAGATGTTAGTTGTGAAGGGTCTTTTGAAGGGTTGTGTCAAGCGCTGGGGGGACAGGAGCCAGGGAATGGCTTCCCAGTGCCAGAGGGCAGGGCTGGATGGGATCTTGGGAAGGAATTGTTCCCTGGGAGGGTGGGCAGGCCCTGGCACAGGGTGCCCAGAGCAGCTGTGGCTGCCCCTGGATCCCTGGCAGTGCCCAAGGCCAGGTTGGACATTGGGGCTTGGAGCAGCCTGGGACAGTGGAAGGTGTCCCTGCCCATGGCAGGGGTGGCACTGGATGGGCTTTGGGTTCCTCCCAACCCAAACCATTCTGGGATTCTTTGCCTCCTGTCTTTACCAGAGCGAGTATCCTCTCCTTCCAGCCCCAGCAGAGGGGAATACAGGACAGCTGCTCACCCGTCCTTCCTGAGAGGAACGTTAGGGAAAGGCAGGGAACAGCTGAATGGGGACAGGGCCATATGGGGTTTTGGCTGTTCTGTGCTCACAGAGTGCTACGAGCTCTCCCCAGCTTGTGTGGGTAGAGCAAACCGACAGTGATTCAGCCATCATTAAATTAGTACAGATGTCTCCCGCAGCCTCCCACAGGAGTCTTTCCATGAGCTCAGACAATTTGGATAAAGGTCTAGACTAAATCATTGCTAAGTGTGTATGGATTCTGGCTGCTTTGAGATTGACATATGTTACACACTTCCAGCTCCTGGGATACTGATTTGTATACAACTTGGCTGTGTCCATGCTGAGCCAGAGCTGCTTTTTTGATGGGATGTTGGCCCCAAGTTTTGGATGTTTGGAATCACAGGTAGTTCAGGTGCTTATAGCAAGTGACATAAACATTCCAAACGGTGCCCACACTTACAATCATAGCACTGCTATTTTTGCTTCCTTTGAAACAGATCAGGTTATCTGATGTGCCAAAAAAGAAGTGATAATTGTCCCTGAGACTTGAGTCTCCAAATGTCCTGGGCAGGGGACTGCAGGACTCAATACAAGTTGCTAGAGAATCAGAGGTAATACATCAGTAGTTATTAAACCTTGCTGGAGCAGACACAGTGGTTTATTTCTGCATATTTAATACTGTCGATGTGTAATGGTTTATGCATCCTCTCCCCATTCAATTCTTCCAGAAAAGCATTAACAAAGGCAGAAGCTATGATCTATCTCTAGTGGTTTAAAGAATATTTCAAATTTAATGGTATTGCAAATTGATCGCATTATGAGAGACATAACCTTTGCGAGTGAGTTTGTAAGAAATTCACAGGAATGCATGACTTAGTGGAAATGCATGGGAAATTACATTAGGAAGCTTTGAAAACCACAGAAGTGATGAGGCAAATAACTCCTTGTGAAACTGCATGGAATGATAATAACTAGCTTCAGCCAGGTTCCTCTGAATAACTTACAATTCTGCATGAGTTATCCCTAATAAACATCTAACTGCAAGAAAAGAGGGGAAAAATAATCAAATTATCCTCCTGTTACATCTATTTATTCTGATGTATGACACTCTGATGTTGCTGTGTAATTGCAAACAGAGCAGCTCTGAAGAACTGGTTCTGGTTTGTTTGACATCTCATAAGGAGTTTGTTTTGTAGCATTTCTGAGTTGTGTTTATTTTCACATTCTAAGTAATTTGAAAGATATTTCAAGTAAGAAAAAACTGCTACTGCACCCCTGTGCACAGTTCACAGGTTAGTGTAAGTGCACTAGAAATCAGTCATGTGAGCAGATAGTTTATAAGAGAAGCAGTATGTAAGTACCCACAATTTAATTTTTCAGCTCTCTTTATTTCACTGTTACCTTCTCAACAGCTTTCAATTTTAGCTCGAGCTGGCTGCAGAGCTGATGTTTATATTTCTGCACTGTAGCTGTGTTTGACAGCCAATTGCTAGAGAAGAGCTTTCTATTTGCACTGCCAGCTTTACACATTATGTGGTTTTAGACAGTACTTACTTCCTTATGTTCAGACATTGAAGGATGCTAAGCAGTAATCTTAAATTTGAAAAATTACCTTCAAGAAAAAAAGGTATTTTAATGCTTTCAGGCTGGTTTTATTAAATATTATTAGCAGAAGACATCCTGCATGAATTTGAAATTCTTTTAGTAAAAGGAAGACAGGTTATATATATTATCTCTGGGACCCTCCCAATCATTTTGAGCAAAACATGAAAAGAAGCCTGGCTGGTGAATGCAGCTGCAAGCAGGGCCTTGAAGGATTTTAAAATCATGACAACTTAAATATGCTTAAATAAATAGAAATATCTTCTCCCCTTTGACCGCTCTGGCCTATTGTACTTTTCTGTGCCTGGCTGATCTAGGCTCTAGCTTGTCTCGTTTGGCAGATTTTGTAAGCAGCCTTCAGATTACTGCTGTGCCTATGTAGTGATTAACTTTTTTCTTCCTCTTCTGCAATGCAAAGACTATGTACTCTGAGATATGGCTTTGACATTCGCTTGAGGAAATCATTTCAACAACACAAAAAGGTCTTAGTGCTCAACTGCAGTGAGCTCTGGGCCTGAGAATGAAGCCTGGCAAGTTCTAATAAGCTTTGAAGGAGGAAAGGAAAAATACAGCTCAAACAACGTGGCAGAAAAGCTCAGGACATGGTGAATAAGGTGATGATGATGAAGTGAACAACAGAGTAGGATTTGGGATACAGGAACTGCTGAATTTCTGGCTAGCCTGTGGAATGGGGATTCTTGTAGCTTAAGGTTTTTTGCAGCCGTCCCCATGTTCTGTCTATATTGAGGAGGGAGCATCAAGTCAGCCTGTGCTGGCAGTAAAATTGACAGCCCAAAGGGAAGAGCCCTCTGAAGTCATTCCTGGAGGCTTCACAAGCATTACAGGTAGCAAAAACTACAGCATAGTTTGTGTCCAAGACTGACAAGCTGGAGGAGGGAGTAAACGGCTTTGCTGCTCTTTCACTGAGTTGGGAAGAGAGTGACAAGTGCAGGAGGAGGCACTGTTAATTATAATGCCTGAAGCACTGGAATTGTTAATGTAAGAGCTTGACCCCAAACAGTGGGAGATGACAGATACTTTTTTCCCCCGTAAAGACACAAAAGAGGGAATATGTTTTACAAGACTAAAGCCGCATGAAATTTTTGAGGCTCTCTATGCCCAGCTCTCAGATCTCCTGTGGTGAGCCACTGTGCGCTGCAAATGAAGTAATACGAAGTAAATGAGATGGGAAAGGATCCCTCTTTGGCAGCGTGACACAACTTCATCACATGCTTCCAAGCATCAGGAACAGTTGGGTTAAAAAAATCCAGAGCTGCTTCCAGGAGCAGTGTCTGCTGGAGCAGGGGAAAGGAACAGCAGTCTGGGTTCAGAAATAGTTGCATGAACTCCCAGCTGGGCAGAGAGCCAGCTACAAAAAGGTGCCAGCCATCTGAGGCCACTTGACACGGGGACACTTGGGCGTTAAAGAGCTGAGGAAAGCAAGGGACGGAGGCGTCAGGCCAAGCTGCGGTGGGACACGGGTCAGGTGCGGCGGCGGCGTTCTCAGGACAGAAGGGAACACAGATGGTATTCCCAAATGGAAAGGGCCAAGGCCAGAGCTAGGAAAGCAGAAAGCTTTAGCTATCATCTGGCTTAACATAAGGACTCAGAAGCAGCAAGGTATGTAAGAAATACGTGCAGGAAAAATTAACCTGAGCGCGGGGTTTGGGTGGAAACAAAGCCCCTCGTCCTTGTTGCCATCACAACCACTGGGGATGTAGGTGGGGTTGGGGAGTTGGGGAAGGCTTTGGGGACGTGGTCTCCTCCCTCTTAGGAAGTTCCTCTGGCAGGGGGAACTCAACAAGAAATATGTAAAAATTCTCATTACAAATTCATATCGAGATTAACTGGAGATGAATGCATGAAGCTGTCTAAGAATGGCTTGAGTAGTCCCACGGTCTGGATGTTTTTTCCTAATGTGAATCTTTGTGAGACTGAATGTGGGCTTATCTCTTCCTCTGTTCCTCCCATCTGTAAAAACAAGTATAGCTATATTTTTTTCTCCCAAGACATTAAACAAAAATAGATATTAAAGATTGTTAATTCAGCCTGGTAAGGAAGGCAATACATGGTACAGAAAGCACCAGTGGCACTGTGACCAGGAAGGACTTAGATCGAGATTCGAGCAGGTTCCTGAGCTCTTTCCTTACATCAGCTGGTCATAATCAGTGGATTAAAATAACCTGACTGTTAGAAGCCAGGCTTGTCTGCAGTTTTCAAACAGCATTTCACTCCAGTGTGCTGTGGGATGATAGCAAAAGGTAAGCAATGAAAAACCGTGTGTGCACAGTCGCAGCATGAACATAAACAGAGACAAAATTAGCAAATCAAATAGAATAAAAAAGCAGTAGCAAAGAATAAACAGAAACATAAAAAGAAGCCATCTGGAATCAAAGATACTCAAATGACATGGTAGGAAACTGAGGCAGACAAAAGCAGAGATTACACTCTTAAATGAAATTGTTAGGGATATTATTGCTTTAATTCCCTTTGAATCTGGTTATGAAACTGCAGCTGAGAAGTGTGAGCAGTAATGTTTTTTGACAGTTACTCCACAGGCTTCAACTTACATGATTCTTGGATCTTAAATGGAACCTTTGTCATCCACGGACATGTCTGTTTCCCTTCTGAAAGTGTTCTAAGGGCTGACATCATGTCAAGAGCATCAGCTCTGTGCCCCAATTTGTCATTATCCTGAATAATAATGCAGAATATTTGATTCTCCTCTTCCCCATTGTGCGGTTATAATTCCCATTACTAAAGATGGGATCAGCCTATCCAAGGAGAAAATGAAAGATTCTATTAAACTGAAATTAAATTAATTCACTTTATTAATTCTGCGTTGTGTGCAAGTGAATCGAATCTATTTATAATAGTTTAATTAGGAAGGACTCTTTAAACCATGGGTCAACAATAAACATGTTCATTGTCCGTGATGTGTCAGAGCACATCAAAAATACACAAAAAACCTTCTGTAACTCCTAAAGAGGTTCATGTTTTTAGGAAAAAAACACCTCTGCTAAGCCACGTACAGAAAGAAACACCTGAAGAGTAAGGTGCATTACAGTTTCTGAAAGCATTGATATATATATAAAATGATTGTAAAAGTCACTAAAACCCTTCCATACTTTCATAGAATGAGTGAGAGCTTCTTAGAACCCAGCAGTTTCAGAAGAGTCATAAAAAGCTGAAAATTCCATCTCAAAGTCCATTAAATGGGGTCTGCCTCATAAATGAGGAATTTTATTGCAAGGCAAAGGTAAAAAATAGAAGAAGAACCTGAAGCATTAGGACAGTGCTGGTGTGTTGTGCTTGTGTCTGTGTAATATCAGGTGAAAATCAATGAGGAACCCTTAAAAGAAAGGATTCCAGAGTTAGGATGGAGAAGGATGATGCAAATTTTAAAATGAAGTTTTGAGGGCAGATGATTCCTTTTCCCTTGAAACAAGCACGGGGTAATTCCTTTGTAATTACATGAGGATGAATTAATTACTTTCTAACAAACTCAAATAAAAACTTGACTACATAATGCCGCCTTCTCTTGCCTTAATTAAAAATGTCCAGGAGCATTTTCATAATATGCAGATTCCCCCCTCTTCCCCATGTGAATTATCTCTATATTTATGCTTTTTTACTGATACAAGGAAATTGGGATTACAGATCCTCCCATTGATGATGGATCTATTATGGGCTGCTCTGTATCAAGCTGTGCATCAGCACCACACCCCAGAGAGGGCTGCAAGTGCCCAATCCTCCTGCAGAGGAAAATCAACAGCTTTCTGCTCATCTGGGCATGGCCCAGCCCCAAGTGCATTTTGCACTTTCCTGATGGTGAACACATGGAGTTCTTTGTGCTGAGCAACCTGTTGTTTTGCCTGCCATGGCTTTGCCAGGTAGCTGAGTGAGAGCAGGTGAGACAGCTCCCATCTGCAGAGGGGACCTGGAAATCTGCTCAGAATTGCAAAGGAGCTTCACCAACCTCGCTCCCAGCCTTTGTCCATACATTAAATCCCTGGCTGCAAATGTCATTTGGTGCCAAGTACTTGCTAAGAAAACCTTGTTTAAAATATGCTGAACAAAGAGTTATGGAATAGGAAAATTTAATAACAGCCCCAGACTGCTGGAGTTGTGTTTTACTGCAGAATAGCAGCTCTGCATCTGCAGAATATAGAGGCTCTTGGAATAAGTTTCATCTCTGCAGTTTCTCTGGCATGGATTACAGTTATACATGTTTGCAATGTGTATACATGGGAGTCTATAAATGTATGTTATACCCTTGGGTAGTGTGTTGGCAATACTTTTACATGTGCATTGGTTATTAGTAAAAATAGTGTTAATTTTGTGGCAGCACCATGTGTGTGCTGTTCCTGTTAATCCTGGCTTCATTGGTTACCATCTGTATCATCAGATAGAACAGCAAAGGAATTAATAAAGGGTAGAAAATGCTCCAGTCTGAGGTTTGATTTGGAATTAAGTTAATTTTTTAGGAAAAAAGTGATCTGTGCTGAGGCTACGTGGGAGCCATCAGCAAGGTATTAACACAGGGCATCTGCACCACCCTCAGAACTAGGAGATGGTCCAAAATCCCTCCTGTCACCATAAATCCATGCATGAACTGGGTGATGGACTCGCATCTGCTGCTTTAGGGGAGAGAGGTGTTTGGATTTATAGTCCCACGGGCAGGGCAGTGATGGAGGAAGAAGATTTCACTTCCTTTGAAGTCTAATGAACTGAATCTCACATAATGGAGGTGATTTTGCCTCTCTCTGAACATGATGAGGTCCTCCAGTAAATGTGCTTGTGTGCTTGTTTTGGGGTGCTCTCTAGCAGTGGGACGTTGTGGCAGGGATAGACATTTTCTGCTTTAAACAGAAATTCTTGTTGCATCTGGATGTTGCTGTGAAAAAGAAGAGGTCAGCTTTCAAGCACAGGTGTAACAAATAAAGCTGCAGACGTGGAAAGCAGTTTCATATTTACATTTGTGAGGCTTTTTGAGTAGAAAGCACCACTCATTTCTCATAGTCATTATGCCCTTCTATCATTCACCTAGATCCTATATAATTATGTGTTTAATGATCTTCACCCTTCACACGAACACTGCTTGCTGAAGCTTGACTCTTGCAGTAAATTATCATTCACATCTGGTAGAAGAGAGGAAATATTGCTTGGGAAAAATGCTGTGCTATCTGACTTAAAACTTCAGTCTGTGATAACTTTGTCGTAGGTGATGTGACTTAATCTTAAATCTAAACAGTAGAACTATTTTGAAGAAGGAGCTCTTCCATAGGTCATTTCTTATAATATTTTGATATTAGAGTGTAAGGACTTCAAAACCTAAAAAATTATTTTAATTATTTAAGTCAGTCTGGATGCTCCTCACTGACTGTGGTAAATGCCACATTTATGTCTTTTTTTTTTTGTTAAAGAACAGGAAGAAAAATAATTTTTGCTGCTATAAATCTTTGGGTAAAAAAACTGATCTTCCACTCATCAGACTTAGTTTCGACTTTAATATTATAAAATGCTCCTAGCTCTTCTACTTTGTTTAATGTTTAGCCCTTTATTTTATATTGTTTCAAATAGCAGTATTTAAATAGCAAATAGCAATTCTTGCTTTTGATACAATGGAATTTAACTTATTAGAGGAAATGATTAATGGTATCATTATCATTTTAACTGTTGGTATCTCACCAGAACTGCAAAGGTTTTATAGCTCTGCATTAATATCTACCAGAACTGATTTATGAACCATAACTGCTGTTGGGTATTATGGGCAAAACCTGAGATTATACAGACAGCCTCTCTTACTTATTAGCAAGCAGCAACTTGGAGAATCTTTGAGCCTTCTCAAATATCTGTGTGGGATATGTGGTTTATTCTTAAAAATTCAGATTCTAGCTCTTTGTTGTGTAGCTGGGTGAGCTGAGATGTTCCCAGTTCCTTTGCTGAGCTGTGGGTGTCCAGACAATGCTGTGATATTACCTCACTGCAGCTCAGCTCTGGATATGCTGCCAAAACTTTCATATGCAATGTTAATGCCATATAGATTTTATTCAGGGAGCAAACAGATGCTTAAATCATAAACAATCTGTTTAAAACACAAATAGTTTCTGGACTGATCTTTACAGGCTCTGGGGCCCTGAAAGTAAGGGTCATAAGGACAATAATCTTGAAGGCAAAAAGGAGTTGTGTTAACTTTCTGAGCAGACAAAACTGTGATACCAACCAAGAGGAGAGGGCAGCAGCCGAGCAAATGAGGCTGATTGTTCTCAAGCAGGAGCTGATGGCAGGTGCAAAAAGAAAACCAGATTGAACTTTTGGAGAAGGGACTCAGCTGTCACTTGACATCTCTGTGTACATTTCTGTGGGCTGGGTAGGAAGAGGGAACTGGATTGAGTCATACATATTCACAGCTGAAGAACTCTGAAAAAGTTGTTAAAACAATGGTGGTGTAATAAAATGCTGCCCAGCAAAACGCAGAGGATGAGTTTACACCTCGTGTGGTTCGTGGGTGTTGTGCCATTATTGCAGAGCAGGGAATGCACTGGTGGCCAGGATTTTGTATCTGTAACAAACCACATCAACGGGGAAATGAGCCCTGGCTGCTGCTGTCCACTGCACTCATGGCAACACACCGAGGTCTGAGTTCCCTGAGCTCTCGAACAGCTGAATTCCTGAACAGATGAGTTGTAGATACAACTGTTGGTGACAAATTATGGACAGAAGAACCTGCAGAGCTGCTTGTGACATAAGGATCTCCCTGTAGTTTGGCTGTAGCTGGTGTTACAAGGCTTTTTTCCACTCCTATTTTAATATCCTAATGCAAGCTCTTATATTAAACGATGCTGCTGCCTGGCCCTGGCAACCCCTGCTGTCAATTGAAGAGTAAAATGCAGAAGCAGCAACAACTTCTGTTGAGCTGTCTGCACAAATGAGCAAACAGGAAAAAGTCTTCCAGTGCTGGTTGTAACTCATGTTGCAGCCTAAGCAAGTCGTATGTATTTCCTTCAGACTATCTTTGGGAGGCAGAGATAAATAATAATACATGCAAGTTACATTTTTAATGATGTTATTCACTTCTTATTGATCATATTGAGTGTGTTAGACCTAATAGTAAACAGAATTTAAGCCACTATTGCTGGGTATTCAAGTTATTATCCTGTAATTTTGAATGTGTTGACTCTGAAACATATGGTCCCACCAATTCATACTCTCACCTTCACAACTTAAAAATTATTGGAGATAATCTGATGTTCAGTATTTGGCTCTGAGCCTACCAAAAAAATCAATGGAAGTCTTTTGTCTCCAGTTTTTTAATTAAAAATTAAAAAAAAAAAAAAAAAAGAAACCTCCCTTTCTTGTACTTCTTCAGATTATTATAATCCTGTCTTGTTTTTTGAAAAGCCAAATGCAATTTTTTTTTTTTNTTTTTTTGCTGAGGCTTTCAGGAGAATGGGAAGATGTGTGCAAGGGTTCTTCTTCCAGGGCACATACTTTTAGAATAAAGATCTTAGAACCTTTCAAGTTCTGCAAAGATCTGAGTTATAGATAAAACTCTGAATTTCTGTGACTGTCTGTGACAAGATTCCATAGATGCCAGTGTTCAACCACTTCCAGTCACCTGGAAATAAGCTGAAAGCAATAACTAAAAATAAGAAGTCAGATTAAAACATATGTTATTGTTAACCCTTCCCTCACCCTTTGATCTAATAGGTTAAGGACATTTTGTACTTGTTCATTTTGGCTGATAATGGTTCTGAAGGCATTTACATTTTAGAATGGGGATTTAAAATATATATAACAGCTGCTTTTTAAATAGAAAGTCTAATTATGCCTATGATTGCACTCATTTTTGATTAGTATGCATACAAATCCCTGCTCTCCATGTGTATTCAAGCTGAGCTATGGATCACTGGTGCTGGGACTGAAGTACAAAGGAGCAGCTTGGCAAAATGAATGGTTAGACCAAAGCAAAAAAATCCCCAAATTCTATGTGTACATTTTTTTGGCTCTAAAATGCCTTTTTTTGTTCTTTTTTCCCCTTTTAGTTGCACACAGACCTGGACCCTGGCAGCAGCAAAATCAAGTATATTCTGTCAGGAGATGGAGCTGGAACCATCTTCGTGATCAATGACAAGACTGGGGACATCCACGCCATGAAAAGGCTGGACCGGGAGGAGAAGGCCGAGTACACCCTCACAGCCCAGGCCGTGGACAGGGACACAAACCAGCCCCTGGAGCCCCCCTCAGAATTCATCATCAAGGTTCAGGACATCAATGACAACGCCCCTGAGTTTGTAGAGGGCCCCTACCACGCCACGGTGCCCGAAATGTCTGTTGTAGGTACGTATGCCAGAGCGTCCCGGAGTCTGACCGCTCGCAGCCTCGGCCACGCCAGGAGGCTGTTGAGTTGGTGATGAATAATAAGGTATTTATTATGTTGTTAGCATTCATTTGCATATTTTCAAATCTTTTCTTGGCCGAAGCTTTCATCTGCAGCACAATAGTTGAGTCCCTCAGTAGTAAGGAAATGACTAACAGCTGTATTAATGTGTCTTTCTTTGTCCAACAGCACTTTAATGGGCTAAATTTATATTTCCCTTCTGACACTGCAGTTAGAGTATTGTTATTGAGAAGGATTTATCAAGATTTGCTCCAGCATGACGCTCTAATCCTATTGATACTTTGTTGATGTTTAATTATCTGTTTGTATGTTTTCTTACACTTGCAGGGCATTGATACATACTTGTTTGTTTTCCTCTAAGTGCAACTGTAATCAGGCAAAAACATTGAAATGAAAGATGCTGTGTCTGGGAATTGATGGCTAGGCTCTAGAGTGGACTTAACCAATTAGCCACAGGATTTGCATGCATGATGGAAGGGAAAAGCAGAGAAAGCTGTGGAAAAAGATGGTGAAAAGGGAAATTAACTGTGTGAAAGCAGAAAAGAGAAAGAAGAAGAACATAATCTTCTTAATATATTATATTTATTCATTTTGTCGGATTAGTGTGAATCTATTTCCTCGTGGATTAATATATTAGAATGTTTTCTGCATAGTTTGTGCCTTGGTCTGTGTTTGGCAGTGATTGTCCTCACAGACATTGACGCACCCAGGACCTCGCTCCCCACGACACATTGAGTGCAGCTCATCTTCAGCTGTCACTGAAGCCAAAGGGGAGCAAACCCACCAAACCAAGAGAATCCATTTCAGGGCAACAGAAGAATTCAGCATAAGCAAAGGCATCAAAATCTGGCCATGAAATGCAGGGGAAATTCAAATGCATTTTAGTGTTAGGTTGAGGATAATGTGCTTTTCAGCGATTTGTCTACATCTGTCAAAGCAAGGTAATTGAAGGAGTGCCAAGGCACTTTGTGAAATAAAGCAGCATCCTATCACGAAGTTTCAAAAACACCACTCTTATTTAGCTAAAAAGAGAAGGAATGTGAGGAGCCAGAAGCATCCTCTTGCTCACAGCACAGAGTTACACCGAGTCATTGTCAGATACAGGTGTGATGTGCTGACTGCATGGTCATACCTGAGGCTTCATCTTTTAAATCAACTCTTCTCCAGCAGATTTTCATGTCTTGATTGCATTGAATTGCTTGTGCCAACACTGATATGCGAGTTTTCAAGCCTTCATTTCATCTCTTTTACTAAAACATAGCTTTTATATGTTGAGGTACTTTTAATTATGCAGCAGCACAAACATAATATGGACCTGCTTTCAGAAGATATTTCAGCCAAGCTCTAGGTGAGCAAATGACTTAATTAAATAAAATGAGAGTTTAAAAAACCCAAACCAAAACAAACAAAAAAACCCCCAACAGTGTGGGAGAAGGAGAAAGGAAAATTGAATGTTTTTATTCCTTATGTGAATGGAGTTTATGTAGTATTCTAGGAAAAAAAAAAAGAAAGATTTATGCAAGAAGAGAAAAGATGGTTTCTGATCACAAATCCTACTATAAAAATAATTTATATCTGTGCATATTTATAATCTGTAATAAAGACATAGCCCCTATCCAAGTGGTGTTCACTGTAAAGAAGAGGAGAAAAAAATCCCAAATTTGAAAACTTTGACAGGAAACTAGTCAGGAGATCAGATGAATAAAAATCTAGAAATTGTTAATATGAGGTTTAAAAGATGGTAAATGCAATGAGAGTAAGGGAATAAAAGAGAATAAAAGATGAAACATTAGAAAGGGAAAGTAAAAATGGAGAAAGTGTGAAAGAGGAGGGAAAAATATAAAGAAATATCATGAGAGATGAGTTACAAGTTAAAATTTCATCTAGGAAAACTTTATTATGGGGGATTATAGCAGAAATGACCAATGGCTGGATATAGTTCAGGAATAGTGAAAGGGGCTGGCTCCTGGAGGAAGAGGTTTCACCTGTTCCACAAGTGTATTGGGGAAGGAGAAACAGTTCCTCCTGACCTGCCTCTGAAATGACAGGTCCACGTTCTTATGGATTCTTAGGTTGCATGGAAGAGTTTTGTCTGAAGGCAGTGTGTTCTAACACAAATATAGGTAGAGGTGTGCAATAAATCACCTGAGAGGCCTGAGGTTTATTACACTGACTCTGAGTTTTGCACATTCGTCCCTTAGGATCCCTGGCCCTTCCAGGTGCTTTACAGGACATTCCTAGGGGTGCACATTTCCAAGCTGTTGCTCTACAGAAGCACAAATGTGCACTCCTGCTCTTTTGTTGACAAACAAAACCTATCTCTCTGCTGTTGCTTCAAAACTCAGATAATGCTCCTGATTGCATTACATGGGACATGAGTCAGTGTAAATTCTCTGCAGCAGAGGCAGTGGAGTCTGTGTCTTAATCTCTGATGGAACCAAATGTCAAGGCTGGAAAGTGGAAGGTGAGACTGTTACCCTTCACTAACGTTGCTGTTACTATTTCCTTCTGCTTTCCTCTCTTGACCTGCAGGTGACCACATCAAAAGCTGAAGGAAAGGACTCACTGTACATTATTTTAAATTTCTTGAAGTTTTTTTTTAGTCCTCATAAAATTACTTTAACTCCTCGATGATGTTTATAAGAAGACTCTCTCCTTTCAGAGTTCAAGGAGGTTTTTTTATTTTCCCGCCATTAAGAGTATTTCACTTCCATTATCCACTTACTTAATTCACTTGAAGAGATCTCCACCCACTGCCAATTTCAGCCTTGACACTTGTACAACACAGGCATTACTAGGCAGTGTTCTTACTCAGGATAAAACAAAGTTCTGCTGAACCTTTTCTATTCTCAAAACGCTTATATCAATTTTCTGTTCTGAAACAGAAGAGGAACTCATATGCTCTCTATATATAGTTCTTATGTAATGAGGATGCAGTACAAGGCATTTTATTTTTGGGCCTCTGGGGAAGGCAGTGCATGAAAGACAGATGAAGGCTTTAACCTTTCATTGTTCTAAGGTTCTAACACAATGCTGTTTTTCTAATAGGTGCCTTAGACCTGGTCTTATGTCCCTGGCTAGAAGAGATGTATTATAGGAATGCCAGGGGTTATTTTGCATGACTGTCTAGAACTGGAATGCTACACTATGGGGATGAGAAAACTGGCTTCAAACTGACAGAGTAGGGTTAGATTAGAGATTAAGAAGGAATTGTTCCCTGGGAGGGTGGGCAGGCCCTGGCACAGGGTGCCCAGAGCAGCTGTGGCTGCCCCTGGATCCCTGGCAGTGCCCAAGGCCAGGCTGGACACTGGGGCTTGGAGCAGCCTGGGACAGTGGAAGGTGTCCCTGCCCATGGCAGGGGTGGCACTGGATGGGCTTTAGGGTCCCTTCCACCCCAGTTCTGTGATTCTGTCTCTAACTGCGAGGTGTGCCAGCACATGTGGGGCTGTGTGTGTGTGCCAGCATAGGGGAGTCGCACACAGCCACGGTGTCCCCTGCTTGGTTTTTATTCCGTGTTCTGGTGCTCTCTGGAAAATCCTGCTTCCCAGCTAAAACAAAAGGATTTGCATGGCTCTCCTCCCACTGCCTGGTGCAAAGAGGATCAGTATTACCCGGAGCTCTCTCCGGGAGGAGTGCTGCTCACTTCTCAGCTGTCTCTGCAGAACACACTCCCACACACGCGCTCGGTGCCGACCGCGTCACTGTGCTCACAGTCATTCTGAAATCATTTATTTCTCTCTGTGAGCAAAGAGACCAGCACATTCCAGAAAAAAAAAAAAAAAAAGTTTTGAGAACTAAGTTCAATTTTTTTTTAACTGTTAGTCCTACATAATCTACCATAGTAAGCTCTGCTCCCCAACTCCAAAAATGATGAATTTGCTTGTGAAAGCTGATCGTGTATATGGAGAATATGTTCTTTGCTGAAATTCTGCACTCTAATCTTTTAATTACGATATTAATTTTCTTTAAGAATTAAAGATCAAAAAGTGAAATCTGTGGAATTACTTCGTTATACCAAGTATTACATCTCACAAATAGGAAATAATTTAATTTTTTCTGTAAATCTTGCTTAATCACTTTTAAACGTAAAAGGGCACACTGGGGTAGAAACTCAGTTAAAACCTTAGGAAAAAAAAAAAGAAGATTTATCTGTGTTTCTGGGAGGAAGAACCTCACGACTCTATTTTTTCCCCTCCCCATTTGTCTATGAGCTCTGTATCTATGCCTGCAATGAAGATAGAATATTATGTAAATGAACAAGCAAGCCTAGAAAATCCATAAGAGTATTTGGAACCAGTTCTGGAACTTATTTTAAAAAAAAAGGAAAAAAAAAAAAAGAAAGAAAGGAGAAAAAAAGCCCCCACACCCTCCCTTGAGTGTGTTCTGTTTCTGTGTTACCTTCTCAGCCACACACAGATGCACGAATTCCCCAAAACATGTGCAGAGGTGGTAATGGGAGCCAAAGTGGATATTTTCTCCCGACAGCAGAATTTTAGGATCCTTTATTTCAGGAGAGGAACGAGGAGTGAAATCTCTTGATTTCACTCTCAGCGAAGCCAGGAGTGTTTAGACAGCGAGTGTCATGTTGAAAGACAGGAGACGACTGAAGCAGAGTGACAAACGTGTTGGTGAAATAAAAAAGGACACAGATGGAAAAAGAACAAAAGCCATAAGGGAACAGAATTCTCTCATAGTTTGCCTGAATTAAGGTAAGCAGACAAACTTTAATAATCTCCAAATATTAAGGATTCTTCTGACAGTCATAAAAAAAACTAAATAAGGTACACGCAGTGGAATTCAGTCTGACATTGCTCTAGAAATGCTTTTGCCTTTGCCACTCGGAAACAGTAACAATATGAAAAAGCTTGGAATAATATTTTTGTCCTTAAATGCTTCCATGAAAGGTCTTTACTGGAAAGAGTTTAGGCTTTCAGTTGAGTCAGAATATCAATTTTCAGTTTTGGCGCAGGTGCATCTACTTAGGAATGTTTTCCCTTGAATCAAGGTTTGTCCTTGATGACACCACTGCAGATAAGAAATTCTATCACCTTAATTTTTTTTTTTTTCGAAAGCAGAGCAGAGTCCTTTAGTCCAGCCAGGTGTATTAGGAGCACACTGTCCATTGTGCAGCTTTCTTTCTAGTTCTCCCAAGGATATTCATTCATTCTCTTCCACTTACAAGTTGTTTGCAAAGGGACAAAATCTGCTGCATATGAAATTAGCACACAACGTCTGACATGAATAGTGATAAAATAACTTGACAAATTAGAAAGTTGTGATAAAAACCTGACCTGAAATGTTATCGAGATCAACCACGCTGTCTTGCCGGGGTTTTTATCATTGATTTTTAAGGCACTGAGCATGACTGTTAAATCAATGATAGTTTGTCACAAAATTGTGGAGTAAAGGGACTGCAGCACTGGGGTCAAGTACAAATTAGCCCAAAGGGTAAATACAAAGGCAGTGCAAAAGCTAAGGGAAAAACCAGCAGATGTTGTAAAATATGGCAACAATGTGACAGCTGTTAAAAACAAAAGTATATTTTCATGTTGTCTTGTTCCTCCACTTGTTCCTCTCGTGCATAATCACACACAGTAGCTGTGGTACTGAGGAGTTTTATGTGAGATTTCTTTGGTGCAGGGGTGTGTGTGTGTTTAAAATGGTCACACACAACCTTCAGGAAGGGCTCAGGACACTCAGCACCGGGGCTGGCTGGCTGCTCCTTAACCTGACTGGCTGTTGAGCCTTGAGAAAACAGTTCTGAGCTCCTGCTGCTGTTTTTGTGCTTTTCATTTCTCATGAGGTCTGATCAAAAATGTCATTATCTTTCTGTACTTTTCTTATGTGGTCATTATGAGCTCAAGGACCATGATGAAATTAATATTCTTTAGGAGTTTATAGACTGACCCTTAACTTGTCCCCATCTCTATTGTTCTGAGTGTACTAAGCTTCACTGACAATACAAAATTACCAAAATCAGTGGGACTGCTCTAAGTAGTTTGTGCCAATGGCAGGAAACACTTGAGTGTTGAGGTTTTGAAGTCACTGTCTGGTCCTCAGGAGCGAGGCCTGATTCACCTGTGCAAGGTGTGGAGCTATTGATGTGTGCTGGTTTCTTAGACAAACACTTTTTTCCTCTGCATTCACTGGCAGCAGTTTGCCACAAATTGTCCATTTTTTGCACACATGCATTCCCCTGGCACAAAGGAAAGTTGTGCAGATGACACACAGTGAAGATAAACTCTGCAGGAAAAATCTGCTGGGATCAGAAGTGAAGTCACAGTTCCTTATGGAGTTCTTCCAAATAGAGAAATTCGTCTTTCCATTATGTTCCTGTTTCAGGATGAGGACGGACAGACAGAGCTGTCACATTTTGATCATGTGCTGGCAGGACAGAGGGAATTTTGGCAGTCTTAGGTGAATGTCCTGTGTACCTACGGGAATCTGTCCTGCTGTGGTTTTTCCTCTTGCCTCAAGTCACAAACATCTTGCTCTTGTTGCAGATATTCTGCTACTGAAATCCTTTGTGGTTGCTTCCATTTGTACATATCAAATGCGTCATTGTGTTTGTGTTCTGTGACTGTGTGAAAATAAGTCTCTGACTCAGGTTTCTGATGCATTCTCTTCTGGTTACAAGTTTAAATCTATTCTCAGCATGGATTTCTCATGATTTCCCCAAATGTAAAATTTTGAAGGAAGTAAAAAGGCGTTTCAAAGAGTGGTAGGGTTTGGTTTTGCAGGCTTTGAAGTTGTGTTATCTCACTCTTCTAAGCAGCTTGGCTGGTGACAGGAGCCCGTTTGCTGGCCAGGGGATGATGCCTAAGTGGAAAACAGAGGGATGAGAGAAAGTAGAGCAGCACAGGTTCCTGCCAGACTGATGCTCTGTGAAATGCCACAGAACTGGTCTGGAGCATAATCTCACCTTTTTCAGCCCCAGGAAATGTAGACAAGGTCTCACCACAAGGTATAAAGTTCTAGGTCAGAAAATTAAGTTCAGTGGGGTAATATTTTCACAGAAACTTTGATTACTGTAACTTCTACCCCTCTGCTGGCACAAAGACTTGGCTTTAGAACACTGGGGATCAAGACTCCTCACTCTTCATTGCGAGGCCTGTGTTAGACATCTGTCTGAGGGACACACTCGATATTTGGCAAAATGAGATGCAATTCAGAATCCACTTTTTCCTCTGGCACTGGTCATTCCCCACCGGCCCTGAGCTGACACCTCTGTCTTTGTTTAGGTGCTGAATCTGCAGCACTTCTTGTTTTCCCATGAAAACAGCTCAGTGACTGCCTGTGGAGCTGCTGGCAGCACAGCTTTTGGGGAAAGAGCCCTGGGAGCTGCTGGGCAGCTGATTCAGCTGTGCCCCTTCCCCGGGCCCAGAAGGGCTCTGCTGCCATACGCTGGCCCCGCAGTGGCCTGGGGGGACAATATTTCAGACCCCCTTTTGCACCCTGGGTTACAGCTGCTGGCACTCCAGGCTTCGCTCTCCCAGACAAAGCGAGCAGAGCATCAAAGCTGCAAGATGATGCCAGCCACTTCCTCCTCTCACCACACAAAGTCATAAATGAAAGAATTTCTGCAGTAAACAGCCTAGGCTGCTTTATTATTTATTTATATTTTTTTACAATACACCTGAGCATAACCTGAAACTTCCATTGGAAACAACAAGACTTACAGTACCTTTTTTTCTGCTTGGTAATATAGTGTACAGTGATCATCCAATTTTACTGCCTTTGCCTGGGGACCTTGCAGAATGAATGCTGATGAAATAGTCAATTGATTAGAGACAAGCACTCTTTCAAAAAGTCCTGAACAGAAGAGGAGCTATTTCCCACTTCTCTCACAAATATCAATTAATATTCTATTGCGAGGGTGATATCTAAAGGGAGAATTTAAAAAAAAATAGCATGAAAGGGAAACATAATTCTTTAAGCCAAACATAAAATATATTTCACCCTTCTGCTGTTGCCTGTGATGTTTCAAACCATGTACTAATCCTAACAAACAGCCACCCAGGGGAATTTGTAAAGGAATACCTGCAGGCTCTCTAATGGCACCATCTCATAAGTTGTAGCAACAAAGAACTGCCAGCCTAAAACTGAAAAGGCAGTGTCCCTTCTTGTTAGATCCACATAGGTAAACCCAGGTAACATCAGCCAGGATAATTGCCAAGGACGAATCCAAATCCCTCAATCTGAATATGTATTTCTGTTGTAAAATATTTCTGCTTCCAAAAGGTTACGTTAAAAAGGTGGCATCAGAGTTCCAAAACAATTAGTTTATGCAGACAAAAAAAAGGTAAAATATGCAGTTGATTAGATTTCCCAGCCACGCTTTCTCCAGCCCCCGTTGTACAGCGGCGAGGTGCAGGGCTGCCAGCTCGCTCCGTTCCCTGCATGTGCAGACAGCCTTTTTCTCCAGGCACAGCCAGCTCCTCTCACACTTCTGCAGCCACACATTTGCACACAATACGTTTTTCCCGTTTCCCTCACATGATAAAAAGTCCTTAAAACGGCACCTGGGCAATCTGGACAAACACTGTTGTGTTACACGCCGTGGGTCGCGCCTTTGTTCAGAGATTTGGGCTCAGACGTGTCCTGCATGACATTAACGTCTTTTAAAGGTTTCATTAACTTCCTAAAGCATCTACTCCAACAATTTCGTTGAAAAATATGTAACATTTGGGACAAACAGTCTGGATACCTCTTCTGCTTATAGAGCTAAACATCACTTAGTGCATCAAAGGTATGAAAAGATGATTTTTCTGGTGGAACCAAGAAAGAGCTTCCTGCATTTTCCTGCATGGTACTACATAATTTGTTATATACCAACAATCTTTCAGATTCTTTCATTGAGCCAGAATTTTAAGTGCTAAAATTTTTGGTTTAGATTACCAATTCTTTGGGACAGCATCTGCCATTTCCTATAGGTGTGTAAAGTACTGAAAAATCTCTTTTTCTGTGTGTTTTGGTGAGATTACATTCAACTACTTATATAAAAAAACCTGGCAAATCGAGCAAGTGATGCTTCATCACTCATGCTTAATATTAAAACCAGAATATGAACTGTATCTCAGTTTAGTTCAGAAAGTGTTTACAGGTGTCTATACAAGTATATAAGTGCACACGGGTGTTTAGACAGATACATACAAGAGGAAATGGCCTTAAGGTGCTCCAGAGGAGGCTCAGGTTGGACAGCAGCAGGAATTTCCCCATGGAAAGGGTGCTCAGGCCTTGGCAGGGGCTGCCCAGGGAGGTTTGGAGTGCCCATCCCTGGAGGTGTCCCAGGAAGGGCTGGGGGTGGCACTCAGAGCTCTGGGCTGGGGACAAGGTGGGCATCGGGCACAGCTTGGACTTGATGGCCTTGGAGGCCTTTTCCAACCTGAATTGTTCTGTGATTCTAGGATTTTATGATATAGAAATAAATGTGAACAAAACCAAAATTCTTGCAAGGTTTCTCCTTGTCCTGTTTGGTGCAGTGTCAGCTTTACACACTTGCAGTTCCTGGAAGGCTGGAATCAGAGACTGGGGTGGCCTGTTTCAAGTACATCCTCAAAAGAGAGGAGTCACAGGATTGGAATTCAGGCATTCACATCAGCTGGCCAATTTAATTTCTGTTCCTCTCCGGTCAGCCAAGAAAGGAGAATTCCAGGAGAGGATGATTCTGTCTTTCTCCCTCAGGTAGAGCAGGCAGCTGGTGCAGCTCGGTACGTAATTTAGCCAGTTGAGCCTAAAACTGAGTTGTATGAATAACCCTCTTTTCCTTCTTCCTTGCCTTAATCATCATAAACAAGATCATGACAGCATCACAGTATTTCACTACTTAGAGTCAAATAAATTACAGCTGGGAAAGACAAATTACCCTATTAGTTAATCTTCCTGTCTTTCTAGGGCTTTCCCTTAGAATACATTATCCAGCATCCTGTGCAAGAGAGTGAACTCTTCAGTGAGGAGGATTCTGTTATTTCCCTTGGGTAGCTATTCCTTCTTGTACGATTTCTCATTGCAAGGAAGCTTTTGTTGTTGTTTTTCCCTTTGCAGGAGATTAAGTGAAGTCTTGTATCTGTGTATTTATGTGGTTCTCATCACCAACATACCACTATTACATCCGTAACACACATAAATTTTCTTTCTCATTTCTGCCTCTAGAAGTGATTGCATATTGGATTCTGCCATAGATGCAGTGGAATGCCTGCGCCTGTTTCTCCAGCATGGCAAGCACAAGTTGCCCATTTTTCCCTCACTGGACTATTCTGGCCCATATCTCTATCGTTTACCTCTGCTTAGGGTGTCATCCATTGCCTTATTCATACTTCATTCATTAAGGGTCCATGGGATATTTAAAAAGCAGATATTTTTCTATTTTTCACATGCTTTCCTCTAAGTGTGGGAAGATCTGAGAAACTCACCCAAGCCCTCTGTCATCTGTTCCCAAAGCAGTCCCTGACATTTTTCCGTGGTTGTGTGGGCACTGTAGGTCAGGCAGCAGCAGCACCGTGTGCTGGCAGCATTCCTTCCCAGGGGTGTTTACATCCTCTCGGCACAGAATCATGAAATCATGGAATTCCTGAGTTGGACAGGACCCACAAGGATCCTCGAGCCCAACAACCTCCTTGTCTCTGTCTGTATTTGTCTTTCCTGGCACCTGGCTCTTGGGAGTCTTTGGGGGAAGAACCTTCCTGCACTGTGAGATCTGATGCACACATTGGGCTCCCGGAGCTTTGGCAGTGAAGTAGCTGTTAATGATAATAAAAACACATGCAAATGCAGGTGCAGAAGATAGGGCTGCAATAATAACATATGATCTGCACAAGAACTCTTAAACACTCGTGCAACATTCCCACAATTTATGTGTGTATGTATTTATATATCTGCACGAACACCAAGCTATGCAATGATATTTTATGTGGGTAATTTGCATATGTTAACAAGTTCTGTGGTGCTTTAAACAGATTCCTATTTCATATACATTTCCTTTATTTGGTTAGTGGAACCTCTAATTCATAGATTTTGTGTTTAGAAATGGTCTCATGCAATAATGCAGGATGATAAGGCTTAAAACCATGTTTTTGCATTTTAAAAAACGAACAACAATGAAAAACAAATAAGAATAAGTTCCTTCAGCTTTGAGGCAGTAATAATTTACATGTCAAGAAGTTATGCAGGTTTTTACGAGATTATTGCAGTTTTATTCAATAAAAAATTGTTACCATGACAACAACTGTCATGCTACCTGTGAGATTATAGCAAAGAAGGACAGCGAAGAAAAGGCTTCATTTTGGAAAGAATGCTTACCTGACCTGTTGGATACAAACAATGCTTTGTGTGACCACCCCTGGCTGCAGGGCTTCCATCAGCCCAACTCCAAAGCCACCTGGAGGTTTTGAAGCACAGGGATCCTCTTAGGAAAACAGAAGAGTTGGTAAATAATGGTGAGGCTTTGTCGTGCAAATACTCTCCTAATGCCCTGTCAGGCTGGTAATCAGACCTTCGCAATGAAATGGAGATTTCAGCCTGTCAAGATTTGGGAAGATTAGGAGAGAAAGAGTGAGTGAGACCAAAAAGGGCAGCAGGAAAGCAAAAAAAGCTAAACAAACCCAAAAGTCCCTGGGAAGATGAGAAAACATGGTCCCACCAGGTTTCATTATGGTCATGTTATTTATTTTTACCAGCCATTACAATCTTTCAACAAAATGGTTGTTCATTGAATATGGATTCATGTAAATTCCTGGCACCAACTATGCATTACCTCCTCTAGAACATTCACATTTGATTTTTTGGATTTTTTTTTTTCCCAGTACGCACATTTCACTGCCACACCAAAAGAATTTGCTTTCCTACTCCCTGTGGCAGTATATGCGTTTTTCTTTCTGACTAATGTGCAGAATCTGTACCCTGACTTGCACATAACAACACAGCCCAAATAACAGAAAAGCACCAGCTGAGCACACACATCTTATTTTTTATGATGGTTTTTAATCTTAGTTTGCCAGCAAACACAGCCTTTCTCACCTAGCCATATAAAAATACTCCTGTTGTTAATTGTGACTCTGATTGCTGGCCTGCTGTAAAGACAGAGTAAAACAATGTGACACTGACAGAGTAAAACAATGTGACACTGACAGAGTAAAACAATCAGCAATGGCTAATGGTTAAAGCACATTAGAAGTGTTCATTAATTAAAATCTGTTGAATCTCTGTGCAGTCTATATTTATGGTGGTTAAATCCATATTTAAGGGTCATTAGCATTGCAAAAGTGTACCTGAGGAAAAAACACACAAAGTTTTTTAACAGAACATCTTAAAATTTACCTCATCTCTCAAAAAGAAATAGGTTTGGTTTACATAAGGCAATATTGGGTACATAAAGAAAAAAAAAAAGAAACAGTGGTTGTGTTGCTGGGCCAGATTATATAAAACTGCAATATTATTGTAATTAGGACAACAGTGGCTTGGACTACAATAGGGGCTTTCTTATAAAAATGGCACCATTTCAAATTTATAGTCTCTGGCTAAATGAGTTTGTTGCAGCATTGACAAAGACACAAACACAAGCCAAATGCAGTCAAAATTAAACACAAACAGAAACCTTAGCAGTTTATTTGCTGGGCAGAGCGGAGAACGTTGTTTTTCCAAGAGCATTTACTTAATAAATGTCCTTCCCTGCATTCTTACAGCTTTTTCAGCGCAAAATTGTTATCTTTAAAACTTTAAGCGCATTATGCTTGTAAAAATATTTATGTACATGCAGTTTGTAACTTCAGTGTCTGTAATGGAGTAAAATCCTGCTTAAACATTGATAGTCCAAAGCTCGGAGAGTTCTGGTGTGGAGGTTGCCTAAATAAGAGCCATGGTAGTAGTGAGTTCCTTTTTTCCTGCATTGTTTTTCACTCAGTTCTCCAAATCTGTTGGGGCCCAGGTTCTGTCACCTGTGGGAGTGGGATTGGTTGTTCCATGTGAACTCTCAGCACATTGCAGGGGTGCCAGAGCAGCACTGACTTAGCAACATCAGCTGCAGCAGGGACAGGGTTTGCTCCTAAATATACTGATTATTTGCCATGTGAATAGCTTAATGTGGTGTGTTTCACACCTGCAGAAAATTTGACTCAAGGCATAAAGCTAAAAAAAAAAAAAAAAAAAAACCAAAAAAAAATTCAAATTAAAGGTGATAAAATTCAAACTATGCCAAAGCTTAACTAATTTCAGTAGTGGAAGCAATTTCTTTAATTTCTGTTTCATGATCGCTCACATCTTCCATAAACAATTTTCATCAGTAAGATTGTTGGGAGCAAATTGCTGGATTTGACAGGCCTCAGAAGTGTGTGATGGTCGGAAATGAAGTGCTGAGTGGCAGAAACTGGCTGGGGAAGAAATTGATTTCTAGGAGGTAGGAGAGTATTTCAGTTGTCCATTCCCTTCATTAATTTTATTAGGTGAGATTATAATCATACTTCAAGTGGCCTGTAAGGGAAAGAAAAAGAAGATTATGCCTTTCCCCCAGCCTTTTTTGTACTTTAACTGGAAATACTGACATACATATTACCCATGTATTTTTAATACATGTATAAACTTCAGTTGAACTTGGGGTCTGAATAAGTGATTGAATTCTTTGATATCACAAGAAAAATCTTGGTAGCTGAGCATCAGGATCGGAGGCAATGTTAGACATGGATTAACTCTTTTTATTAGGGTGTATTCAACTTTAGTATCTAATGAACACTTAGGATAAAGAATGTGCTTATCAAAGAATCAGCATACCCATTCAAGTCTGGGAATCTTGAAATAAATATCTACAGAAAGTCTTCAGGAATTCTCAAGTGAAGTAAGATAAAAATAGAAATTATATATCAAATCTTTCTAAACAAGCAATGTAATTATTTCTGAAGGCCTTTGAAATGAGAGCCAGCTAGGAAAATCAAACATAATCTCCAAGAAGTCAACAGTTTTATTTCTTTATTTTCCTTTGTGTATACAGTATATAATGGAAACAAAATGAAACAGTCTAGATAAAATAACTAAAATTTTCACTTTATGATGAGCCTTATCTTGTTCCAGCCCTGTGCCATTGTATGATGTTCTGCACAAACCTCTTCTGTTTTAGGAGATTACAAACCACACGTTTTGTGATAGCAGCCACAGAAAGGAGCACATCACCTGCTACTTCAGCCTGACTCCAGCTGAAGGAAGCTCTGAGGCTGCATTCATGGCTGGTGTCACACCCAGGACAGCAGCCATGGGCTGCAGGGAGCGTGGGATGTGCTGGCATGTGCTAGGATGTGCTGGCATGTGCTGGGGTGTGCTGGCATGTGCTGGCATGTGCTGGGATGGTGGGGTTGCAGCCTGAGTGCTGGCATGTGCTGGGATGTGCTGGGATGATAGGGTTGCAGTCTGAGTGCTGGGATGTGCTGGGATGGTGGGGCTGCAGCCTGAGTGCTGGGATGTGCTGGCATGTGCTGGGGTGTGCTGGGATGTGCTGGGATGTGCTGGGATGTGCTGGGATGTGCTGGGATGTGCTGGGATGTGCTGGGATGTGCTGGGATGTGCTGGGATGTGCTGGGATGTGCTGGGATGTGCTGGGATGTGCTGGGATGTGCTGGGATGTGCTGGGATGTGCTGGGATGTGCTGGGATGTGCTGGGATGTGCTGGGATGTGCTGGGATGTGCTGGGATGTGCTGGGATGTGCTGGGATGTGCTGGGATGTGCTGGGATGTGCTGGGATGTGCTGGGATGTGCTGGGATGTGCTGGGATGTGCTGGGGTGTGCTGGCATGTGCTGGGATAGTGGGGCCGCACCCTGAGTTCCAGAGAGGGGAGGTACAGCTCAGCTGAGGGATGACTGTCTGTGGGAACAGCGAAACAGCCCTTGTAACGGGTGTGAGCTACAGAAGGTGAGCCAACAGGACTTGAACATGTGAGACAATCCCGTTAGCTACAGCTTCCCATGCTCTGTGACTCCAGTGGGCAGGCCACAGAGGGGCCTTTTGTCCCTCTCTTCTTGCAACACCCAAATTCAAGCTTCCTGCAACTTCCTTGTTGTGGTTCCGTTTCCTGCAGCCTTTGCCACGGCCTCTGAGTGTGCCCCGGGGCTGCTTCCCCCTTCCTCTTTATATTGTCCTGTGTGTGAAGGAGGGCATGGAGGGTATCACCGGCAGGCTGAGGATGCTGCACTTGCCACAGGGCTGGGCACCACATGTGTCACCTGTGCCCTTTATCATTCCCACTCAGAGCTGTCAGGAGTTGTCTGTCAGTGTCTGGTTGTTGTCACTGGTCAGACAACAAATTTCTGATGTTAATTCCTTACAAACCCACCACCAAGTTGAGGATAAAGTCAACTTCTCAGGCCCAGTGACAGGATACAAACTGTTCTGTTAAATGTTGGGTATAAGATCACCTTTCAGCATACAATACAGTAAGGCTTCAAAAACTGTTTGCCTGTTTATAAAACAGGTTCAGCAAGCATCTGTCAAAGAGAGGTGTGACATAATATTCCTTTTCCATGGGATGTGCACCAGCTGCATGACTCCTCTGGCCCCTGCTGAGCACAGGAGAGATGCTGGAGGGGCACTTTCCCTCTGGGTGGGCTCTCACTGATCTACCTACCTTTGCTGATATCCTCCCCTGTTAGAATGGGTGAATTTACACCAAAAATAAATGACCAGTACAAGCCACAGCCATTTCTTTCTCTAGTGAGATGTATTTCTTCAACCCACATTCCCTTCCCTGGAAATTATTCCATTGCTTCCATGCAGCAAACCTGCCACAACTTCGGTCCCTGCAGAGCTTGAGCTACATAAGCGAGGTGTTCTCCATGCTCCCAGACCCCAGCCCCACATCCTTCCCTGGTGTTTGGAGTGGCCAGGTGGGAAAGAGAGAAATGGCAGCTGTTGGGTCACATGCAAATTATACCTAAATAAGCAAACATTCCTCTAAATAATTTGCATGTGCTGTAAGGCCTAAACTGGCCCAGGCCATAAGAGCCGTACAGGGAGAGAGGAAGACGTCCCAAAGGGATCTCCTTCCCCTGGCTCTCCTGCTCCTGTCCCAAAGGGCCATGGCATCAGGACTCAGCAGCACACCAAGGGTGGGAAGGAACAGGAGGCTGTTTCTACTGGCATATCCAGAAAGGGGGATTTTTGGTGGGTGTTGTAATTGTTTTCCTTTCTGAACATAATTCAGCCCTTGACCTTTCTCCTGCTCTTGCTTTCTCTCCCTCTGTATATATTGTCTTTATTGTCAGCCTAATTAATGCCATCATACTTTTATGTCAGCCAAAAAAAGTCTCTGCAGCAGCCTTAATGCAACCAACTGAATTTCATTCCATTTTGCTTCTTACAGAAATGGCAAGTGCTATGTTGTCTAAGAAATAAAAAGGGTAATTTCCTTATTTTTTTTTCTATTTATTTTTGTCAGAGTATGGAATTTATAACTCTGGCTGAACAACGGCCCCCTGAGTGGCAGACACTCATTTCAGAGACAATTGTTGTTGTCCCAGCTCTGTCACTGTGGCCACATCAAATCATTATCATGGCAGCAAGCCAAGGGAAGAAAAAAGAACCCTTTTTATTATTGTTTTTCTATCTGGTCTCTGTAACTTGGCAGAGTTCTTTCAAATATGAATTTGCAAGCCTTAAATGCAACGTATTATATTGTATTATTAACCTTGTGTTTTGTATCCCTTTGATATGATTCCTTTGCAAATGCTGGAAGTCTGCACAGATCTATCAGGTAGCTTTAAATGCATTCTACAAAGAAACTTTAAATAATACAGATACTAAAAGGGCTTTTATTTTACCCAGAAATTCAGGCTGCTGGCACATATCATCCTGAAGGAAAATGTTTTGTTTCTGTTCCAGAAGTAATATTTTAACTTGTTACTGATATTTTCCCTTCTTTTATTATTGTTCTACAGCTCACAAGGAAATGAATTTTTGTTTCAAATTAGTTTTTGAATAAGATATGCAAATTTCCAGTGAGCATAAACATTAATTGTGTGTATTCTTTCTACTTAGGCACCTTTGTTACTAAAGTAACAGCTACAGATGCAGATGATCCAGTGTATGGGAATAGTGCCAAGCTGGTTTATAGCATCCTGGAAGGACAGCCTTACTTCTCCATTGAGCCCCACACAGGTAGGTGACCCTGAACAGCAACCCCTGGCTTAGGAAATCACCTCAGCTTGCTCCAGGGGAGGCTTAGACTGGGGACTGGGAAAAATTTCTTTATGGAAAGGGTTGTCCAGCAATGGTAGGGAGTCCCCATCCCTGGGGGGATTTAAAGCTGTGTGGATGTGGCACTCGGGCACGTGGACAAGGTGGGCTTGGCACTGATGGGGGAGGGTTGGGCTCGATTATCTCAGAGGCTTTTTCCAAGCTGAAGTAATTCTCTGGTTGTATTTGTAGAGGTGACCATCCCCTGCCTCCTGTCTATCTCATCACCCATGTGTAACTCGGGTCTCACTCGTGTTCCCCGGAGTCTGATCTCGGGAAAAAACAAAGGAAAATCAGAGATTAATGGTAATGGGGGTGATGGTGTGGCAGTGTTACAGATGTTGCTGGAGCAACTGAAGGCAGAGGAGGAGCTGTGTGACAAAAGTGATCGGGGAAGGCAGGGCTTGGCCTGTGGGATTTGATGAGCATAATATCCTTTTCATGCTATAGAGTCTGCAGCATTCCCGGTTAAAGTACAGTTTATCTTGGGAATTTCAGTGAATATATTTTGTGTTCTCATTGAAAAATTCTTTTTCTTTCTTGATTGGTTGGGTCAATTTGGGGAGAGAAAGAGCATCGATAGTGAATGTTGCTGGGAAGTTTCATTAGCATACATTTAGAGGAACTTTATTTCTCTGTGGTGCTATAGTCTTGAAAGTCATCTGAAAGAGGTGCCAGTAAATCCATTGGCACCTTGTTTTCTGTACGTATGTTGTACTTACAGCAAATTCATTTAGTTGTGTCTAAAAAGCAAGTTTTGAGGTGATTTGATAATATTCCTAATATTCTTTCACCTGTTACCAGAAGTCCTTTCTAATCACTGTGAGGTGTGATCTCCTAAGGAGAGGAAAACCGAAACTCTTTTTAAAACATACTCACCTGAATTCATACAGCTGTAAAGCAGTAAAACAGGAGTAAAAATTCTTGTCCTTGTGCAGACTAACAAAATTATAAAATAAATGCTCAGAGAAATTATTAAAGAGTTCTTTTGGTAGATCAGGTGTACGAAGTTTTCTCACCAACATTAAACACAGTACTCCTGTAATCTTTAACGGCTGCAATTTCTTTAAATCTTTCTGATGAAATGGCATGGAAAAATTATTTCCCATTCCTAGAAATGCCCTAACTTTATGGGATTTTATGTAAATATTGTGCATCAATATATATTAATGGATTAGTTTATTAGAGTGGGTTTTTCTGGTTGAAGGACAGCTATCCTAAATGTGACAGGGATCTCTGGAATGTGATTCAGCCTTTTATTTTTACACTGCATGTAAAATAGAGTTTTACAGAGAAAAATTCCAGCACAGTACAATGGAAAAAGAGCAGCTTGTTCCAAAAATAAGTGTGTTAAGAGAGTGTTATTAGAGAAGGCCCTTAGCTCCTGCTGCCTCATTTGGCACAATCAGGTGGAAATGTAACTCTGAACAGACCTCTGACCATCAAGTATCCAAATACACTGTTTGGTTTCTTTAATATTCCAAATTATTGCTGGAAGTAATGACTTATGTGAGCTGTGTTAATTAGAGGGGAATTGGCTGTAGGGTTCTTCTCAGTTTCTCCTAGGGAAAGTTAGTGCCTTAGCATGGGAACACATCAGCTTTCCTGAAGGAGCTGAGAAGTGCATTCTCCACCTACACAGAAGATTTTCTTTCACGGAAAAATGGCCTAAAAGAAATATTCCAAATGTCAAAAAATATTTATTTTACTCAGTTTTCTTATTTGTATTGCATTAAGCCCTGATGTTTAATCCAAAGAAGTAACTATTCCTCACCTAGGAAAGTGATTCCCGTTATCTTGAAAGCCAGAGAGAGCTCCAAAGCTTCTTGGTGAACCTGAAAATCAGGATTTTTCTCTTCTTTCACTGGCATTAATTCCCCCCTCCTCCCTTCATTTCCAGCTACAAATATTCCTTTGCAGAACAGTTCAGTTACCATGAAAATGACATGTTAGTGTCTAAGGGGAATTTATTCACAAAGAATTCAGCTGTGGCCACAGTCCTTAAGTGGCTTCATGTTATGGAGCTGCTTCTGAGTGAATAAATGGCTTCAGATTCCCCATTTTTCTAGACCTGTGGAGGACATCAATTATGTTCTTCTCTAATTCACTGCAACTGGGTGAGTTTCTGTACTGAGGCTGCTCCCTGTTTCTTTGCCATCTCTATGTAGTGCCCTTCATCTGCAGTGGAGTCCTGCTCTCACCAAATAGTTTAGTGTATGTAAAATATAAATATACATAAAAGTTTAATCGTTAATCCAACCAAATTCAGGTAGTTATGTAGAAACTGCAGCCACATATACAGGGTGGAAAAGATTGCTCCAAACCAAAACGTCCAAAGCAAATATGAAGTGTGCAGATTGTTACTTTATATTTGTCCAACCTTTGCAGTGTGAACCATCACAACTCTCAGTAGCTAAGCCAGGAAAACACATTATCTCCTAGTTCTCAGGACCCTCAGTGCAAGTTTTCATGTGGGAAGGTGTTTGGGTACAGTTGTGACAGTGTACAAATTAAAGCAGAGCAGGTGTAGTAGTGTTTTACTCCAAACAAATCAAACCTGAAGATGATCCTCCAAGTGTGGTACATACTTTAGGGTTTGAGGGTTGTTTGGGATATTTTGGGGGGTGGGAGGGAACATGAGTGTATGTATAGATGCATTTTCTCTGTGATTCCATTTCATTAGTGCCCCAATAAGTTGAAAGCCTTTTCAATTAATTTGAAACAGAGTTGTTTCTGAACACAGATATTGTGTCCTCCCCAAAATGGAATCAGCATTTTAAGGAATGGGCTACGTGAGAGTGATCCACTACAGAATGTAAATATTTTCTGTGATTCATGGGAGTGTATCAAGTGTTACAAAAGTATAGCTACTGAGAGCTGATCTATTTACTGTTCTCCTACATGACTGGCCTTTTACTATCTTTCTTAGAAACCAAGGGTAAATGCAGATCTGTGCAGCTGCAACACTAGGGCAGCACTGTCTATAATTTTTTAATTTCCTGGCTCAGAGTAAAGATTGTTCAAACTTCCTGCTTGGTTTTAGTGGCACATGAAGAGC
This sequence comes from Oreocharis arfaki, assembly GCA_013398015.1. Lineage (NCBI taxonomy): Eukaryota > Metazoa > Chordata > Aves > Passeriformes > Paramythiidae > Oreocharis > Oreocharis arfaki. Next base: position 93,141 of record VZRR01009038.1, on the reverse strand, counting down.
GAGCCATGAGGAATTAAGCCAACCATGCCTCCTGATTCCTCTGCCTCTTTAACCCTCAGAGTAAAAAAAGAGCAAAGGAGTAGGATGTGGCTTCCTAGGCTCTTCCTTCCCACTAGGAAGGGTTGTCACACCTGAGGGTAGAGGTGAGGAAAGCAGTTGCTTCCTCTTCTGCATTTTGGCTCCTCCTGGCTTGGCAGTAACTGAATGTGGCCCTTATCTGAATCACTCTCAGCTGGAGCTCTGACATTACTCTCAACCTCCTCACTGAAACAATTCTGTAATGCTGGGCACAAAGAAACAAGTGCTGGTGAGTGACCCATAAAACAATAATTTTCCATTACCTGAGATGAAAAATGCATATACTGCTGCAGTTCTAGTTTGGAAGTTCTTCTGTAAGAGTTATAGACACATGAAAGGAAGTAATTCAGAAGTTATTTTACACTCAGTGCTCTGAATGTGGCTTAGGGTAAATGCTTTTTTGATGGCTTGTTCTGAATATTTTTCGCTTTTTGTAGGTGAATTTTATTATGACCACTGGTTTGTTGGATAGAGGGTGGATATAAATAATACATGACAAAGATACAGATTTAGATTCTTCTTTGAGAGACAAAACTTACAATGTGATGGCATCAGATTAGTAACGAAACTCATGGTGGGCTGAAATATATTCCTTAAATCATTATGGTTCCATCTCAGTGACTGATGCCAGGCTCCCTGCCTAGTGTGTTTTATTTATAAAGGTACATACACGAGTTGTATGGATTGTCTCATAATCCAAATGATGACAATCCAAATGCTGGGAAAGGGGGTTCCTTAAGACTGCTAAAAGTAGCTGGAGTACACTTCTCACTTTTAAGTTTTTTCAAGGATATTAAATCATGACTGTCAGCTTTAAAATAAGATTATCATAATGGAAAGTAATATGAAGTGACACTGTGTTCTACAATATAGGGATGGCAGAGGAAATACATTTTCAGCTGTGTCTGACTTATTTACATTTCACATGAACTTAAATAATGTCACTCCTACACACACCTGAAATATACTTACATGAACAAGGCAAATTACAGCAAAGCCCTACTGCACTGGAAAGCACATGGGATTAGTGGAGCACAAACCCTGAGCCTGGGTGAAAAAGAACAGCTCTTAAGCATTGCTATCTTGGATATGGGCATTTGGTACAGAGCCAAGTCTCTAGGAGGTACAGCTGAGATGGATGGAGGAGTCAGCAGACCCAGAAAGCTGAAGATTCTCCTCACTGGATGTGGATATTTCTATGGAGAGTGAATAACTGTGGGGTTTTCACCTATACCTATTTTAACTTTCAGTTGGAAGGGCACGTGCTTTAAACAGCAGAGTTTTTAATGATTTATTGTGTGGCCCTCTCTGGTCCACAGCATTGAACCCTGAAATCAGAATGTGAATGAATAGGCCTAGGAGGAATGAAAACTTCACTCAGCAAAAGCCAGGTTTGAATCTTTTCTTTTAATTTGCAGTCTTGCCCCTGTTTAGCCCTTATGATGGAGTCCAGCAGAATGAAAACAAGTAAGGGAGCAAGAGGGGATAAACCAGCAACATTTTGTTACAGATGTGTTTGTGACGTTCAGGCTATTTCTTCTATCTGGTTGTTACTGTCCAGTTCATTCCCAATGATACAAGGTGCCCTCAGAATATTGTGTGTAGGGCTGATAAGAGCTGTCACCATAAAAAACCACTGCTGAGATACTGAGAAAGTTCAAAGCAGGATAGCTAAGGTCAGGAGAATATTACTTATAGTGAAAGATTGATTAAATTTCATTTGTATAAACTGGATCAGAGGTGATTAAAGAAGGATATGAAATCACTGCACAAATATTTGAGAGGTGTTAATAAAAGAGAGAAATGGGGACTGTTGCTGTAATTACTCATGATACAATGACAAGGAAGCACTTCAGGCTGGATAGAAAAGGGGAAACAGTTTTGGTACAGGAAGGAATCTACTACTGTAAGGGGAAAGTAATGAGCTGCTAGGAACAGAACTCACTCGTGTTCAACAGAGCCTTCCTAAATAGTTCAGCTTCTAAATACTTTAGATCTAAACCCTCGTGGGATTAGTGTAGAGAAAGTACTTGTTCGACATGAGTCAGAGCATGGATTGAGCTGCTGCTTTCCAGCTCATTTTATTGACTGCTGCTGCTGCTGTAGCCGTGCCAGTTACTGCAGATTTCAAGTTAAGTAAACTCCTAACTGAAATAACAAGAAGAGGCATGAACTGGGATGGGTGGGTGTTGTTCTGCTTTAGCTAGAGAGGGGTAGAAACTCCTTTTCCTAGAATTGTAGTCTCACAGAATCACAGAGTGGTTTGGGTTGGAAGGCACCTTAAATCTCATGTCATCCCACCCCTGCCGTGGCAGGGACACCTTCTCCTGGAAGGAGGCAGGTGTGTGCAGCAGCATCCGGGTCCATGCAGCCCCCAGGGCAGCATCCCCAGGGCAGCATCCCCAGGGCAGCACCCCCAGGGCAGCACCCCCAGGGCAGCACCCCCAGGGCAGCATCCCCAGGGCAGCTCTGTGGCTCCAGCACGCACAAGGATTCCTGGAGCGTGTCCCTGCAGCTACGGCGCTCAGGCACAGTGCTGGAAACAGTCTGTTCTCACACTGCTGGGGGTCTCCCCTCGTCTTTGTGTACGAAATAGTCTGTGCAGCCGAGGAGATGTGTCAAGGTGTTTGTACTGAGGCTCTTTGGTGGCCCCGTGAGTTGTCTTGGTGACGGCCCATTAGGAGAGGGCTGGGCTGACACAGGGCCAGAGCAGAGCTGAGTCAGTCCCGCAGCTCTCGCTCGTTAGCTATGAGTACAAAGGGCAGCTGTTATGGATCAGGTATTTAGGATTGGGCCCTTCAGTAGCACCAGGAGCTGTCCTGATTAATAAAAGAAGCATAAAATCACTGCAGGGGCGTATGAAAACAGTTCTGCTGGTCTGCAGTTGGTAAAGCTGAGTGGCTTAAGATCAAGGCAGATTGCTGTTTGGAAAGAAGCGATTTCTGCTCCTTGAGTTTATCAAATAATGGCAGTAACAAAAAAAGCTGATACCACACATATTTCTTGCATTTCAGAGCAATAGCTCTATCATTTTAGAAAGCTCGTGAGGTAGTTTGAACTTGACTGTTCCTCATACTGAGTAGGAAAATGGGCAACATACCTAAATAATGTTGTGCTTCAAGGGCCTGAATTAGAGAGAGAGGAATTGGAACTACACAGCTGGAGTTGGAAAGCACCTGAAAAAGAATCCAAGGACACTTTCTGTAAAGTGTCTGGTGTAATCACAGCTATTAGATGGCTACAAATAAAATCCTAAGGAAACGAGGTCATAAACGCAGTGCCAAATATTTATTTACTGCATTTGTTCTCAGCTGGTGAGAGGGTGATCCTTCCACCATGCCAGTATCCCACCCCCAGGGAAAAGGGAATGGCTGGTGAGTAGAGCTTAAAGCTTTGTACCCGTTCTCTGAAGCCCAGAGATGAGTTCACCTGAACTAAAAAGGCAGTGTTATAAGTGCTATCCAGTCATGTCCTATAGGATATACTTCTAGCAGAATGCACTCAGAGAAAGGCAGGTAATTTCCCGTGCAATAATCAACTTGCAGGGTCTGCTTCAGAATGAAAACAAGACAAGAAACCACAAAAATTGTAGCAATATGGGCTGAAAAAGAAAATACAATAAATCCTGGGTTAAAAAACACGAATTCATAAACCCATATTCAGCCTTGATTTCACAGTTTAACAAAAAGTGCCATCTTCCCCATACACTTTTTAAAAATAAGCATTAATAGAAAATACGTGCACTATTAGCTTCTCTATTGGGAATACAAAAATGACACAGAAATAGAAAATGTAATAAAGCATTTGATTCTTCACCTAGCCATTATTTTTACTGTGTCTGATGTCTTTGATTTGAAACATATCTAGATCTGAATGTAGTTCAGACAACTGCTGTAATTAATAACTTTTATAGAAAGTTAGGCAGCTGTGCTAGAGACTGCAGATATGTTTCCTTCTTGCTAAAATAAAAATCCTACAACATTACAACTAAACAAGAAGTTAGAATATTTGGTGATAATTCTTATTAAGGAGATTATGATAAAGGTAAATAGAATTAAAAATAGTGGATCAGTATTCCTGTCTCACATCATCAAAGTACTACATTTTTTAAAACTTTGAGTAAAGGTGGTTGTGATCTATTCATTTTTTAAGAATTATGGCACAGATTTTCCACAGATCTCCAAATGAACCTTTTTTATGGACTGCTAAAACCTCGCTGAGGTCGCTGTGCTTCTCAGAGAAACAACGAATGCCTCTCACGGCTCTCTGAAGAAATTGCAAGATTGATTTTCAGGCGTTTGGGTCCTAAATGACTGTTATATTTAATAAGAATCTCCACCAAGATTTTAGCACGGAAGGAAGATCAAAGCAATTACTTAGCTCTTGCAAAATGAAGTAGAGAAAGTTCCAAAGTATCAAAGTATGCAAGTCGAAATAGCAGGAAGTCTTCAACAAAGCATGTGAGATGAATGGGATGCTTGAGAGAGGCTTTTCAGGGCCAGGTTCCAATTTTGCATAGTGCTTGCCTGGTTTTGTTCCATGTGCTCAATTATTATCATGTATAGTTTTATAGCATTATCATAAAGAGATCCTTAAAATAATTGAGAGAAAAGTGAAAGCCAGGTCCTTATTTCTGTTGCTTCTTTTGCTTCTCTTCTTTCCATGAGCTGCAGCCTCTGACACTTTGCTTCTTTTCCCCAGGTCTTTTTTTCAGAGTGAGACAGTGTATATTCTTCCAAATAGGTATTTGAAAGCAGTCCCCAGGGGTGCATTTTAACTGATTCAAGTTGTGAGGCAGATTGTGCAAATTGCTCAGTGTGTGCAGTCAGGACCACTGCAAAAGTAAATCCCCTTCTGCAGCTGCTTTATTTGCTGTTGAGCAGTGGGACACCAGTGGCTGCTTAGGAAAAGCAACTCAGCCAGAAAAAATAAGGCACTTCAATATTGGGGGTTTCATCCTTGGAAGGAATAGTTTGCTTCTTGATTACTTTACTTTCCAAGCTGCTGCCTGATCTTTCCAGCTTGAAGGAGATGATCTGTAGGGAAATTCCAGGGGGTGCCTGTTCACATGTCCATGAATGTTTCCATAGCACTAAGGTTTGGGAATTATTTCAGGCTACAAGGAGACAAAGCCTTAACTTAGATATCATGGAGGGAAGGAACCTCGAGTGGGAATGCAGTGAGTGCCCTTGGCCCCAAAAAGGATCAGGTTTTTCCCTTCCCATTCTTGGCAGAGGATTGACAAATAGATTCCTACAATCTTGTGGGAATGGGAATACTGCAAATTCTACAGGCAGCCTTCTGCACTCCCCTAATGTTCAACTGAAATCTCTCTTGGTGCAGCTGAAACCCATTTTGGGGGGATATTTTACACCCATTATTTCTTCTCTTATCCCCAGTGGAAAAGGCAAGTATTTCCCAGTAGTTTTTGCATATTTGGCTGTAAAGGCTTTCCTTACACTTCCCTGGCTATATAAATCAGTATTTGTCAAAGCTGGACATACTGTTCCAGCTGCAGCCTTACCTGTGTGAGTGCACTGGAAAGATTATTCCACAGTTCTTCCACATAACATACTAACCAATACACCAGGAAATGCTTGAGCATTTTTATCAGCAAATTGCTGTTGTCTCACATTCAGCTCATTTTGACTCCACATTCTCTTCTGTCTTGTGAGTCATCTGCTCTATTGTAATTGGGAAGTTAATTGTTTCCCTCACACAAAATGCTTTTTACTTGCCAGATTGAGTTGCATCCTGCTATTTCAGACTCTCCAAATTGTGAAAATTGTTTTGAACTCTAATCCTGTTCTTCCTGTACTTGCAATGGCTCCCAACTTTGTGTCATCTGAAAGGCTTGATAAGTTCTCCCTGCCTTCCGGCATTCAGGAAATACTGAACGATTCTGAAGCAGAACAAACCCCATGAACCACATCATCCATCTCTCCAGCTGACAGTAAGCCATTGATAACTGTTCTGAATACAATCTTCCAACAAGCATCTACCTGCCTTACATTAGTTTATGGTAATTCTCTCGCTTTCACACTACTCCTGTTTGGCACATCTCCTTCTCATCCATCACTGCATGCTGAAAGTGATTATGATTTTATTCTCCATTTGTTTCTGGGTTGAAGTGAGGCAGGGCAGGTTGAACGCTCAGTGAGTTAATGTTCTGTGTGCTGGGTGCGTGTTGGTGTTTGGTGAGCCCGGATTGTGTTCTAAAAATAAACAGATGGTTTCAGTACTTCCTGCAAGCCCAGCCTGAGGACTGGCGAATAAAGCAAAAGAACAAATAAATATCCTTGAGATTCTCTGTGCAGAACTCTCTTAGCCTGTATTTGTCTTGATCACAATAGATGAGGCTGGAGCTTTTTTGTGTTTATTAATTTGCCTCCCAAGAGATATCAACACTTCCCTGTTGCTGGCCTCACTTCTATAGATTCTGAATGTAGAGGTAACAATCAGCCCATGTAATTTGGATAGATTTGGTGTTTAAAAACCTTCAGTTCCTCTTATAGTAATTTAAACAGTAAACTGCTTTTTAGCCTTTTATTATGTTTGAAATTGAGACTTGACTTTGACTCAGCTTCTGGCAAGTGGTTTATGGTCTGTGACAGCAGATATGTATAAACTATTGAAACAACAGCTTCTGTTAGTACCTTTGTGCAGAAAAAGAAACCCAAAAATTTTTATGTCTTAAAAGCCAAAATTTTATTTTTTATTTTGGAGCTTCTAAAGGTATTTAATCTGCCTGATACTTCAACCCATAGGCAAGGGCTAAGCTGTTCAATACTTCAAGAGACAAATTTAAATACCTGTCTAGGAAAGATAAAGCACCACTTTACTGAAATGATTGACTTTTCTCAGTGGAAACTGCAGAATACAAAATATGGCATCTCATACAACTCATCTGTAGGCTAGGGTTAACTATGCAACTTAGTTTAAAAAATCCAAACAAACATAGAAACTCTGCCAAAAAAAAAAAAAAAATGGAGATAAAGTATAGTATGGTTAATACAAGCCTCATTGAAATAGGGGCTCATTGATATTTGGATCTGCTCTATTAGTGAAAAAAAAAAAAAAGAATGTGGACTAAATTCTGATAGTGTAGGTTTGCATTAGAATGCTTTTTATGAGTCATTTCACTTATAACAATAGACTTATTTGCAGAATGCATCATTATTATTCATCAATAGTAACCCAGTCAGTCCAAACCAGCCACAACTCTCAAATGCTTTTAGAATTAAGCATCATTTACTCTCCTACCCAGGCTGCCAGAGAGGAAATGACCCTACTCTTTCACTGACTGTATTTTGCACCTATCAAATCTGATAAATGAGGTTTATTGTTCCCCTGCTTTCACTCAGAAAACTTAACACCAGCATTTTCTTCAGCGTGTGGCAGAATAATTTGGGTTCTCTCCTGAGGCACTTTCACCTGCTGTGCCGCTGGCCTTGAGATTCCAAACCCCACTTACCCCATGCTGGAATAAAAGCTCACTGATTGTGAGTTTTCCTGTCCCTCTGGACATGCTCTGTGTCACCTGCTCCAGGTGACCCTTCCTTGGCAGGGGGGCTGGACCTGCTGATCTTCAGAGGTCCCTCCCCACCCCAACCCTTCTGCAGCTCGGAGCTCCTCAGGAACAAGAGATTCCTCTGGCTGGGCTGTTGCAGACGTAAGGCAGAGGTTTCATTTTCCTCCAGAATTATAAAATATGTGAGGCAGCGACCAGAAATATTTTATGGAAAAAATGTACAAGAGTGTAGTTTACCAGTCTGCTCTCACGTTATATTTGGTGGTTTATGGAGGAAGTGCATTGCTGTATTCTAAGTGCCTTAGAGCCTCTTGCTCTCAGCGTGGTCCTCAGCCATGGAAATAAGGTCTGATCAGGTTCTCAGTATTATATTGGTAAAGATAGATGGATATTTAATAAATGTTAGCATTTTCTTTATATTTTGTAAATTTTAGAATTTACTAAAAGGCATCTCTATTAGTGCAAAAGGAATATTTCTTTATTCCACATGAGTAGGTAATCTCAGCATTTCAGCCAGAGTGTCATTTCTAAAAAGCTTGGTTAGTAGAACCTGTGCCACACAAAAGAGTAAGAGCTGGATGAAACCTCCACAGCTACTTCAGTCCCAACAGAGAAATCAAAACTAAAACAAAGATTTGATCGGTTACTGTCAATGTCTACAAGGAAAAAATTATTTCTTTTTTAATGGAATTTTAAAAAAATGGATTAAAAGGAAAAAAAAAGGCATATTTCAAGTTAACAGTTTGAATTGTTTTCAAACAAAAACAATGTTTTGTTTTCTTTAGTCCATTATGATCTTATTATTATGGTGGACTTTACTAAACTGCAATGAGCTCTATTTATATTTACCATTAAACATTATGTGTTGCACTTTCCATACATATTGTCAATATAATAGCACATTACAGGTGGAAAAATTTTGGAAAGAAAAATGGTTTGAGTATTTCTTGATTATTTCTTCTACTAGATGTCCATGAAATCTATAGGAGTTTACAGTGGATCCGGCCCCTGAATTAACTGGACTGTCCGTTGTTGATATTTCCTTCAGCTCACTGGCATTTTATATTTTGATATACAGCAGATCATTGAACTTCTGTAGGTTTAAAAGCTTCTAACCTGGTAAAGTAGGTGATGGCAGCTTCCTGAGGTCACTGTCCCACAGGTGACCCCCTCGAGCAGAGACAGTGGAGTCTGTCCCTCTCCTGTCTGAGTTCAGGCACTCAGTTCAAGACTAAGAGAACAACTGTAGCCTGCAGGACACACGGGAGCAGGTTAAATAATGGGCTTGGGGTTAAACAATTGAAGCAATCTGAACAGACATGGTTAACAGTGTTCACAGAGTCACTTTTCTATGTGGTTGTCTTCTGTTTGGGAATTCTGTGGGGGAAAGATGGATTTCTGTGGGAGGCAGGGCAGAAACCAAGACGTTTGTCAGGAGTAAAATGTGAAACAAATATGTATCACAGCTATGATTAACTCTTGGGTTTTGAAACAAATATATATCACAGCTGTGATCAATTTGGGGGGTTTAAACCACAGTGTCAGTGCACTTCTAATTAAATCAAGGTAGGTGACCTCTAATATATTTTTTTTTTTCCGAGTCTCAAATTCTCCTTCATCATTTGTATTAAGAGCCAACCTAACTGGCTAACCTTTGACATTTTTTGTATACCAATATTTGCATATATCCATAAAAACAGATGCAAACTGAATTTGTGTCTATATCTGACTGTTTTCCCTCCCCCATTATTGTAGCTATAATTAAAACAGCTCTTCCCAACATGGACAGAGAAGCCAAAGAAGAATATTTTGTGGTCATCCAAGCAAAGGACATGGGAGGACATATGGGTGGACTCTCTGGAACTACAACAGTGACAATTACACTCACTGATGTGAATGACAATCCTCCTAAGTTTGCACAGAGTAAGTGCCGTTATATATATCTGTGCTCCTATATAAGAAGATATTATAGTGGTTTTTGGGTTCTTTTTAATAAATTTTTTTATTGTTTTGTTGTGTTTTGTTTTGTTTTCATATTGCCTCGGTTTGTAATGTAATTTTAAAAGATATAGTTGTTACTAGAGAAAGGTTATTAGTCCTCTGCCTGATTAAGAGCTTAGGAAAGAGGGAATTATGTCCACAACCGTGTACACAGATCTCTGCCTTCTTTGTTACCCCTCTTACATCCACCCCAAAGGGCCTGGAGACTTCTGAAAAGAGAATTATTTCCTCTCAGTGCAGCTGTTTCTGTGTGCTTTGTTGCTTCCATCTCATGCAGACAAGTGACACCACCAGTAAAAGACACATATAACAGATAAAAGGAATAAAGCCTTGACTAATTAGGCAATACTGAAGAAAGCAAAGAAGATAAGTCTGAATCTAGATAATTGTTGATCTTTAATTCAAAATCCATATTTGTTACTGTGGTTCCAATGGGTATCTTGCTGGGCTAGGTTAAAATGATTTGGCATCCTGCTGAGATTCTCTGCAAGCTTTGTAGTCTATTTCCAAGATGAAGACAAAAAGAAAAAAAAAAAACAAGGAAGAATGAGCATAATGACTGGATTGATTTTATTTGGAACAGGTGCAATCTAATACACTATTAGAAACTTGCCATTTTATCCAACTTGTTCTGGAAAATTGAAGTTAGAAGTTTTTTGAGCCTTCATCTAAGTTTTGTATCATTTTTGCTTTATTAGAAGTGTGTTTTTCTACCACAATGATCAGGGACCCAGTGTAAAGGGTTTTTTTTCCATGCATGGATGACTTGAACTCCACTTTTGCCCTCTTCTGAGGACACGGAGTAAAATGGGTTTGTCCTGGTGCTCAGCATATGATAAATATGCTTCTGTAGCCTGTAGAAAATGTACATAGAGATGGAGAGAGAGAGAGAAATCTAATATAAATAAGCAGAGGCAAAAGCTTATTTTCAAAATATATATTTTATTACCTCATCTTAGCAGTTTTTAACAGATAAGCATTCTGCACAATAAAAGGTTTTCTCTCATAAGGCAGGAAATGCATAACTTTTTTACTTCGTGTCCCTTGCCCTCTGTGTTAGTGTTTTCCAACAATTTCCCTGATAATAGGAATGTCTCCAGATGAACTGTATCACCAGGATGCAGAGGGATGTCTCTCTTACACCTGCAGTGTGCTGTGGCTCCAGCTCAGGGACTGCAGACCTACCTCTGCCAGCTTACCCGGCTTTTACATTGTACCAGCACTGTCTCAAACATCCTTTGGCTGCCAAGATGGCAAAAATCTGACCCAAAAATCAGCAGCACAACTGGTCCAAACTGGGGGAAGCTCAGGAGCACAGCACGTGGAGGTGAAACTGCCCTTTCCCAGTGCTTTTGGGCCCAGCGACACACTGACAGGGGGCATCAGCAGGACTGCATCGTGATCCCTGGAGCACCTCTGCTCCTTGATGAGTTTTCCTGCAGCAACGAGGAAGGTGTTGCCTCTGAAGCTGTTACAGCCCGTGCAGGATTCATGCTATCCTCCAGGAATAACCACTGACCATTATGCAAATTCATTAGAAAAAAACCCCTGCATGTACCCTAACTGGGTGTTATGTATTTGTTGCTGTTAATGATGAGCCACAGCAATATTAGAGCTGGGTGTAATTACAAATTCTGCCTTTTAAGAGGCAGCATTCTGAGCTGGCTGCCCAGCACCACAGATTAGCCACAACTCTGCCCTTGGACAAGAGCTGAGCAAGTCTGACACTTTTTTTTTTTTTTAAACACTGTTGGAGCACAGTTTGCATTTGCCTGGAAAGGAAAATAAGAAAGGATCAAACTTACAATAAGCCTAGCCAGAATGAAATCGAAATTCATAAGATGTAATACATGCTGCTTGCACAATAAATGGTAATGAGCTCAGGAAACAGGGTGTTTTATCGGGTTATTGTTTCCAGGCAGGACAGAAATGTATATTTATGGTTTGATTTCAGAGTGTTAGCCTCCTGGGTTTTAGAAATGAAAAAGATGAACTTTCACTACTTCTGTGATCTCTCTGAAATAATTTTAGAGGCGTTTTATAAGTCGCCAAAGTTTTTAACCTGGCAGTTTAGCACAGAATTGTAATGAGAAGAACTGTGCGCTGCTGTGGAAACCCAGGGCTTTCAAAGCTGCCCAGTGTGGATATTTTGGTCAGCTCAGCACTGGGACAAAATTCATAATTCTGGAGAGGAATTTGTGTGAAAGAATCAGCTGCATCATAATTTTTAGTTTTTATCTTAATATTTTGTAAGCTACTTTAATAAATCTGAGAGCAAAATTTCAATTTAAGAATGCAATCAGCTGTGCCTGGAGAGTCAAACCACAAAGTGTGGACAGCAGTGTAAATGATGAATGCATAATTTAGCCCCCCAAGGCACTTCATTGCTTTGGCTGCTCATTGTTTGTGAGCCATTATGGATATTCTGAGGAATCTTGATGATCTCCAAATTATCTCTAATAATTTAGCCAGGAAACACTAAAAACAAATCACTTTGGGACTGTATTGTATAGCTAGTACTTGTATTTATGAATTCCTCACCGTTTCCTTCCTATTTTCAACTGCTGCTACTGCAATCAGCTACAACAGGTAAAGCAACAACTCCAGAGCATTGTTCTTTGGAAAATTATTACCTACACTTAACAGTAATAACCACAGGTTGTCTGAGAACAACAGAGAGGAACAAGGCCAGAATCCTGTGCCAAAAAACTTTTTAAATAATCTCTATTATCTTTGAATTCCTTCGGCCTGTTTTAACTCCTGAGCAGCATTTCACTGGATTAGATCATGTATTAACCTCAGCTTCAATAAGTATAAATTATAAAGAGGCAGAAATATAAGGACTCCGGAGAGAATTTTGGGTGTAAAACGTGTTTCTTCTGTTTTCTGGAGTACTGTTAGGAACAGGGAGATACAAAAGAATATGGGTATTTTGGGTTTTGCCTTAGTAAAATTCCTACCTAAAACAATATGTCTAAATAGGTTTTTGATGCTTTTTTGCTTAAAAGATTTGAAGCAGGTGTAGCAAAAAATAAAATGCCGACAATTTGAATAGCAATTTCTAGTGGATTTTAGTCTAACTCTACAACAAATAGTAAACACAGTAATGAGTGCTATGAAAAGTTACTGTTTCCAATAAAACATAAATTTGGGGAGTTTCCTTGAATGTTTCCTGAATAATTTCTTACACAAAAGAGAGGTGGTAAACTAACAAAATCAAATTACATTTTAAAAAGTAGTAAATACTTGAAGTTATGTAAGTGTTTACACAATAGGTTTTTAAAGTATTAGACCAACAGACCATTGATTAAAAGCCAAAGTTTCTTTCTTGAGTTGTAACTCGTTATCAATCAAGTATCTGTACAAAAAGGTAAGTTCTGCAGAGTTGAAAGGAGCTCAACATTTGTGTTTGCCAACACAAAACATCCCTGCGAGGAAGAAGCAGGAGACTGCTGGAATGGAAAGGACACTCACCTGCAGTAAAGTGAATATTCTTGTGTGAGGACCATGTTTTGCTGCTTTCAGTCAATAACTTGTGTAAATGGGGGTTGGAACAGTTGCACATCTCGAGAGTTGGCCTTGGGGAAGTGCAAACATTGAAGAGCACACAGGGGACACTGGGACCAGCTGTAATGTTTAGTCTTTTCCTCTTATTTGTAAGGTCTGTATCACTTCTCAGTAATGGAAGATGTTGCTCTTGGTGAACCAATAGGAAGGGTGAAAGCAAATGACCTGGATATTGGAGAAAATGCTAAATCATCCTATGATATTATTGAAGGAGATGGAATGGATATATTTGAGATTACTACAGATGCCCAAACTCAGGACGGCATTATTAGAGTGAGAAAGGTAAATCAAATCTCTGTTAAAAACCATAAATGTTTATTGTACATACAACTACCCAGCCAGACTTTGCTCTGTAAGATGCTGGATTTCCAGGGATTCTTTCATCTGTGGATGAGGTGTCAAGCCAGTGGAGTGATGAAAAAGGGGTATATTGGCCATGTTCCTCCGAATTTTCATTGAGGTGACAACTGGGGAGGCATCCATGGATGCTGGAAAGGTGGTAATCTTATCCAGGCTCCCATGCAGTCACATCGTGCAGGTTTTGCTCCCTTGGTTCCAAAGGAGAAGAGATGAGATTCCACTTTGGTGGTGGTTTAAACTTCTATAAAATCTTGGTTGGGTATTCATCAAATAACTTCTTTCAATTATTTGATTTCCTGTTCAGAGAAAAATAAATCACAGTGTATTAATTAAATTACCTGATGTGTGAGAGCTTAGTCTTGTACCTTTTCTCATGTTGAACTGTCTTCACTCAATGAACAGGGATTTCAGTGAATTTTATTAAGGAGATCAGTAGTTTCACATGAGAAGTGCCAAATTTAGACCCTAAAGAAAAACCATGTTACCTTTTCTATGCTTGTACAGTCTTGACATGTGCACAGTCAGGTATTTGCATTTACACAACAAAAGCACCACCCAATTATGTACAGGGATATGGGGAGAGGCAGCACAGAACAAAACTCCTCTGGTGAAGGAGAGGAAACATTAATTGAAGATTTAGTTGTCGTTATTTTCTGGGGAAGGAGAAAAAGCTGTTTCTCATGCTGTGTTCTGAAAAAGGATATGAACATAATTTATAGCAGTGGCAGAGAGGGTTTTAACTGCATAGCACAGATCACTCTAATGAATCTTTGTTTGTAAAAAACAAAAGTAAACAAAACCCAAACCATGATATTCCAGAGAGAAAAGGTGAATCCAATGAGTACAGATAATTAATATTCCACTTTTACCTGTCATAAAAGAGGTCAGGCAGATTGCCTGTCAAAACTTTGTATTTTCTCTTTCTCAGTGAGTAGGTCAGCACTGTAGATTTATAATAAACTGATGTATATTTATTTAAATTTACATCTGTTTTCCTAAAGAGAAAATTATGATACACATCCCAGCTCTGCCTTACTGTTATTTATTGTATGCTGTGGCCTCTCCTGTAAGCTGAGGCAATTAGCCTTTTGCCCCAGTTCCCTTGGCTTTATTTCATAACCGAGTCTCAACCATAATGTTGTTTCATATTTTCATTTTGACAGCAATAATAATTTTGGTTCTACTCCAGTAGGTGATGTATGGAGGGTGCTGCTCACCAACAGATTTTCTTCAGCGTAACATCATGGGCTTTAGACAATGCTGAGTAAATTTTCAATATGATCTTCTGATTAAGCATGACTAAATGTATTGGGGTGCTGTCATTTCTGTAAAGCATATGAAAAGCAATTGAAAAAGTGTTACAGGAGCCATGATTGGCAAATTGTGAATATGCTGATTTCTAAATCCCCATTCAGAATTTCAAAAGCTTACTAATTTAAGAGCTGCTAAAGAAGCAAGGTTTTCTTGTGTTTACTAGAATTTGTGAGAAAGAGCAAATCCCATTAGAGCTCGATTCATACCTGAAAAAAAATCAACAGAATTTGAAAATATACATATTGAAGGCTTTGACAGACTTCCTGAAGATTCCTGTTTGTGCTCTTGCTGGTATTTGCATTGCAGATTCAGAGTGTCTATGTCCTCTTCTTTTTATCCCTGAGACATTATAATGCAAATCTTAATATCTTTCCAATGCTTGGCAATTTGCATCTTTGAAATTTGAATGGTTGTGAGACACAAGAGAATTATATAGTGAATATACTGATGTGCTTCAAGACACAAACTTGAATCTCCTATAATGAAAAAGTCTAACACTCAAAAGTGTCACAGATTTGGGGTTTATTTGGTATTTCAGTCCCTTAAATCCACTGAGTTTTCCTCTTTTATGAGTTAATATGGAACTGCAGAATAGTAAAAACTGTGGTGACATGGCAGGTGTATTGATAGAATAAAGTAATTTGTTTTGTGGTTCTGTCTGTGGGGAAAAAAAAAAAGGAGAGAGAAGATAAAGAAATAGAAATTGCTACAGTTTGAAGAAAATCCTGAGAGATGTTGGCCTCATTTACTCCTATAAACTGAAATACAGAGGTACTTGTAGTGCAATAATATTGAAGTACTTTCTTATATGATTAGCTCTACATTTTGCCTCTCTTGTCCAACAAATAATAATTCCTAGCTCTTTGCATTTCTCACACTGTTCTGGAAGTAATAAAATATTTATTCTTTGTGGAGCCAGTTTAATTTTTTTTTCTTATCTCCAACCAGTAAAGCACTGATGAAGCGCATTATTGGTATGCAACTCGTGTCATCCCCAACAAATTTGTAGTATTTGTCTGATATGTAATTGTAATGTTATAATTCATGAGAGAGAATATTTCAGTAAATTTCTTGTGAAAAACAAGGAAACAGTGCTGTTTCCTCTGAGGCTGGTAAATAAACAGCTGTCAGTATGTGCCTAAGAAATGTGCAGGTCAGGTTTCTGGAGAGGGAAGTAACTGCATTAAAACTCATTCCGTGTGCCTAAAAATGCACATAACTTCCATCCATCAGCGTTGCCACCACTTGTTCTCTGTGGCCCTCAGTGAAAGACATTTATCTTTGTCCTTCTCAACAGCCACTGGACTTTGAGACCAAAAAGTCCTACACTCTGAAGGTGGAAGCAGCCAACATTCACATCGACCCTCGCTTCCTCAGCGGGGGACCCTTCAAGGACACGGCCACCGTGAAGATCGTGGTGGAAGATGCTGATGAGCCACCAGTCTTCTCCTCGCCCACCTACCTTCTGGAGGTGCATGAAAATGCTGCTCTCAACTCTGTGCTGGGGCAGGTGACAGCCCATGACCCCGATGTGTCTTCCAGCCCTATCAGGTAGGGCTGCTTTAAAGTGCTCTTTGGGAAAGCTGCTGGCAGATCCCAAGGGTATTTCCCTGCTCGTTGTGTGACTGTTCCCGTGCTGTTCTGTTTCTGTGAAAATGCCTGGATAGGATGTGCTTTATGATGTTAGATTTATCAGTTCAGATCATTTTCAAAGTCGCCAAAACGCTCCTTGCCATAGGAGTAGTCTTATGAAACAGAGGAATGCAATGAAAGTAAGAAATGTGAGTGGTTCTTATGAGAAATGAGGTTGGATGGGGCTGAATCATCAGAGTGTATCTCTGCAGTGAATTTAAATAATCCAGTAGTGTCTGCACTAACAATACTGAGTTTGTGCCATGCAGTTGTAAGGTTGTCAAAACATATTTTGTACTCCTTTGCCTAAACCCATTCCTGGTTTAAAGATACAAATTCAGAGATGATTATGCCCATGTGACTTTTGCATCTTCAGTTTATAACATTTTCCCTTTTTGAGCTAATTTGAACAAAATCTTTTATTCCAGTTTGATCACATCAGTGGGTTTTATCTCATTTGATGAGCACACATCTTCCTCTCCCCCTTGGTAGTGATTGCTTGGTGGGATGAAACTGTTTCAAGGCACATTCTGCTCTGTGTAGTACTGCCTGCTAAAAGCATTAGGAAAACCAACACCAAATCGTGAAATTCAAAGCAGAAGTATAAGTGGAGAGAGTCTATTTAATGGTAATCATCACTGTGCATTGCTGCCTCAGGGAATTTAGGCCAGGCAAGTAGTCTGCAGCATCAGGAGGACGATGTTAGTTTTCATAATCCATAATTTTCTATCACTGTCATTTTCTCATCGTTGTCACTTCCATCAGGCTCGTTGCAGAGCCAGACTTTAAACCTTTATGTAGACGACCTACGTGTTGCATATCATAGTACAAAGTCTTCAAAATTAGGAATTCAGAATAGCCAGCATGTTTGGATGCATTAGAACTTGTGTGTGAAGGTGTTGGAGAGTATGTTTGAGTTTTATACAACTTCCTCCCGAGGGCAGCTCCAAGCTCTGCTCTGGGCCAAGGACAGCACCCAGGGAGTGCCTGGAGCTCAGGGAGAGCTGAGAGATCAGGGAAAGGTTCTGCTTCCCCCAGAGGGTGCTGGGCACTGCCCAGGCTCCCCAGGGAATGGGCACGGCCCCGAGGCTGCCAGAGCTCCAGGAGCGTTTGGGCAGCGCTGCCAGGGATGCCCAGGGTGGGGTTGGTGGGGGGTCTGTGCAGGGACAGGGGCTGGGTCAATGATCCTGGTGGGTCCCTTCCCACTCAAGACATTCTCTGATTCTATGATTCTCATTTCTAAATCAGACTTTCACAACTAGATAAACAGTGCCTCAGCTACCACAGATTTCTAAACAAAAGTACCATGGAATGGCAGGGTTTGATCTGTCACAGCTGAAACAGTGGCTCCATCCCTGATTTTATTGCTGCTGCCACTGGTATCTGTGAAAAAGGCCTTGCACTGCTGGTTCTAAAATGTTCCTCTGAAAGGTGTGTGAGCCCAGCCATGGTGACAGCAAGCTGGGTCTCTTCCCTTTATTCCAGGTCCATGTTAATTTCTCTTTCAATTGAACCTCAGTTCCTTCCCTCTGCCCTGCTCAGCTTTTCTCTTGGCTTGGTCCTGGCTCCTCTGCCTCTTCCCCATCCCCTCTGTTCCTCCTTCCAGCCTGGCCTCACCCCTGCTGCACTTTTACCTTGGCTGGTTTTCCACTCTTGTTCTGCTGCCCTGGAATTCTCTTCTCATCCTGCCTCCAACCCCTAATAATTTAGACCATCTACAAACCTACCTCTGTTCTAAGACTGAGCCTCTTTATTCTGTCCAAGCCCAAGAAATGGATCTGAGTAAAAGGTTTACCTAATTTGCACTTTTTCATCATTTTATAAATCACGAGACCTTCAAACTTTTAAAAACAAAAATGTTTTGTGTGTGCAAACTGAATTAGAATATTTTTGCTCATCAGGTCATACAGAAACACTTGACATACATAAAACAGAATTGGGCAAAATTCATTACATTTTAAAAAAAAGGTAATTTGTTTGTATGGTTTTTATTTTAATAATAGCTACAGTATTTTATAAGATTCAATTTTTTCTACAATATTGGCTCAATATCTAATTAAGGAATATACAGAGCTCAATTTTTTATGCAACTTTTTTGCTCTTGTTTGCTTACCTGATTAATTTGGCTTTATCTGGGAGAGCCCTTGAAAGTTCAAATGCTTTTTTTAAAATTATTTTTGCATAAAAAATATTTTAAGGACAAAAAACCAAAAAGATTTCAAGTCAGTAATTCTGCTATTAAAGGAGAAAAATTACTAGTCAAAGACAAGTAGGGTGCAAAAATACAATTTCTTTCTTCCTAGTTTGGAACAAAATAGGAACCTGGAAGGTTCTGACAGAAATATGTTCAAGCACTGCTTTTATTGACTGGAAGGTACATTTCAGGTGTTTCTTCTGTTATTGCATCAGGTATAGGATGGAAGTTTTATGCATATGTTCTATGATACCATTTCAAAAATATTGAACTTTAGTTAAAAATTTAAAAAATTACAACCAGCTGTTCTAAAACTGATGGACTGATTTAATGTTCAGTGTTGCCTGGCCTTTTTCTAATGCTTTTTTTTGTTTGTTTTTTCTTCAAAACAGAATTTTAGCAGGCAGCAATGAATTGTATTTCAAGGAAATTGCATTTTGCAATAGATATCTCTTCTATCAATATTTTGCTTAGACAGAGCTACTGTGTACATTGGTTATAAAAACCCAGGCAGCACAAACAAAATATGAATCACCTTCTGTGCTCCCAATACCACGTCTGCTTTGCATTGGTCTGGCACACAAAGGCTCCACACATTCAGGGTAAATGAAATAAAACTTGGATATGTCTGAACATGGGAGGAGTCTGAGAATTGAGTCAAAGGATAAAATGTTAAAGAATTTAGTAAAATATTATAAAATACAGCCTGGAAAGAAGCTTGTCCTGTGGTCTAGTGGAAGGTGTCCCTGCCCACGGCAGAGGTTGGAATGAGATGATCTTTAGGGTCCATTCCAACCCAGACCATTCTGTGATTTTCTTTTTTCTTTTTTTTTTTTTTAAGGAAAAATGTTTTCATCCTCATTTTTAACCAACACACCAGTAATTTCCTTTCTATGCTTGCTTAGAAGAGATCAAACACTGATCTTCCTCTCACTTATCTAGAGACACAAAGCCTCTCCTAGGTCCACGAGCAGATGTATAGATGGATTTTTGGGGCTGTCCTGTGCAGAACCAGGAGTTGGAACTCTACGATCCTTGTGGGTCAGCATATTCTGTGATTCTAAGATATTTTTTTCTAATCCATCAGCTTTAAAAGAAGCAGCACAAGCTCTTTGTGATCCTTAGCTGCCATTCTGCAGTGCATGCTGCTTAAGGGCCTCCTCATTTTCAATGCTGATGGTGAAATGGATTTACAAAGCTGGGTAATAATTGTAAAAATGGTCTGTAGTTCGTTGTATTCTACCCAGTAACTCCAGGATCGTGTCAGGGCCACATCTGGATGCGTGCCTGTCCCTTGGGAAGGGCCCAGAGAGTTTAGCTCAGCTGTGAGGCTTTGCTGTGGCTGGTGTGGGAAGGGTGGAAGCTGGGAAGACCATCCTGTGTTAGCACACAGCTGTTGGCTCCAGCAGTGCCCGCTCCAGGCTCCTGCTGTTCCTTTAAAACCATGGTGTGTTTATCTGCAGTGAATTACCTTGGATAAGGCATGATCCAGGCACACAGCAAAGAGCACGAGTAATAATCTTCCTTCCTATACTGCAACTGCCCTCCTATAAATCACTGCCCTTCAGTGGCTTTCTCTGCGGAGAGATAAGATTCACTGGAGCAGGTTTTCCCCACTCATCTCGGCAGAGATTCCATCTTTGGCAGCAGTTGATCATTTTCTTAATTCACAGCAGGCCTTAAAAACCCAGATCCGATATTTTGTGCCTCCCCAACGGTGCAGTTGTTTATCTGTCACTAAGTACCCTGTCCAATCCGCCTGGCATTGATAGAAATGGAGATTTACCACTCGTGGGGTGTCAGTGCTGGGAGTCAAATCTCAGCAGGAGTAACAAAAAAAGGATTTCTGCTCCTATTTACATTGGTGCAAATAAGGAGTAGATCAAACAAAGCCATAACAGCAGCAGTGCAAGAGCAGGACTGAGAATCATTTCCAGGCTTCTGTTAAACCACTGTGGGGTTGTTCCTGTAATTGCCATAGCAGACTCATAAACTAACCCAAACTTCCCAATAACCTGTGCTGGCTTTATGGCAATTTCAAAATATATTATTTCCCAAGATATTCTTTTCTCATTTTTAGAGAAATATATGTTTTATGTATGTTTTATGGATCTGACAATGCATTCCCATTAAAAAGAGTTACAACAGCATTATCATGAAAAGGAAAGTGCAAATGTACTGTTAGTTTTCCCAGGTTTATGACACTGCAGATTTTAGTTTTTGGTTTTGTAACAAATATGTATCAAATTAAAATCAGGAGAGGGTTTTACCTCCTTGTTGTCTTGCAAAGACACGCAACTTATGCTAAAAATGTTTCCTCTTGAATTGCTGCGTTTGTGTTGTGAGTAAATACTGCTGGGATGAGATGAAATGTGATATAATAAACGCACAAACGTGTCCCTCCCTCTTTTATAACTTCAAAACCTGCATGGCAGGAAGGCCGTGAGTGGAAGTTTAAGGAAGGATTGATCCTTAGAGAAAAACTGTGTCTTCCCTCAGTGGAATTTATGTCAAGTCCAGGTCAACTAAACACTGAATAGCATACGAGCATTTCACATTTTATTTTATTTGTGGACTGTAAAAATTCCATAAATGTTTGATATCAGTAGAGCTCTTTCAGCATCACTATGTAAAAATCAAGAATGAAAAGACAGTTTAAGTATGACTTCTCAAAACGAGCTGATTGCTGCCTTTTCTTGTATTTTCTTGAGTGATATCTTAAACCTGTGAAAGGCTGTGAGGTGTTTTTTTACTAACTTCACTAGTACCAGAATTTGACTTCTAATACTTTAATTGGAACTAGGGAGACATCAAAATATGATTAAGATCCATTTTCAAAAATGATTGCCTGAAGTTAAGTACCTACAGCTTTATTCTTCCACACAAGTGACCTGATTCCCAGAAATGCTGAGTTTAGTGCAATTCCCATTAAACCATCGAGAACTGAGTATGTGGAGCTCACGGGAAAATCAGTTTACTTAAATGTCCAAATATAGATGCATGTGCCCATCTGTGCCTAAGCACAGACATTTGGAATTTGACTTCGTATTTTTCTGGTGTTCCTCTTATCAAACAAGTAATTTTTAAGTGAGTAAAACTGGTTCTTCTCAGAGTTTTAAAACAAAACGAATATCTAACAAATCCCATCTCCTAGTTAAACTGGGGTTTTCCCTCTTGAATCCATTAGTTGTTAGGTACCTTACCAGTGTGATCAAGTTAGTTAGACTGATCTCTGGAAATGCAGTATTTAAACACTTAAACATTGAGATTTTGATAAGCTTTCACCATTTAGAACTCTTTTTGAAAGTGAGCTGTATCTTACAGAACGCATTGCACAAGCAATCTAATTGCAATGTAACTTTCATTCTAAATACGAACATATCTGATACTGAAATAATGAAATGAAATAAAAAAAAGAAGATGAATACAATAATCCCAAGCTTTGAAATCAGATCCTAAACCTGTGTCTATTAAAATCGATTGTGTTAGGCTGGAATGAGTTTGAGTTCATTGGAATATATTTATTGTAGTGTATAAAGGGACCTCCAAATCAGAATATTTTTGGAAATTGCTTCTGATAAAGCACAGACCAGGATGGAATAGCTGATTTTCAGATAAGTGTGCCATTCTCACTGTAGCAAAATATGTTCTTTTACTTTCATTGGGGAATTTTACCAGCGTGCTTGCAAAAGGTAGAAAAGTGATGAGAAAGCGACAGTCTGGAGTCACTTTTCTGACCACTCCATAATGTAATTGAGTCTGATAGCATATCCTAACTCACCCCATTGAGCCTTGCTGTAATGCAGAACAGATGTAAAAACTGCCAGTGCATGCTGCTGGGTTCTGTAATACAGACACAAAGGCTTAAAAGGCTTTTATATAAATCCACAATTAGGATTCAGTAAAACCTCTTCAAGTCAATTTCTGTTGAACCATATCAATAGTTTATCACCCAACCCCCTCTTTCCCTACCTTTCCTGTCAAGAAACTGAAGGCTCAGTTTTGTGATTCCGTTTCTTTTCTCAAATAATTCAGTAATAAAATAACTCTGTGCAAATGTCCAAACATGAAAGCTTTCCTGGAGATCTGGACCTGAGCTTTACATCATCATCCTGCTTAATGCACCGTCGGAGCAATCCACTGCAGCTCTGTCTCCTTGTCAGGCTGCCTCTGGTTGGGCTGCAGAATTTACCTGGACATTCACATTTGCAGACTCTGAGTAGCTGTCAGATGGAACTTGTTTTGTTAAAAATCAGGGATGTCAACCCATAAAAGAATGAGGCCTCTAGCATTGGCAGTGTTTTATAGGAAAGGGTGGTGATTCACTCTGCTCTGCCAACGGAGCTGCTTGAATCATAGGCAAATAAAGTGCTTGGTGCATCGCTCATGCTTCGTTAATCTGAAATTTATTGGTAAGATAATATTATTCAGCCCTTTTTTAAAATAACAACAAAGCCCGCAATTTTTGTGCGTTTAATGCATTACTGTTGAAATTATCATCAGTTACTGTGAAATACCATAGAAACTGTCCAATAAATGTGATGGATTGTGTAATTAACTCTTGATCAGCACCGTTTTTCAGAGATGTTACCCAGTGAACCTGAGGGCACTTTACGACCTTCACACTGGGTATACAGCTAATTACTCCTTGGGCAATAATTATTAAGTTTTTTTAGCCTCAGTTTGTCATTTTGTCTTCTAAATTATTACACTATTGAGCTTCTCAATCCATTTGGCTATAAAACTGCAGCTCTCAGAGGGCTCCCTAAATTGTCTCTGTGACTGTATGGATTACACCAACTTCATTAAGTAGATTACAGGGATGTCTGTTTTGCAGGTTTTCCATTGATCGCCACACTGACCTTGAGAGACAGTTCAACATCAATGCAGAGGATGGGAAAATAACTCTGGCAACACCCCTGGACAGAGAAACCAGCGCATGGCACAACATCACCATTGTAGCCACTGAAACCAGTAAGTGTTTGTATACTCTGACTGTTCTGTTGGGTTTATAATTGATTTTTATACAGTGGAAGCTGTATATAATTCAGCAAAATAAAATGTATTGGGTGTTCAAGTTAGAGATTTTTGGAAAGAAAGACTAATATCTGTGCAAGCTCCATTTCTTTTAGTTTTTACAACTGCATTTTTTTTTTCAAGTGAATATGGTGCTAGAGATTTTGAAGAGATAGATGAGTACATATGTACAGGGTATGCAGGGTAAACATTAAAAAATGGTTTAAAAAGCCCAAACCAAAGCCTTATAATTAGCTATATTAAGACAGAAAAAAATTAAAGCTTTGCTATCGTAGAAGTAAATTGAAGGCTCAACCCAGACGTTCTTAATTCTGAGTGCTATTATGTTTCACTGCCATAAATGATTAAGCACAGGGGTAATGTTGCATGAAAGTAGTGCTGCTGGATACATATGGATGAGTTTACTCACACCCAGCTCTCAACAAGAACCTGCATTGTTCAGGTCCACAGAGCCCTGCTGGCTGCTCTGCACACCTGAGTCAGGAGAGCTGCCCTGCCTGGCAATATGGGTCATGGATTTTGATCAAGGAGAATTCTTAATTAATTTGGAGCTGCTGACAGGATCACACACGACAGTATAATTTATTATTCGTATTAGCACTGTATTTTACACAGTGCATTTGACACAAGCGAAGGAGCAGGTGGGGAACGTGGGGCTGCCACCCTGTGTCGTGTCCTGAGCTGGAGCACACAGCCTGGAACTCTTTGTGCTGATGCCTCTGTGCTGCACTCAGTGTAGAGGCAGACTGTGCACACACCTGAGCCAGCACTGCAGGAATCTGTCTGCAGAGCCTGGTGGGCAGTGCTGCTCACTCCTGCACAGAGAGAACTGGCTGATGTGATGTTTGCTTGTCCCCCAAAATCTCTTTTTTGAAGGATACTGCATCATGGTACAGAGCATTTGAAGCTCAGTTTCATGGTACTGTAGCTATGAACATAACGAATTGGGGGATAAAATATGCTTATTGGGCCCAGTTTTGTTGTCTGATATTTTTCCTGTGGTATTTGGTTTCAAAAACAAACGTGTTAGGAATCTGTGACACACGTAAGTGAGAAAGGTGGGTCTGGGTGTAAACCATGCTCCCAACTTCCACTGCTTGTCTGTGTTCCTCTGACCCACCTCAGTAATCTGGGGATTTCACTGCCAGTGGTGCCAACAGTGCCCTGTTACTGTTCCTTTCTGCAGCCAAACCATACTTTAATAAATTAGCAGAAGTGCTTGCTGCTTGCAGGAAAGCCAAGCCGCAGGTGAGCACACGAGGAAAGAAAGGAAGATCTTGTTTCTTTGGGTATATTTTCCCAGGATAATACCTAACCAGTTCATAATTTTATGCTTTTAAAGGAAAAATACATAAAATTTCCCTACTAATTTTCTCAGACCATGAGATTTACCAACAGCATGGAAAGCAGAATTATTAGTTTATGATCCAAGATGTTCAAATGTTGGAATAGTAAGATGTAAAGTGAAGTCATTTGATATTTTTTTTCCTCCAAAAAGTCAAAAAGGAGCAAGACGAAAGGAATAATTTTGCAAGACACTCTTCCAGTTCATTTTTTATATCTCCCTTACATGTGTGTGTCAGAGCAAAGTTGCCAGAAGAGCTCTTTACTAAGCCACATAAGCACGAAGTCTGCCCATTGCATTTTCAGTTTTTTGAAACGTAATTATACTCAAGAATTTTGTAAGAAATCAGCTTTGTCATTAGACTTCATGGGAGCCTCAGCATCTACTGCTATTTTAAAATTGCCTCTTGTCAGACTGGCTATGAAAATAATAATGCCAATCTTGTTCTAAGCATTTGTGTTCTGCTGATGGCTTATTTTTGCATTCTTAATATAATTATTTG
The DNA here is from genome assembly GCA_013398015.1 of Oreocharis arfaki. Classification (NCBI taxonomy): domain Eukaryota; kingdom Metazoa; phylum Chordata; class Aves; order Passeriformes; family Paramythiidae; genus Oreocharis; species Oreocharis arfaki. The sequence goes on along the minus strand of VZRR01009038.1, from coordinate 67,580 downwards.
ACATTTACATAAAACAAGGGCTTTATTTCATAGACTACTGTCTTTGCTTATTTAAGTGAAATTATTTTTAAGCTCCTCAAGCAGAAATTAAATTTGCTTATAGAACTGTCAAACAGGGGAAAATGGGCATTTTTAGATTTTTTTTTCCAAGACAGTAATAGGCAAAATCTCTGTTTTAAAATAACAGAAATCTGTTGGAGGCAGACACAAGCAGCAAATGCAAATACAAAGTGTGTCACTGACAGTCTTATTAATGGACTGCTGATCTCTCCCAGGAAAATAAATATCTCAGAATTGTTTGTGCAGGAACATTTCCTCTTCCTGGGCTGGCTGCTTCCCAGGGCCTGCGCAAGGCTCTCCTGTCCATCTGCAGGGCAATGACCAGACCATTTAATTGCCATTAAATTTGCTTACTACTCATAGGCCAGCATACTGGATTTTTATTTTTTGATTCCCAGCATGGTAGATCCTAAATATGCCCTGATTTAGCAAAACTTTCATAGATCAACACCAACTTTCTCCAAACCATAATTCACTATTTCAGAGCTTTGTGCTGGTAAGATACCTGCAGCTAAATTTGTGCTCTAAGCTGAGGTAATTTTTGGCAGTTTCCTGCTGTCATCATGATAGAGTTACTCTTTCGTATCATCCCTCAGCCACTGTCTTAGGCAGGAATTGTCCAAGGCAGGACTGGTCTGGCACTACTGCTTCTGCATTTTCACTTGAACCAGGGATGAAGATCCTCAGACTCAGGCTCACTGATCTTTTGAAAAGTGATCAGATTTAAATGCGTGTCGATAATTGTAAACATTTTTAATCTGAATGCTCCAAAATGTGAACTCAACCTTTCCACGTCTAGCAAAAGAAGGAGAAACAGAAAAGTGTGATCCAGTGGGGAATGTGATTCTTCTACGTGTACTTGACAAGCAAAAGACCAGTTTGGGGTTTTTTGTTGGGATTTTTTGTGGGGTTTTTCATTTGGTTGTGTTTATATTTAGAAGAAAGACATTTTCTGTTCTTCTTCATAGCCAAGTGTCTGGCCAGTGCTCATTCAGAACAAATTTGTGCTATTGGTGACAAATAGTATTGTATTCAGAGACCTGTGCAAAGTGAGACGTCTTGGATGGTGCCGTTTCCCTCCTTTACTTTCCCATTGCTGACAGACTCTTTCCAGCCCTTCTGAAGGAGTTTCTAGTTTCCTGCAGCCCTTATTTTCAGGGAGTTAAACTGGCCAGCCAGACTAAAGAACAGCTGCCTTGAGCGGCTCTCCCTCAGACACTTGCCCAGACTTTTGCGCTGCCTTTATGTCCTGGTTCCCGAAATGTGTGGACAATGCACGGAGATTTTGCCTCCTGTTTAAATCCCAGTAACCACGCTGCATTCTGGTTGTGTTGAGGGACACACCTGCTGCAGGTAGCTTGGTCTGCAAGCTGCAGGTTGAGCTCTGGGTGGGAGCCCAGAGTGACCCCTTTGCACGACAAGGGTCTGAGGACCTGTGAGGGACACCCAGAGGCAGTGCAGGAGCCCAGGGCTCAGGAAGAAGAGCCGAGGTTTCCCTGTGCTTGGGCTGTGAAGGGATAAAAGCCCAGGGATAAAAGCCTTTGTGGAGGTCCCTCTCAGAGGCACAGGCTCGGGGTGTGTCTGTTACTGTGCTGGGAATAAATGGCTTTATGGAATGAGAGATCTGGGACTGGCGAGGGAAACCTGGGCTAGAACCAGTGAGGAAACCTGGTCTGGCTGTGAGTGGGGTGTGGGGAGTCGAGAGGGGACCTGGAGCTGCTGTTGGGTCTCAGCAGTGACAGTGTGGGGTGGTGGGAGCGTGACTGACAGAGAATGGTCACACTGTGAACTTCCCTTAACAGTTGTGTGCCCACAAGAGCGAATTCTTCCATCTTTTTGTGGTTACTAAAAATGGAACCATGCAAAGAGCCATCTGTGGAAAAGAATGAACTGAATGAGATTGACATGGTACAGGTGATGTTTAGGTGAACCAGGTGATATTTATGTGCTGGTTTCAGTATTTCAGATTTAGTGTTCCTTTAAACTCTTTCTGGAACTTTGGTCCTCTCAACTGCTACCCTGAAATCTGTCTACTCCTAAATATTCCATATCTTTTGCACACTTTTCCTATTGTGTGATTTCTTACATCTCTTTCTTAAGTGATCAAATTAATTTTTGCCTCTTTGTTGTTCAACATTTTTCCTTGCCGGTCTCCTCTGTGCTGATGAATTCTGCCAAATGGATGTTTAAGAGAAGATGATATTAGAAAGAACTTTGACATCTTTGAAAGAACCCTCCGAAATGCAGTGTTAGGGTGTGCAGAAAAAGTACACCCATGGCAAGGGCGAGACTCAAAGCTATTGAGCCTGTGAATTGGTTCTTAAATTTTTTTTCTACATTGCTGTTCATCCAAGTTTACCCTGCTGAATGGGAAGGAGCAGGAATATCCAGGTGATGACAGGCTGGAGGGAGCAGGTCCACTGGCAAAACGATTCCCTGAGAATGAACCTTTGTGCTCTGTGGTTATAAAGGGTGAACATTGTCACTGACTCTGCACTTTAAACACTGAACTGAGGAGATTTCTCATTAGCTTGTGGTGTAGGTGAGACTTACATGAGCTTAAAGTTGTAGCCAAGGTTGGGAGGTTTATTTTAAATTTAAATGCTTGAGAGAAGAGGGGTGAATACAGTCTCGCTTTGTAAGTCAGGGTTGATAGTGCTGCTCATGTGTTTGAGCTCTCTGGAGCTATATCCTGAACAGGAAAGGAATCTGGGGGCATATGCAAGAATTTTTTGACAGCCTGAATTGCAGTGCAGTAAGAATGAATGATTAAATTACAGACATCTCTTTTGGTGCATCTTTTTTGTGTGTACAAAGGCTCATCACATCTTTGGTTCTTTACTACTTGCTTGAAATGAATTTTCTACCATTCAGTAAAATCTAGTGAAGTCAGGATCCTAATAGTCAGATGCGACCTCCTTCTCCTGAACCCACAAATACATTTTTTTCCTTGTGTAGATTACAATTATAGCTGTAACTCCTGCTCCCATTGACATGCTTGTGTTGCTGGCATTAACTGGTTGGCAATTTTGCTGGGCAGTGAAGCAGAGCAGGGTTCAGGCTGGGCTTAACCTCCTCAGTATTCTCCCAGTTTCTTGCAGAGGTTTTGCAGCACTTACCACGTTACGTGTTGTCAATGCTAGTCAGAGGAAAAGAAAATCAAATAGCCATGACTTATTTATTAGAGCATTTTTGCTCCAGATTCTGAATGGAGCTCAGAATCACTGATCATTCAAGTGATCAGTTTGCCAGACATAGATAAACCATGTAATAATTAAACTCTGTCCTCTTTTTGCCTCCAGCTCCATGGATTTCTATTTCCATTTTCTAATGGCTGGAGCAGCCACCTTGCAGGTACTTTCCTAGCACACTCACTGTGTGAGCCATTAATACTAAGGAAATGCCCTGTATTTCCATCATTGCTGGTTAATTGATATAACAACAGCAGTAATGAATGGATAACTGGTGTTGTTTGAAACCAAAGCAAAGACTTTGCTGGTTTAACTCAGCCCAGAAAGAAATTTATTAGCAACATGATTTGACTGCACAACATTCCTCTGATTTAAATATGAATATCCTGATATTTGCATACTCATCCCTCCTAAACTGAAGCTGAGATCTGCTTGAGATACAGGATTCTAGTGAATTCTTTGGAAACAAAATACACTGCAATGCCTTCATTATTAGCAATGCTTATCTGAAATTCTCTTTTTAAAAAGTGAGGTAATCTTTTACCCCAGAATATGTGTATTACAGAGTAGAGCTTCCTTGAATGATTCCATAGACTTCAACAAGTAAAGACTTCTAAATATATTCCACTTGGCAGGCTCAGATTTGTGACAAACACATCAATAAATAACAGAAATGTTATTTATTGGCTCATTATCTTTAAAGACAGTTCAATTATGATCCTTTTAAAGTCCCCAAGCTTTCCTTCGTCCGATGAAGCTCTGAGTGGACTACTCAAGGTTTATATTTTCTTCCGAGCTGTGTTTTGATCATTTGCAGCACTGGATTCTTCTGCCTCTTAGGCTGCATATTAGGAGAAATTGTTCCCTGGGAGGGTGGGCAGGCCCTGGCACAGGGTGCCCAGAGCAGCTGTGGCTGCCCCTGGATCCCTGGCAGTGTCCAAGGCCAGGCTGGACATTGGGGCTTGGAGCATCCTGGGACAGTGGGAGGTGTCCCTGCCTGTGGCAGGGGGGGGGACAAGGGTATTTTTAAGGTCCTTCCAACCCAAACCACTCTGGGATTCTGTGATCCTCACACCCTGCACATCATACTCACAGACGTACAACAGAGCAGCCCGCTGGGGAATTCCAAAGCCAGTGCCTGGGAGAGGATTTTTCTCGTAGCCTGGAGCTGTGCTTTTAGCCAAGTTTTAAATCTCTGAATGGAGGGTTTTAATGGAATTTCTGTTGTCCTTATTCTGCAGGAACTGCAGTCACAGAGATATTATTTTCAGTGTGATTGACTGCTTGATCAAAGGGTTCTTGGCACTCAGCCCCACATGCCAAGCAAGCAGCGCTCCTGTGGCAGCCTCAGCCCCCTGCCCAAGGGCTGGGCAAAGCACCAGAACTGCCAAAAGCAGTAGAAATTCTCGTGAATAATTATTCAAAACAAGAGGTGAAAATCTAGACAAGATCTTGAAATGTAAATGGCAATTTGACCACAACAAATATTTCCCAGGCCCAGAGCAGAGGAGTCTCAAGGACAAAGCTGTGGGCTCTGTCTGACACAGGTAATTACCCACACCAACAGCATGCTTTGGAAATGAAGAAGTATGAGGCAATTTTGTCACCTAATGGGAAAGGGCATAAAGCCAGAAAAGCTCTATATGGTTTACTGAGAATATAAATACAGTAATTGAATCATCACCCAGTACATGCACTGCTAAAGTTACCTATTTTGTGTATTCCTTTAAAAAATGCAAGGACACTAATTAAAAAGGAAGAGAGACATATTTCTTCAGAACAAGCCTTCAGCTACAATGTACTTTTTAATGCCATGAACACCTCCAACCCAATTATGCTTTCATTATGCTTTCATTTATTTAATTTTATTTAGCCTTTTATGGTAAAAATAATTACAGGCATTATTAGCAATAATTTTAACATTTTAGGGAGTTCCTGTGGTACATCATATAATTGTCTCTAACTTAGGGCTGAGTAAATTTCAGTAAGTTTGAGGAAGAGAAGGAAATAAGCCTTTATGGAGGTTTAAACAAGGGAAGCTCAGGAATATTAACCTTTTCTGCTTGACCCTTTTTGCTCTGGTTTAGTGGAACTCAAGCTATATAATCCCTCATTTTTACACTGAAACACAGAATTTACTAAGGTGGTTTTTATCTATTTGCACATAACTACAGAGCTACACAAAGCTCCTCAGATCCTGATGGGCTGCTGCCATTGGGCAGTGGAGGGCTGGTGCATCTTGTCAAGCCAGTCTGCAGTTCTCAGCTGTGAAAGTGCATTCAAACACAGCACAGGTGCTCCCAACAGTGTTTCACACAGCTCAAGAATAGCAGGAGAGCTGATCCACACGGATAATAGATTGGGAGTGGCCATGTTATGAAGAAATACCAATGGGAAAAGAGTGTACTTAGGAAAAAATCCCTGTGTGAAATGGCCTCAGTAGTTCAGGAGCAAGCCCTGAAATTCAGGTATGGGATGCTCAGTAGAAGTTGGAGAGCTCCAGTTCCAGAGAGAGGCATGGAAGGCAGCTGTGAATAAAGCATCTGAGTAATTCAGTAAAACAAACCAAATAGAAGGTCAAAGAAAGTGATAAACGTCATTATGGCAAGGAAAAGGAGAGAGATTTGCAGAAACAAATTATATTTTTATATTATATTTTTGTCTAAATTATATTTCTGTTTTCTGGGCGTTAGAAATCCAGGCTAGACATCCAAGTTCCAGATTGGCAAATATTCATTTCACAAAGACATACTGGAGTTGGAACACTTTTCAAAGCTTAAAACACAAAAGGTTGGGGCATTAGGTGGTGTTTTAGAAAGAAATAAGGTTTCCTGGGGTGTAAAACAGGGAAGGATTCAAGTAAGGAATACAAGCAGAAGTGTCCATGACTAATTAATGCACAGAATATTTATTAGTTACTTTGAGGAAATCTAGAGGCTGGTTAAGCTCTAGATAGAGCCATATAGATCTGTATAGATGAGCTATAGATATATTAGCAAAGTAAGTGCATCTTTACCCTGACCAGCTACCCTGGCCATCTGCACTTTGAACATTTGAATTAGAAGTTCTAAAGGAAAGAACATTAATCTTAGAAAGACTGTGTGGAATTCACCTCATTTGAGAAGCTGAGCTCATCAGTCCAGAGCAGAATGGGACTATCTGAAATCTCCACTGGTTTTTCTGCATGAGAGCAGGTCACAGTAGAGGTTTGTAACTCAGTATACTAATTTTAGACAATCCTCTTCAAGCACATTTCTGTCTAAAGACTGAGCAGTATGTGCTGAGCTTCTGGCAAAGGTACAGGGCAGCAAAGAATGGAACAGTTTTCTGGGTGAAAAACAGGAGATGATATTTTTAAAGGTGCATTCTAGTGTTCTAGAGAGGTCTTTTTTGATTATTGCTGAAGGTATGCAAGTAAGAAAGTTTGATGCCTAGAACCTGATTCAAATCCAGGATATCGAGCAATATTTTATCTGTGAAGGAAATATAAGAGTAATTAAATTGTACTGTTAAAAAAATCAGTCTCAGAAAGGAATATGAGCTCTAAAAGTAATGACATTTAAATGCTTCTATAATAAATTCTGCTTTAATAACAATTTTTATTAAAGCATTTTGATGTTTTGTCTGTGAGTAAGGGAGGGATTTCATTTGAGCTATAAATTATTTTACTTCAATCATTAAATCATTTCAAATAAAACCCGCAAATATTCCAGACAACTTGTCCTCAATCAATCTGCTTATTTTTATTATTATTATTGCTGCTAGTCATTAGAAAATTTCATAACTAATTATAATTGACAATAAGACCTTGCGTATCTAAGTCAATATTTTTATAAGATTTTAATATGAATGAGGTATTAGCATATTAATAATATAATTGCTCTAAAGTGTGGGCCAGACTCCTGACTGTTTTATGGCAGCACAACTCCCTTGGTTAAGCTGAAATTGAGAAACACAGCAGCAAATCATGTCCTGGTACATTCGTTGTGTCTCAAAAGTTTTTCTTCAATCAATTTCTTTTCCTGCCTGTTCACTGCATTATTTTTAACTCAAATTCTTTTCTGTCATTCAAGGACACCATATTCTTTTCTGGATTTTTTTTTTCTTGTTGTTATGTTTAGAAATTAAAACCTCTTACTTTCTCACAATGATTTAAGGTGTTACACTGCCTCGGAAAATCTGGAATCCTAATTAGGCTTGTGGTGCTGTGATCCACAAAAATACAGATCCAGTGGCATTTCATCACACCGTTATTACTCTGGAGTGTATAATGAAAGTACCACAAAGATGATTCCGAGGTTCTTTGTTTTCATAACTTTTTTTTCCTTCCTGCTGGTGCTTGCCACAAGGAAACGGAAAACCTTTGTTCAAAATCTTTCAGTAGGCTCGGACTTTTGCTGAAATGCTGGCTCTGTAGAGCAATGCTTCCTACTTGCAGATGCTTTCAGAGACCACAAATGCTGTTTTTCTGTTGCTTAGTCTTGAAGTGAGGTATCATTTGCTCATTTGCTTTATGTTTGTTTGTTTGATTTGCATTGACTTTTTGCAGTTAAAAAAAAAACCAACCTGTAAAACTTCAAGCATTTCTAGGTTGCCATTTCTTGTAGTTAGTAAGTGCTAAAACTTGAGCTGTATTTTTAATTTTTGCAGTCGTAATGATTCCCCACTTCAACACATAACACAGTTAATTTACTGAGTGTGGCATAACTGCAAACATCCTCCTGACTGGTGTTCTCGTTAGAGACAAATAAGGCTCAATTACACAGTGCTTTATCACAAATACAGGTTGTTTTCTGCCAGCAGTTGTTTCAGTTTGGTCTCTGGATAGATGTGTGGGTGGAAGGATGTTGGCAGTATTGGGTTTTTTTATTGTTTTCCCTTAAGGATTTACTTAGGATTGGTGAATAGACTGGAATTGCTTCATTGTCATAAACCTGACGTGACTTCAGCAGCTTCCAATACAACCTGCTCAAGCAGCTCTGCTAATATTTTATTTTGAATTATGTATTTGTTTACTCATATTGGTGTGTCACATATATCTTGATTATGTGTTACTGTGAATATAAAGCTCACTGTGGTCGAAATTAGATATGCAGAGCAGCCTCTAAGGACATGCTGTTTGCACCCAGAGCTTCTGTGAAGAGACAAGGACCCACAGTTCTTACTCAAATATTGCAAGGATGCTACACTATCTGATTAGGAGGCCCATTCCAACGCTTTTCAAGCCTCATCCCATCCATTTGCTCCCCCTGCTCTCATAGTCTTCTTTTTATCTCCTAGTCCAGATCCCACGCGTTCACGGAATTCCAGAATCACTGAGGCTGGAAAATCTCTCCCAGCCCACGGAGTCCAAGCTGTGCCCGATGCCCACCTTGTCCCCAGCCCAGAGCTCTGAGTGCCACCCCCAGCCCTTCCTGGGACACCTCCAGGGATGGGCACTCCAAACCTCCCTGGGCAGCCCCTGCCAAGGCCTGAGCACCCTTTCCATGGGGAAATTCCTGCTGCTGTCCAAGCTGAGCCTGCCCTGGCCCAGCCTGAGGCCGTTCCCTCTCCTCCTGTCCCTGTTCCCTGGCAGCAGAGCCCGACCCCCCCCGGCTGCCCCCTCCTGTCAGGGAGTTGTGCAGAGCCACAAGGGCCCCCCTGAGCCTCCTTTGCTCCAGGCTGAGCCCCTTTCCCAGCTCCCTCAGCCGCTCCTGGGGCTCCAGCCCCTTCCCAGCTCCGTTCCCTGCCCTGGACACGCTCCAGCCCCTCCAGGGCTCTCTGGCCGTGAGGGCCCAGAACTGGACACAGCCCTCGAGGTCCCCCAGCAGTGCCAGCACAGGGGACGGGCACTGCCCTGGCCCTGCTGCCACCCCAGGGCTGGCACAGCCCAGGTGCCCTCGGCCTCTTGCCCACCTGGGCACACCTGGGCTCGTGTCCAGTCCCTGTCCCAGCACCCCCAGGCCTTTCCCACCAGCAGCTTCCCTGGTACTTGGCCCTGTCGTCCCTCACACCACTGCCTTCAGCCCATGGACCCAGCCTGTCCAGATCCCTCTGCAGAGCCTTCCTGCCCTCCAGTAGATCCACACTCCCACCCAAGTTGGTGTTATCTGCAAATTGGGGTGTCCCCAATGCCCTCATCCAGATCATCCATAAAGATATTGAACATCACTGGGCCCAATACTGAGCCTGAGGGACACCCCTAGGGCCTGGCCCCAGCTGGATGTGGCACCATTCCCCATTTCTGGGCTGGGCCATCAGCCAGTTTGTAATCCAGAGAAGATGCACCTGTCCAAGCCGTGGGCTGCAGCTTCTCCAGGAGAATGCCGTGGGACACAGTGTCACAGGCTTTGTGGTGACGTCCAGGTAAACACAGCCACAGCCTCCAGATCACTCTTGTAGGCAGTATGTGTGCTCCATGTAATGGGCACTCGTGTTACCCAGCACATGGAGCATCTCCTATCTCTTCTAGCATTCGCTTTTTGGAGCCCATGAATGGGTGAATAGGAAGTGCTGACATCAAGGTGGACTTTTCAAAGCACACACATTGTGATTAAAGCAAACCACCACTCAGTGATTTGGAATAACCAGAAAGCCTTGAGTTTCCAGGCTGTTGTGTTTTTGGAAGGGTAGCACGAGGGGTGGGAGTTGTCTTTGCTTCCCATTTCCCTCCAGGCCCAAGATGGGTATGAATTACTTTCAGCATCCTCTGCTCCCTCCAGGACAAACTTAGAGCTCGGTCACCGTGGCCCCGTTCTCATTCTCATTGCAGCAGAGGATAGCTTCTCCTTTCTTATCCTGCACAGCTAAATCTTAATAAGACAGGGTCTTTTGATTTTCCCTTATGACCAGGGTTGTGGTAGAAGAGGCCCTTTCCACACTTGTGAACTACATCTGAGGGGATGCTTTGCTTTTCTGATCTAGTCTCTCCTTTCCAAGCCCTTTTGATCTGTCTGTGCACTCAGACAAGACAATGCCATGCAAATACACCAAGCAAAATAAGATACTCCTGCAGAAAATTACAAACCTTTTCTGGTTTTGCAAACGGATCTTACAATTCACAGAGTATCAGAGGTAATTACAGAGTAACTATTTGTGAGGCTGCTGAATAACTGCACAGCTTCATGGCATGAAAAATAGCAGAGAGGTTGCATTTGAATGTCAAATTACAGCCTGACCTCGGATAAGCAAAATGAGGGCTAACTGATTCTATCAGTATGCATTGTACCTGTGTGAAAGGAATAGACTCCCTCTTTTAAATTTGGTTTTATTATCAAGTTTTATAAATCAGAGTCAATCCTTTGAAGTTAACAAAGTACCCAGTTGAAATCCCTGGTTTAATTTAAAGTACGTTTATACTTGAAACCTTAAACGATTTCAAATGTGGGAAATAATGCAGTATTGCTACTTACAGTGGCAAGCAAAAAACTGGGTGCATGGCTACGTGGAATATCACTGATAAAAACAAGATTCATTTGGTCTTTCTGCAGGCCTGTCTCTGTTTTCTGCAAATTTTAGGTAATTGATTCAGAATCTGATTGGTTCTGGGTTATATGAAATAATTTTAATGTCTTATGTGCACTTATGTGCAAATATAAAGAAAATCCCACAGAAAAAGAAAATGAGTGAAAACAGTACCTGAAAAATATGGTGTATTTAACTAACATTTTCTGGCCTGGTGTGTGCACGTATCAAAGAAATTTTATTCTTTTATTTTTTGTTTTGTTATTGTCAGCAACCTGAAAGTAAAGTCAGTCCTTTAGTCCCAAGTGATACATCTCGGATATTGATTAAAGATAGGTGAGTGTGTCGCTCACTTCCTGAGTCACCTCTTTACAGATGGAGTTGCTGAACTTTGGGAACCTATTACCTCCAAATTCAGCTTTGAAGAGGTGGATGATATCAAGCCACTTCTTGGTTAAACTTGTGACAGTCTCTCAGTGAGGAAATAGAAACAGAGTGTGACAAAGCTTTGCTCTTGCCTCATTCATCCTTCTGGAGCCCACAACAAAATAAACCCAGTGAGATGCTGAAAGGAGATGAAACTTCTCAACTCTGTTATTATTTTTCTCCCAAAGAATGACTTAAGGAACAAACCTGAGAAATATGTTCCACATCTTTTCCTTTCCACGGCCCTCCCACACACATGTACACACAGAGACTCGCCACAATCTGTGCTCCTCCGGCGTGCTCCATGTGCTGAAAGAAATACAAATGGAATAATAATTAACAGGCAGTGTTTGTTTCTTGTCTTAGCAGCTCGTACAGGAACCTTCCTGCTGTGTACTGATATGTTCATATTGCTATTTAGCTAATCCACAACTTTTAAGCCTTTAAAAATACAATAATTTCAATGGGGAATCTAAATCTTCCTGGTGAACAATTCTGTCTGGGTTTGTAGTTTGGTTGTTTGAGTTTTATCCTAGCTCAGAAATAGCTTGTGTTCTGGTATTTTTAACAGAAATGCTGGCAATTACTGCTGTCTTCCTGACAATTTTGGAGTGGGTTTCAGGCACTCAGCCTCTCTTGAATCAGATCATTACCCAACGCTGCAGACAAACGAGCCCAGTATTTGCTGCGCTATGTGATTTCTAGAGTTAAGCTTCAACATAAATAAAACCTCCGTTTCACAACAGCATCTGCGTATCTAAGGATTCTTTAAGTCAGATTTGTCAGTTTTATATGACAGAAAGATTGTTATAAGCTGTAGCATTCTAGAGGTAAAGGATTGCCTAAAGAAACAACAACATAAACTCTAACAGGAGAAATAAACTTGTCCTGCGTGTGGATTATCTTAATAAAGTCATCAGATAAAACTTTTATAAAGTCATGGGGACTGGATCTGTTAAAATACAACTTAATAAGTTTGAAATATAAGGGATGTAAACCAAGTGCTGTTGTTTTTATTAAGTCAGTGATTCAGGTTTTGTTTTGATTTCTTTGTTAGAACTAGGACTTCCTCTACTTCTAATTTAAAGTATTATTATCAGAGAAATTTCACTGAATCAGAGAAGCGTGAAATAGCCATTTCCAAACCATGTGGTGATAATAATAATAATAATAATAACAACAGTAATAGAAGTAATAATAATAATAAAAGATGGATTATTTTCTAGGAATCAACTTTGTATTCAGGTACTTTATTTTAGGTAAAATGCTAGACAGCTAATGATGTTTTAAAGGAACATTGAAGTGATTCTGGATTATTCAATTACCTAAAGGAAAACTGGACTAAACTGGACTTCTTTGGGTTAAATAAATTATAAACTTAATTTTGGGCCACAATAATTCTCTTTATTTGAAAGATCATTGTATCAGTCAAGGGAAGACAAGGGGAAGTGTTTTAAGCAAGTTTATGAAGTCTTTAAGTGTTTATGGGAGTTGAAAAGCTGCATTATATTTTATTAGGTATGGCAGAGACCAAAAATTATATTCATAAGCTCTCGTTACTCCAAGTAGGACTTGCTGTGAGCATGAACAATGTCGACAACACTCAGTGCTTTGTAATACAAATTGCCTACAACACATCTCAGTCATGTAGTGCTTTTTCCATGAAGGAAGAGGAGTGTTGATCCCAATAACAAGTGGCAAAATATGAGGCTGTAGCCTCCAAAGGTTCGGGTTTGGAGACACTGAGTTGCTTTACAGTGGTTGGTTGGTTGGTTTTTGTTTGTTTGTTTTAATTTGACTTTGGTTATCTCATCGGCCTTGTCATTTTGGTATCAAACTCTGCAGCCATTTGCAATCCTGAGTAGGTTTCAGTGGGTTACTCAGAGGAGTACCAGCAAGTTGCGTATTTCCAGCGTTTAATGTTCCAGTAGAATCTTGAGAACAGGGGAGAAAAGCAGAAGGTCTTTTTAGATGCTTATAACTCTTGTAAACCTTTCAATATGCATTTCTAAACTCAGATGGATTTCCCATTATTTCTGGAAGTTTATTTATCAACCCAAACTAAGTTCCACTCATTTTTTTTTGCACTGAGTCTTCTTTTGCTTGGATCTGTCTGGATGCTCCTTTCTGTGTGTGTGTGTTCTGTGCTCATCTGGATCTCTCTGCTGGAGTTCAGAAATGTTCTGTGCTCTTCTGGACACAGAGTGGTGTCCCCAGATGACCAGCTAAGTCCTTCTGTGCAGCCTTAGCTTGAAAAGACTTTCAGTTAACTAGAGTAGTGGAAATTTTCTCAATAGTTTTCAATCTTGCATCTCAGAGTGTTAAATTTTCAAATGAAGCTGGTGCTTTTCAAATGACAGCCCTGATGATAGCTTTGTATTGCAAGATTCAAGGTAGGTCTTTTTAAACCATGCACCACAATAAATACAGGTGATAAAGCTTTTTAAAATCTGGTTATTTCCTTAGAGGGTCTCTAACTTACACTTTTTTCATGATTTTGCACAAAATAACAGATTGGAAGTTAAGCAATCAGTCTTGCTGTCCGCCTAGTACATGCAAGAAGACTCAGTCTCCCTTGAATCTACTGACTGAGAGGTTTATTGGGGAAAAAAAACCAAACCAAACAAAAACCCACACAGTAATTAAACTCAGTTCTGTGCCTAGTTTAGAAAGAACTGACTGTCCATTCATTCAAATGAGGAAAAGTTCTGAATGCTGAATATTAATCAGTGAGACACCTGAAGGGCAGTGACCATGCAGTCGTGATCTTTGTGATCAACCTGGATCCACTTCAATCCCTTCCTACTCCCAGTTCAAGGATTTGGGGCATTGCCAGCAGAGCTGGAGTTAAACTTGGACATCCTCTGTAGGTGTTTTACCACCGAGAACCTGCAGACACGAAACGTATGGAAATGAACAGATGGAACTATTCCATCCTGTCAGCGTTTCCAACCTGGGTTTGCTTAGTGAGGACTCATTAATGTGTTTGAATTGGTGTGCTCAGGGTGGAGGAAACCCTCAGCACAAAGGGGGATTTCACTGGGAAGTTTGGGATGATGAAATAAAGCAGTGTGTTCAGGGTGGTGGGCAGCACAAGCTGTAGGCACGTTTCCCTCTCCATCTCTCTCTCTCTTTCCCAACAACAAATTTCACCACAGTCACAGGAACCCTAAAAGGCAGTGGATATCCCCTTGTTTGGAGATTTCCAAACCAGCTGGGTCTCGCTTGTGTTTAGTAAATTAATTTTTTAAATGAATTCTCATCAAGTTTCTAATTATAATATCTTTAAATTTAATGTTTGTATTTCTGATGAAAGACAAACATTTTGGGGGCAGTCACAAGGGACATGAATAATTTCTTTAGAAACTTATCTAATTAATTACATTTCTCTGTAATGTCTTTAAAATTTGAACTGCCATCATTTCATTAATTTAGATAAAAGTAAATCTTTAGTGTTTAAATATGACACTAGTGCTGAGAATTCTGATAAGCTTGAGATTCATTGTCTGTATTTTTATCAAATGAAGATTTAAAAAAAATGTTTAAAATGTTTGGGATTCATGATTTGCATATTAGGTTTTACTTGGTTTTAAATACGTTATTATTTCATGGCATAAGTGTTCACCCCACCTGTTAGTCAGTAAGATCATAAGAAGCAAAGTGGACATAATACTGCTCATGCAATATTTTGGTGGATGTTTCTTTTTCTTCTGCAATATGTTTCTTTCCATATTAAAACTTTTGGGTCCTTAAGATGGAAAACATTTAAATTCTGATGTGTGGCCATCTTCCAAATCCTATACAGGAGGAATTTTAATATTTCAGACAATCCCTGAAATACAAAGCCTTTTATAGCACTGGGATATTTGAGTTTGTGTTTTTAAAATTGTTATTTTTAGGTCATTTCAGTGTCAGTAGAGCAATTGAAATTTGGACATTTATATTTATGGGTGGAGCCTCCCAAATTGTGGACATCTTTAGCAAACAAGGAGAAAACAGGGCTGTGAGATAGAGGGCTTGATTAGGTCACCACACAATTAACCTTGGTGGGAACCACAAAAGCCACAGTGGATATGGTGATTCTGCCTTTGTTCATCTCTGTGGCTTGTAGGGCTGCCACCTGTTGCTCCCTGTGCCCTGGTGGGGCCTGATTTTCTTGTGCTTTGTAGTCATTTGTACTGAGAAGTGCCGTGAATATTGAGTACTGTCATTGCTGATGATACAAACAAGGTTGAATTCCATGGCTGGAAAATGATATTCATTGAGAGATGGACTCTGAAAGTAGGATTGAGTTACCTGTGGAGGTGTGCATGTGCTATGGAGCTCTTTATCAAACTCTTCGAATCAGCTGGTGGCCTCAGTTCTGTGAACTGAATTCACGGGTTTGCTCTTTGGGGAAAAATAATCTGAAATATTTATAAGCAGTCTCTATGCAAATTAAGTATGCTGAATTGAGGGAAAGACACAGGCAGCTGCCTCTGAAAGCTATTCAAAGTAGATGCAAACTGTTGGTTTAGCTTTTCTTGCCTTACAGCTCATTCTACTCTTTACAGTGATAAGCAATTTTATGCAAAATAGCTCTGTATTATAAATAATGAGTCGTTACTTCAGTGAACAAAGAAGTTCACAGGTCATGGTTTTGGTCAGTGGTAGATGATCAAAGTGCTTTAATAGTCCAAATTACTGTCTGGCTTTGCCCCTGTCAGTCTCCCATCCATCTTTTTCCCAATGTGGGTCAGCGCTTTAACCATGTTTGCAATGAAGAAATAATAGATGTGCAGTCAGAACAATTAATGGAGTAAAATGTGCTGTTCTCTGCCAAAGATAAACAAAGAAATAAATCTCTGCTGTTTGCAGCCTTCCTTTTTCCATGTATAATGGACTTTATCAATAAAACAATACAAACTTCATCAAAGAAAAATCTTACCAATTTAGACCAAGGAAGGTCTTCATTGAGCTAATCTCCAACAAATGCTGTTTGCAACAGGGATCTGTTTATTCTTTTCAGCCACAAAGCCCTGGCCACCCTTCTTTATCTCACGCTCCAACTCCAAGATCCATTACAGATGAGGCAGCCCAATTAAGCAAGGGCAGGAGACAGGAGGAGCACGGTGACTGTGCAAGCACTGCTGGATTTAATTCCCAGTTAAATATGCTTACCTTTGGTACTTTGCTTTCTTTCCTTAGGGAACCACAGCCAGGTGTCCAGGGTGCCTGTTGCTATCAAAGTTCTCGATGTGAACGACAACGCCCCTGAGTTTGCATCAGAGCACGAGGCCTTTCTGTGTGAGAATGGGAAGCCTGGACAAGTGAGTATCCCAGATTTTATGTGGTGTGAGAGACTGGGCTGCAGTTTCTCCCTGTCACCGTATGGCATCCTTATTCCCAAAATGTGTGCCCTTGTGTTCGTGCTAACAGCTCTTAGCATTAACCTGAGATAAACCCACGATCATTTTCTGTGGGATGTCTCTATATATAAACTAACTTTTTGCCTAAAGTATAGTTTTAGATTAAAGGTGAGTACTTTGGGACAATATTGTGAAAAACTCCTGAGTGTCTTTAAGCCCCCAAGGTCCCACTCTGTGTGGTGGAGCTCAGCACTTCATAAGTTCACGTGTGTTAACAGGTGAGAGTATAATCCAACTGAATTCCAGTTCAGATATTGACCTTCTTTGCAGCTGTTCCCAAGTATAATTTAGAAGAAACAGTTAAAAACAATAAACCCATTTCCCCTTGACCTTATCTCAGTTACAATCTCTATTCAGTTCTTACTTTTCTATGACAATTGGGAAAAAAAATAAGACAGCAAACCAGAACGTGATGGAAAGTGAAGTAAATTCTAATTGTGTTTAAAGTATCTAAGGAGGGTGTTGGAGAAGGGAAGGTCAAGTTTCCAGTATATATTAAAAAAAAAAAAAAAAAAAAAAGGTTATTTCCAACTTCATTTAACGAAAAAAAGCTTGGTGAAGGAACTCACACAACATTACCCAAGGTGAGGTAAACAGCAACATATCAGAAGCAGGGTTTAAACTGTTTTTTAAACTGTTTAGTCTTTTTCAAAGAAAATGAAACAGATTTGTTTAAAGGTATTCACTTTGAAGGACAAATGTACAGAAATAGGGAAGAATATCTCATATGCCACCTAAATGACAAGGTGAAGATTCAAGAATATGCACAGACGTTTAGAAAGTAATGCAGTGTAAATGAGATGTAACTTTTGTCCAGCGAGAGAAACACTGGGTGTTACAACAATTCAATGTTTTTAAACTTTGCAATTTATTTCTAGGTTGTGACATTTTATTTAAATAAACAGCAGCTGACAGCATGACACGGCTTGTTAATCCAACTATTCCTGTGTGTCATGTGGGTGTTAGACATTAAATTCACTGTTCTCCAAAGAAGGTTACCTGACAATTGAGTTAGAAGTTATTTTCTTTTTAGTAGTTTTAAATGACAACCTATATAGCAGTGTATGACAAGCCACCTCTGCCAGGATTGTATTGTTACAGAGGTGATTTGACTTCTAGCACCCCTTTTTGTTTAGTAAAACAGTGTCAAAAATGTGTCATTTGAGGAATGAGAATTCTCTTTATCCACTGAAGAGGAGATGTGCCCTTATGGGCAGCCAATCATGTTACTGTTGGCATTTCAGTTCTTCTAGCTCAGAGTGGATTTCTGCTTAGCTCAGGGTGGGTTTCAGATGCTGAGTAGTTGCATTTTCCAGGATAGATTAAATCCTAATGACTAGGCCTTTATCCAGGACTCCGTGAGCGTCCCTAAAATCAGAAAGTTCAGCTGTGCAGTGTTTTCTGACTCTATTTACCTGGGTATTCCTATCGAATTGCAGGTGGTTTAAGAGATGGTGGAAAATGTTCACATTTCATTTTTGGAATAAAACAATAAATGAGATGATTAAGAGTCAGCAGGCAAAAGAGGCTTTTGTTTAAGCACTTACAGAAAACTTTCATTAAAGCATGATATTCTTTATCTTACACTTACCTCTTACACTCTTGATCTGATGGCAGATGTCACTCTTTAGCATGAATCCTCGTGTGAACTTTACAGATGGTTATTAAATATTTGGCTGCCAGCATGGATGAGGTGGCACTGATCCTGCAATTTATTCTGTGTTTAAACAAATAACACCACTGGAACAGTAACCAGTCCAGAATAATCACCAAGGTTAGGTTCTGAATTGAAGTTGTCATTCAAAAATTATCAGCTCCTGTAAAGATTTTAGTAACTCCACTGCCTTATTGTATTTTCTTATGCTTATTTCTATATTCAAGTTTTGGAAGAAATCATATTAATCAGTCAGGATGTAGAATTCAAGAAACTACATATATCTCAGCTATGAAATAGCTGATATGAGAAAGATCTTATTCCTTTTATAGTAGCAAAAGCCCAGTTTGGATGGTTGTCCAAAGCTTAAACTCAAATGTTACATGTGCAGGAAAGGTGCAGTTGTCTTAAGGTGTTCCAGTCTATTGACATTTGCAGTTCAATTTAAATCTAAGTTTAAATCAAATTTGATTTACCATAAGAGAGATTACATTTGAGCTGTTTGTAAAACCTTATGTGCAGCCACTAAATACATTGTACCATCTATTGCAGTTCACTTTCTAAGTGTTCTATTTCGGGTTCTGATGCAATTGCAGTAGCAAGTACAGCTGCTGGTGAGGTGACACAGTGGATTAAAAACTGTTGATGTACAACGCTGCCAGATGCACTTCCCTTGCCTTCACCCACCTCTAAGAGTAGAGGGACCACATCTGATAGGAGAGGAAAGGGAGGGAGAAGGAAATATATTTGTCTATGTATGTATTTGTGTGCTCCTTGCACATTTTCACACACAACAGAAAGTTGCCAGAAATGGGTTTTTGTCAATTTTAGGGGGGAAAAAAAAAAAAAAAATTTGATGTACTGTTACAGTACCTCTAAGTCAGCCACAAATCAGCTCTTGCCTTTTCTTATTATCACTTTTTTTATTGCATAATTCCAATTACTAAAGCCAAAACATTCATGGTTTACTGGTTAGGGCTGTGCTGTTGGTTGTTCTCCAGCACAGTAAAATTATCTTCCTGTACTCCTAGAACAGAACTTCTGTAATGTCAAATAAGAAAAGTGCCTCACTCACAATTCCCCAGTCCACACTCAGACTTTTCCAGGGAAGTGCTGTTTGCTGGAAACAAAGCTACAAAATTTCCACTTGAGCAGTGCAGACAGCGATATATGAGAGCTGAAACCAGCTTTAAACTGGAGCAATATAAAACTGAGCGCAGTGTTCCTCCAGTCTCCTGCAATTTGTCTCTATTTTATTCACTTCTCCTACTAGAATTGTTTTTCTTTCTAATGGGAGAAATCTTCAGGCAGATCTTTGTCTGCCTGAAGAGTCAAATGCGGGTTCTGGCAGTAAAGGGATGGCTCTAGCTGAAAAGGCAAAGTTAAAATTGCTCTGTGGTGAGTCTACCCTTAAGGTATTGTGAGTCTGCAAAATAATGCAGAAATAACCATGAACAGCAATGGGACTGCAGAAGCTTTTCCAGAGCTGGAAGATCAGTTTTATTAAAATTAGGAAAGTGTTTACTGGTGATAAGGAACCATTCTAAGTGAGGTTAACAAGTTGCATCACAGGAAAAGTCTTTTAAACAGTACCACGAACTAAAATCACACATAGATAACTATGATACATTGATAATAACTTTGTTTTTCCATTTATCCTTGTATATATTATTTCAGGCACATGTGGCTTTGTAGAACTGCTATACAAACCTACAAATTAGAAAGCCAAGTTGTCCTAGGGGACCATTTAACTATTCATTACAATCCAGAGCTCTCTGCTAAACAAAATATGCTGATTTGCTGTTTCTGTTAAATGTATGTACAGAATCAAATGTGTGCATGAAGTATTAATACAACATCAAAGTTTGAATTTCACATGTAAGAATTTCAGAAATTGCAAGACTGAACCACCAAAGGTTTATTAACTTTCACTGGATATGTGGTGAAAAAGAATCAGTTCTTGTTTTCTTCATGGTGAGTGTTGACCAATTTCTCTATAATGGAACACCTTTGGGGTGCGTGTTGTTACCAGGAAAGAAAAGACATCTGTGGAGGGCAAGAGGCCAAGAGTACATAGGCTGTGCCAGCCCTGGGGTGGCAGCAGGGCCAGGGCAGTGCCCGTCCCCTGTGCTGGCACTGCTGGGGGACCTCGAGGGCCGTGTCCAGTTCTGGGCCCTCACGGCCAGAGAGCCCTGGAGGGGCTGGAGCGTGTCCAGGGCAGGGAACGGAGCTGGGAAGGGGCTGGAGCCCCAGGAGCGGCTGAGGGAGCTGGGAAAGGGGCTCAGCCTGGAGCAAAGGAGGCTCAGGGGGGACCTTGTGGCTCTGCACAACTCCCTGACAGGAGGGGGCAGCCGGGGGGGGTCGGGCTCTGCTGCCAGGGAACAGGGACAGGAGGGGAGGGAACGGCCTCAGGCTGGGCCAGGGCAGGCTCAGGTTGGACAGCAGCAGGAATTTCCCCATGGAAAGGGTGCTCAGGCCTTGGCAGGGGCTGCCCAGGGAGGTTTGGAGTGCCCATCCCTGGAGGTGTCCCAGGAAGGGCTGGGGGTGGCACTCAGAGCTCTGGGCTGGGGACAAGGTGGGCATCGGGCACAGCCTGGACTCCATGGCCTTGGAGGGCTTTTCCAGCCTTAATTATTCTTTAACTCAGTGATTTTGTGATTCTCAACCATGCTGTGAACCACAAATTAAGAGCTGGAGAATTACTTCAGTAGTTTTCCATTGCTTGACCACACAACACAGAGTAGCAAAATACGCCTGTGAGCACACTAAAAAAACTTGGAAATGAGAATTACTGGACTTTTCTTACCCCTATGGAGTAAAAGATACCACAGTTTTATACCACTGCATCTATATTACATTTTTTGGTGTTTGTTTGTTTTTTTTTTTTTTTTAATTTTAAGTAAATTTTAAGAGCTTATTTTAATGCAGACACACAAAGAAATAAGGTTGCTATGGGAACTTTAACTCTTAATTCCGTGATGTGTGCGTGAAACACAACAAATGTAGTATTGCACTAAGCCTGCCTTTTGCATATAATTTTTGGTGCATTTTCAGAGAAAGAAGGATTTTGTAAACAATGAACAGAATGGATGTAAAGAACTGAAATATGAGAAAGAATTCTATAGGAGAGTAAGGGTATAAGAAAGATCCAAAGCTGCTGGAGAGTATCTAAAGGAGGGACTCAGGGCTGGTTTTATTTCTTGAAAATTTCCAATCTGGATGATATTCTAAATTTATCTCATAGAATTTCTGTGAGATGAAAACCCCTATTACTTCTACTCTTGTCTATTGACTTTCAGGTGTATTAACTGAAAACCTGGAGACAGTGAAGTGAACTTTTACAGTCAACTCCCTTACATAACCCTGGAAAGATTTAACAGTTATGTACCAGCACAGATAAAATATTATAACAGCCTGAGAAGATGCACCTGCTATGTGCACTTGCCCTTCCAGATTTCCCTGGGCCATTATCCTTTTTCCCTATTGCTTTCCCGCTCTATCAGTGTTTGAAAAATTGAACAGCCATAAAGCATATCTGTCTAAATATATCTGTCTTGTTCAGGATGCCAGCCCAAACTGCACTTCCCTGTGGTGATGAATTACTGGTACCTGCTCCAGCCCTGGGCACATCACACGTGGGTGCTTTGGTGCCTTTCACCTCTGCAGAGAGAAAGCTGAAAATATTTCCCACCTGCAAATGGCTCCATCTCTGCACTGGGACACACAGAAGTTGCTCAGACATTTTTCCACCGTTTATATTTTTCCCACTTTAGGATCCATTGTTTTGCTATTAATTTGGAGACCTCCCTCTTAAAGTAAACACTGAGTTAGGCCCTTTTTTTTGTCCATCTCTTCCAATACATTTGTTTGAAATCCTATCAAGGTTTCCACCTTGGTAGATGCAGTTATCAAAAATATCTGTTTATGTGGTATTTAAGCAATCTAATTTTTTTTCAGTAGATTTTTGATAATGATAAATCTGACCTATCCAGAATATCATTAGGCAAGGAATTAGTTGTCTAAAATTCGTTCCTGAGTTGGGTTGTCCTGCAAATACCTGTAGTTGTTGAAACATTTTTTACATACATAATTTCAAATATTTATGTTTTGCTGTTGATCCCTGTGGTTATCTAGTAAGATTTTATTCTTTCTTTGACTCTTGAACAACACAAATATTATTTTTACTATTGTCATATATGTAACACATACAGATTGATAGTCCTTGTGGTTAAACCAGAATAAAATGTTAGTTATTGACATTTTCTTAGGGAAACGTGGAAATTTTAAATTATAAGTCTATCAATTTGGACAGCATTAAACCTGCTTCCATTTTTCACTCTACACTTTAAAACTAAAATTTGTAGTGATTCCTAATTTGAATTTAATTGTCCAAGAAATTATTGGTGCATTGCTTTAGGCATTGCAAATAAATACATAAGACAAACATTATTGGATTCAATGGACATGGGAAGGGTCAATAATTCTAATTAAATCTCTTATAAACCTCATCTAGCACAAGCTAACTAGCACTGAAAGTCAGGTCTGAGGGTGGGATCTGGATCCATGGCTGGTTTTGTTTCTATTTCTCTGGAAAACCTTTGGAATCAAAAGCAAGTGCACCAAATATTTTAAAAAAATCCCAACAAAACAAAACCAAAAAATGACAAAGAAACCCAAACAATCAAACAACAACAACAAAAAACCCACAAAAACCCAAACCTCCTGGTTATTTTAAAATAGTGTTTCTTCCTTTCATAGTCCCATGCAGCTTTGTATGATTTGAAGATGATCAGCTGCAGCACCTGAGTAATGCAGAAGGTAAAACTTGTAAATGGAGCTAAATCCACCTTGGACACTGCAGTTGGTCATGCAGATCATATGAAGTACTTCACACAAAGTTATTTGATTATTCAAAGCTATCTAAACGATCCAAAACGCTCTTCTCACCTTATGATCCTGCATTATTTTAGGAATCATTAGTTAGTAATGATGTTATTAAAAAACAAACAAGCATGTGTTCCTAGTATAGGAATAACTGAGGTTTTATTAGAATTAAGGGGAAAAAAATACAGATCTCGATATTTTCTCTTTTTTCTTTGTTTCAATTTAGATTTTTTTCTCATCTGTAATTTCACATTCAAATTAATTTTAAAAAATAGCAATTATTCAATGAAGTGAAATGTGGGATGGGGGAAGGAGCAAGGATTAAAGATTTATTATATATCCAGGTCCAGTGAGAAGCGTGGTCATATAAATGAAAGACTGCCATAGGCAATATGAGTGTTTCTGAAGCCAAATTTTCCTTTTTATTGTTGAATAACAATTTATTACTTATGAAATCAGCCGCAGTTTCTGGTGCCCTAAAAAACCTGTCTCTCCTTATTTGCTACCTCCTCGCTCTGGAAACATTTTAAAAGTGGCAGATGCAGTTCTTTTCCCCAAGATTTTCAGTCTAAAGTCTATAAAAGACTTGCAAAGTTATAAATTAGGCTTTTTTAATCTGGCATGGAGAGAAATGAAATATGTCAAATAAATTCAGGGGGTTTTTTTCAGCACTATCTGTTCATCAGGAGTGTGAAAACTTAACGAGCCCATTTCTGTTGCAGGTAATTCAGATTGTCAGTGCTGTTGACAAGGATGATCCTAAAAATGGGCATTATTTCCTGTACAGCCTTCTTCCTGAAATGGTCAACAATCCCAATTTCACCATCAAGAAAAATGAAGGTAAATAGAAAAAATATAAACTCGGTATCTCAACAACTTCATTTCGAATTGTTTTGTTGACTTCCAATTACTTTTCCAGTGTGTCCTTTGGGCAATTAAAATGTAAATAATCTTCTGAATGGTACCTTCATTATATCTCTTAAGCTATTTCCAATAACTTTAAAGTAGATAAGAAGAAAGTAAAATGAATATGGAATTTAGATGCAGAAGACAGCTCACTGGCTTAAATAAAATGAAAGGATGGATTTACTGCCTGTATTACTCCTATTAATTTGAAAATCCAGAGATATGATGTGAGATGAATATCTGAAACTATGTTGATAAATAAATGTTGATTCCCACATTGACTGTTTATGGATGGGAACATAAAAATAAGTATCCACTAAATCTCCCAAAGAAAGCACCTTTTCAGCCTCTTTGTTGTGTGTATAAAGGTTCCAAAGTATTTTGGTGAGGAACTTCTGCTGGAAAGAGAAATCCCTTAGGTCAGCAAAGCCCAGAAGGGCACTTTGAGTCACTGTGCTTTGGAAGGGCAAAATGTCATTTTGCAGGGCTGCAGAAGGAGACATCCACGTGTGCTGGAAAAAAAAAAAAGACCCATTTAATATTGTTGAGCAATAAATTTCCACTGATCCTTTTCTTTGGCACACAGATCTGTTTGAAGGTCAGGTGAGAGAAAGAGCTAGGACTGATCCCAAGAATTCTATAAATAGCACTGGGTGTGTTTGTACTCACTTGAATATTCAGCAAAGTTGTTCTATCTCGGCTTTTTTTAATAAAACACACCCTGCCAGGAATTCTAGATAAAATCAGTCTCTTATTTGAAATTGTGAGAAAGTAAAGCCCTGTGTAGTCCATTACTAATAGGAAGATGTGTGTGTGAGCTGTATGTGCAGGAGTGTAAAAACAATACATGAAATGTCAATTAAAGAGAAAATTCTGTTTGCATTTTTATTCTGTCTGTTCCAACCTAGAAGCATGATGGCACTGTTTTGCTAAATGACACTGCACCTAATTTCTTAAACCTGCTTAAATATATCCTGTATTTTCCTTTTCTTTAGTTGTTTTTCTCTTCTAGCATTCACAAAGTGTGTCTCTACTTATATCTCTATTTTCTTGTAGTAAATGAGTCTCTGTGTTTTCTGGAGAAGATAAAACAAACCTCTTCAAAATGCATTTCATAATCATCAGCAGTGTAACACAAATTGAATTAAGCATCCTAAATGTGAGGTGGTTTGCTTGGCACAGCATGACAAAGTAAAAAGGATCTTAGCATTTCTCTTCATGTTAAAATACTGAGCTCACGTCGTTAATTACCCCAGTCCTTCCAATCTGTTACCTATTTAAGACCCACTCCTGCTCCTACTCACAGACAATGGAAAAATGAGTCCTGAGCTGGGTGGGAGTGAGGAAACTTTCTATGTAACAAGGTTTACAAAAATAAGTCCAATTTTGTTACAGCATTGCCACTCCGTTTTACACAGTTTTTAATGTGTTTGAATCAGTTAAATGTGAAAATCCTCTTAAAACAACCACCAGATATCTCTTGAAATTAACAGTCTGCTTGAAGAGACTTTTCTGATTTAATCCTTCAGAATCCAATGATAAAATTCCAACTATGCATGCCATCCTTGTCTATCAAGATTGCTCAGTCAGGGATGCAGTGCATGGTTGATGTTAGAACATGATCTCCCACAGGAAGCAAATATTCCTGTCAGAGCCAAAATCGGGGTATAATTTGGTTGAGGTGAGTTTTTATGTCCTTTAAACATCACAGATCTTCAGCAAATCTTTATTTAGTTATGCCACTTAAACAGTGAACTTGACCATGACTTTGTCTTGAATATATCTGCCAGATAAGCATGAGTGATTATTCCTGTTGAAAAGCATCAGTATGCCTAAAAGAACCTGAATTCACAAATTAAATTCCTCCTTTTTTTTATTACTGAGTGCTTTGGCCTCCCATAACCCAGTTGATGTGGTCTGGGACTGTAAGGAAATGCCTGTAACAAACCTTCCTCTCCTTTCTGGAGATCAGATCAATGCTCAACACAGTGAATCTTGGAACAGAAAAGCATTCCCTCACACTGGTGGTCAAAATCCTTGACCTCTTCCTGACTGTGTCCTCGGCCTCATTTTCCTCTCAGAGTTTTGGCCCTTCAGGGCAGCAGAAACTTGATGGCTGCTGAAGAAATGCTGTCCTCTTGCAGATACTGTATCAGGACTGCATTTCCTCAGGAAGCCTGCTGTAAAAACCCAATTTTTACTTGCTAGAATTAGCACATTTCTTCATTTAAATCATTTTCCATACCTTGCCTTTCTTCAAAGTTCTCTCAAGGGCAGCGATAAACAAGAGTACCTCCCCTCAAGAAATGATATTGCCCTTTGGGGTTCTCTTGTGCTTTAGATAACTGTGTGGCATTTGGCCACCAAGTAATGATGGCATTTTATGTGGCGACACTGGTGTGCAAGCAGTGCAGTTTGGCATCTGCCAGCAGGAAAAGCTGCCATGTCCTCTTTCTGTCCCTCATGCTACAGCATACATAAGATGCCTGCGATTTGGAATGTTCCCTTCCTGTGTGGGACATAAGCATAGCCATTAATCAATTTAGTTTGTTGCACACAGGCTGATTCTGTTGTTCAAACCTTCCAGATCACCCTAAGGCAAGTTGCCATGATAGTCAGTAATTAACTGTGCTGCTGACATACACTGCAAATATTATGATTGGCCACGTTATTATTGAGAAATGTGTTTGACTAAGTGACACAACAGGTATCTTCATCAGGAACCACACAAAACAACCCCAAAACACTTCTCAGAAGATTTTATTACATATATAGAAGTTACGCTGTGCTCACAGAGGAATCTGTGCCTTGAAATGGTGCCTTGGTGTTCTTTATTTGCTTGGTTTGTTGAATATGTTGTTCCATATCTACAATCCCTTCTGTAGACAAGATACCCAATACTGTAGAGGCTGTGGTGCCTTTCTGATGTAAATAATGAAAAAATGTACATTTAAATGCCATCATGCATCTCACCGAATGTCTGTAGGTCATCTCTTGGCGATCTTTATTTTCCATATCTCCTGGTCCTTTTTTCTGTCCTTTTCTGAGCTCAGCTGTCTGTTACTTGGTGGGGTTGGTAGGTTTTTGTGCCTTAGGTTCATGGGCAGTGAGTGACAATCCAAAGCAAGGCAATCCTGCTCTCCCAAGCTGTAATCAAGGCACACTGATCACTTGGATTGCCAGGTGCAAAAACCTTTATTCCCTCTCAAGAGAAATAATGCAGTTATGTAAAAAAAATATAAGAAGTTAATGCTACATGAAAATCATGTCATGTTTTCTGTGTTAGTCTTGTGACTAAACCTGTGACTCTGTGACATAACAAGTCCCTGGCTGCACAAACTCCTGACTGAATCTCTGGGCGCTTTTCACGTGCCTTTGTGCTGGGTTTTCTGCCTAGGAGCAGAAGTGGAGAAAAAAAAAAGAAAATCCATGTTTTGTGTGGTGTGTCTGAGAAACTTCAGACCAGAAAAACCTCAGATTTCAGATGAAAATATCTGATGTTTAGACAAGTGTTGATACACTCTAGCAATGTGTTGTAGACTGACTGGAATTAACCCTTCCAAAAAAACTGTAGGCTCACAATAAATGACAAAAACCTGACAGGAATGTAGACAACTGACGAGGAGTTTGTACTTTCATGGCATCAGAAAACTGAAATGAGACCCCTGGAAATGGAATTAGAATTTGTTGACAGCCTTTTTTTCAGGTGAGTGGTCTTCACAGAGCTTTGCCTAAAATCCAGTGCCAGTACCTGGATCTTCTCCTGCATCCCAAACAGCACCCCCAGAGCAGCACCTGTTTTCAGCATTGAATTCTTATGGCTTCCTTAGATTGTTCAAGTGAGAACAGAATTCTGTGGTAGGAGCGTTTTCACACATGCAAACATTTTGATATGCTGCCAATGCAATTTTTACTGTCAAAAACTACCAAGCACGTCTTTGCCATAAAGAGACCTAAAGTTTTTCCCACGAGAAGTTTCCATTGCTATTCCATTTTTCTGATGCCAGATTCTGTTTCCTAATGGAATAAACCCCAAATCAAACGTTCCACACTGCCTTGGGATGCACTAATTCTTCTGACAGGAGAAATGGTGCATCTTTCCTGGATAAATGAGATATTCCATCCCTCTTATAGGGCTTAGGTAGCAGAGCAGTCTCGGGGTAGCCTGGGCCATGGCAGGGCTTACCTTTGGGTTAAGAACCTTACTGGCATGAGCTCATATTCCTGCAGAAATCCAAATGTCTGGTTTGGCTTGTAATAGGCTGATTATCAGCTTCCTCTTTCCCCCAAATACTCAATGTCCATCTGGCAAGTTGAGCTCTGAATTTGGTCCTGATCCTAGTGAGTGCACAGTAAAATGGAATTTTGTTGTTGTTTTTGTTTGTTTGTTTGTTTTTTTATTGAAGCATTATATATCCACTTAAGTGATGAACTCTTCTGTTGGTTCTCTCTAACAAACTTAATATTTATCCTCAGCCACGCTTAGTCTGTTATACCTGTGATACATATAACAGCTCCAAGAGTGATCATGTTTAAATATCCATTTATTTTGCTCTTTCCTTCAAGTTAAATCTTGCTTATGTCCTCCTTGTGCTGCCTTGAAAGTGCAGGCACTATGTTGTGTATCTTGAAAGAACTGGCCTGGTATAATTGTTTCAATCACTGGCTTGTATGCCTTTGTATACTGTTGATTATTTTATATTTCATTACCTCTTTACCATTAATAAACAAATATTTTTAAACTATTTCACAATAACTGAGGAAAACAAATGCATGCAAGCTCTCACTCAGATATCCCAAATAACAAAAACAAGTTATTAGCACTTTTTTTTTTTTTTTTTTTAAAGTACTTCTGTGTCACCGTGGTTTCAATACAATAAAACCTGGATTTTTCCCCATCTTTTTCCATGAAAGTATTTTTAGCAGCATCTGTCAAATACATACCTGGAGGGCGAGTCTTTTGTTCCCACCAGAGTAACTCTCATGTGTTAAAATAAGTCTTTCCCTGAAACAGTTTCTTTTGGCATTTCTGGATAAGTCTCTCTGCCATTGTCTCAGCTGCCAGCTAAAGCTCCTTCTGGGGTTTTGATTGACTTTTCTCTCCAAATATATCCCTCAGAGAGCTCCAGGGTGACTCCTCTGTGTCATTGCCCTCCTTCCACTTTGCCCAATTTCAAAGTTAACCCTCTGACCCCAGGTACAAATTGCCAGAGCAAGGACATCATTAAACCCATCATTTCTGGGTGGGTGTGCGGTGAACATCCAGAATAACAGCACCCAAACGGTCCCTCGGATGTGAGCAGCACATCCTCGCACACTGCTGCAGTTTCAGGCAATTTTGGGCAACTTTGTGGCCCAGCTGCCACGTGCCAGAGGCTGTTCCACAATAGCACTGCTGGAGGGAGAGCACATGCTTATGTATTTCTGATGTGTTTAATTATCGTCCTCATTTCTTTTATATACCAGTAATTAGACTTTCAATCTCCAAAACATTCCAAAGCACATCCTTGTTAGTGATTTTCTTGAGATTAAGTGACGTGCTCAGTCTTGCATCTTATAAGTTATTATTTTTCTACCATCTGTCTCAATATTAGTGGTATGGAATAACATCCAGAAGATGTAAAGGAATATGAGGCATAATCTGAGAAAAAAGCATTAATCAACATCTCCTTTAATAGACATGGTTTTGGCACGAGAAGTCACAAGGAATACTTGCATAACAAGGTGCAAGCAGTGTGAAAGGAGCAGAGTTAAAAATAAAGCATTCCAATGAATTAAAAAATAACAAACACAAAGCACCCTATTATCTGGCGCTTGTGTGTCGGGTTCTGCCATCCACAGGCACACATCATGTTTCTCCAGGAGTGTTCATAGTGTGAAAAATGTATTATAAATATCATGCTATCAATCTTTTTCTCAGCATGGCATTTAAACTGGAGTTGTTTAAATAGCAAAGTTCAACATTTTTATAACCTGTGCATGCCAGAAGAACCTCAGTTTATTGATTTTTTTATGAATAATAGAGTTTATAATGAAATTGCTAATACAAAATTATTGAAATATTTCCATTTTAGCGTGCTTGAAAGATTTTGTTCAATAAGTTCTTTTTTGCTTATATTAGAAGTTGTAAGTTATAGAAATTAAAAAAAAGCATACAGATGTTATTTTGCTGAGTAGGGAGGTCTAAACACTATCAAAACAAATTGTGTGATAGTTAAGGTAACTAAGCTCAATGAAACATTGTCATTCTATAGATTAAGAATAATCTGGCATTATTTTTTTTTTCCAAAAAATTCTTAATTATATTTTGGATGCATAC
Source organism: Oreocharis arfaki (assembly GCA_013398015.1). Classification (NCBI taxonomy): domain Eukaryota; kingdom Metazoa; phylum Chordata; class Aves; order Passeriformes; family Paramythiidae; genus Oreocharis; species Oreocharis arfaki. The sequence continues at coordinate 37,289 of VZRR01009038.1, read as the reverse complement.
TTGCCTTTCTCAGCTAAAAACAAAATGTGGTTTACAGGCCTGAAGTACCACATTCTACTGATGGTCTGCAAGTTATCCCAAACTGCTGAGTCCTTTTTTAAGAATGATGTCTCTCGTGTGCCTTGTTCTGCTGCTGGAAATTGTGTCAGGATCACGGTGGGGCTGGGCGGGGACCAGGGGACATGGTGCTGCCACACCTCCCTCACTGTGGCATTAGGCAGGGACACCACGGAGAGAGAGGAAGGGCTGATTCAAGCTGCCACTCCTTTAACATGCAAAAAGTGATGTTCAGCCAGTGCAAACAGCTTTGCTGGAGCGGGTGGTTGTGCATCGGGTGGCAAGTGGCAAGCCCCTGAAACAATTCCTTTTTATACCAGAGGAAATGCAGATCCCTGTTTATTGTGCTCAGGTCCTTAGGCAATTCACCTGCCTGAAACTGCTTTGGATCAGAAACTATGCTAGATCTTCCTCTGCGAGAAAAGTAATCAATTTCCTTATTTACATATCTGACAATTCTAAGATGTAATGTCATCCTGTGAAGTAACAGGCTGTGCCTAGGAACTCAAGGAGAGGAGCCCTTTCTCAGTGACAAAGTGATGAGCTACGTGAGGAGGAAGTCACTGCTACAGATCTTTAGATTATTCTTGAATTCTAGAAGACTTGGTAGAATTTCAAGTTAATGATAGCATTCCCAAGGGACCCAGTGCATTCCAGCAGTGCTCAGGTTCTGTCTTGCCAGGCCCTGGATGCATTCCCATTTTCATTGTATGATTTCACATTGCAGTTGAAGATTTGTATCTGACTCCTTTCTACTATTCCTAGCAAGGCTACACTTTTCCATGGTCCAGCAGTGTTAGTACCATCCAGCTGAGAATGCTGGTGACAATATTCTCAGTCTGTATCTTTCTGCTGATAACTTCCTGCTTCCTTTCCCCCTTCTTTCTTTACTGTCATCACTCTCAGCTGTGTTCTGTTATTCCCTGAATTTCTGTTTTTCCTTGATGTTGAATATCAGTTGAGTGAGATTTGAAACAACTTCCCTGGCAGAGATGGCTGTGCTGTTGTTTTCTGAAGTGATTGCATTGATGTGGATGGGAAGCCAGCATTTTTCCACTCCAATCCTTTGTGTGCCACTTCCTTCACTGACACCTGCTTCTGCTGTCTTTCCCAGCTTTCTTCTTGCATGCAGATCACTGCTCTTTCCAGACTCCTTTCTGATTAGAGCCACAAAACAGGTGAAGTCTCAGTGCAGTTCTTCTGCAAACAGTTTTTAGCCCTGTCTGGATGATTTAAGCTCCTTTCACGGGTTATGTGCTTTTCACCACTTCGATGGGCTAAAGAGGTGACTCCTTCTTGGGGCACACAGCTGAAACAGAGAATAGGATCAACTCTTCGGAGGCTAACTCAGCTGCCAGCTGATCCACCCTGTGACCTTTCTGTCTGTTCTGCCCATCTGAATCCTCATTCACTCCTCTCCTGTATTCAGGATGCAGGACTCCAGACAGATTCCCTCTCTCCTCCGCCCTAAGCCAGAGGTGATCCCTCAAGTCTTCACTGGACTGGACAGGCCAACCTGATGGATGAAGCAGCAAGGAGGGGGCCATCTGGTAAGCTGATTGTCCTCTCACAGGCATCTCCAGCTCCTCTTCAGCTCTGCTGTGCTCCCCAGCACGTCTGTACTTTTTATAGTTTTGCACTGGCAAAGAGTTTCCTGGGAGCTTCTGTTCCAAATGCTGTTTAACCTTTTCGTCCTGTTTCAGTTCAGCTCTGTGGTGACAACTTCTTTCCAAGCCTCCCAAATGCAAACTTTCAGACAGCTACAGAGTTGTCTATGCACATTGGAAAATCAGACTAATTCCCACAGCATCCCATCCTTTCAGAGACTGCCTTTTTTGGTCATTTGAATCAACCACAATTACACAGTTATTGCAGAGCATTAATGTAAACATGACCCAGCCCCAAACAGCATCCAATGGGAGTGATGAGACCCAAGCTAATCCCAAACACACTCAGCCTGCCATTATGCACACATGACTAAAGAGACTTTACTTCACTCGTTCTTAATTTATTATTTGTGCTGCTAGCAACAGAACGTTGCCAAGGCGTCAATTATGTTTCATTTTATAAATCAAACTAATTGAGAACCAGATGCAATCTGAGTTAAAAAGATCTGAGGTCAGTGTTGTGCACCATATGCACGACAGTGCTTACTCATGATGAGGGAATGGATTGGACAGCTGTGAATTTTCCTGCTGTAGGACTTTCATCAAGCTCACTAGTGTAAGGTCCTTAGCTCTCTTGTTCCAGTTTATTGCATTAACTTCATAATAAAACTAAAGAAGAGTGAGTAAGGGATAAAAGGTGAAAACAAAACAGGTGAGCAAAAGAATTTGGTCAGTAAACTATCATGAAAACCTGTCTGATTTAGTAATAACAAGGAACGTGGATGAAAGGAATCTCAGAGAAAAACAAATTGAATCTTCAGTGTTAATTTCAGACACATAATAGGAAAGCAGACATTAAACCAAGGTCTCAAGACCGAACTGCTTAGCAGGCAGAAAGGTGGTGTTCTTAACTGAGTGCAAAAGTTCTCCACTAACAGCAGTAAGAACTTCAGTAGCTCCTTAGTGGCTTAGCTTAGCATCAACGGGCAGGGCCTGAGCCCAGGGAGTTCCCCCTGCACAGGAGGCACAACTCCTGCCCTGGGCAGTGCCCAGCCCTGAGCACATTGTGCACAGAGGCTGTGCAGTCTCCTCCCTGGGGATATTGCAGAGCCACACGGACACACTGCTGTGCCCTGTGCTCTGGGATGGCCCTGCTGGAGCAGGGAGGTGGCACCAGAGGAGCCCCTGGGGGCCCCTCCAGCCTCACCCAGCCTGGGGCTCTATGAAACATCATTGCTCCACCAGCCTTTAATCAAAGGTTCCCTAAGTGCTCTAAAAACATAACTGCTTAAAAGCTCACAGCACCCATGATTACTATATTCTATGACTTTAGAAGTATTTCATAGTATTTATAGCTAAGTGAATATATAATATTTGGAGATAAATTTCCAGATTTTTATCAGCTACCTTCTAAAAGAATTAAGAGATTTCCAAGTATCACTTCTGGCTTGATGAGTGCATCTAATTCCTCAGGGTTCTCTGCAACAAGCAATTTCTGTGGTGGAAATGTTCATGGACAGTGCTCTGCCTATGTTTGATTTCCTGGAAATGGGTTTGATTCACTGAGTAGGAGGAATGATGTCCTGAGGCCAAAGGTTCTGCTAGAGCCTCTCCCCCATCACCACCAGCAGAGTTATATTGCATCTAAGAAACTCCTCTGTGCTCACCTCATGGTTAGCTTTTGTTTTGTTTTGAATATTTGGATTTTATCTTAAGTACCTGGTTGGTAAATATGGCACAAGATGGTTTTCTTTGTTGGTTGGTTGTTTGTTTGTTTTGGGGGGTTTTCTTGGTGGTTTTTTTTTTGTTTGTTTTTGGTTGGTTGGTTGGTTTGGGTTTTTTGTTTTTGTTTTATACTTTGTAAATTTATTGGTTGCACTCATTATGGAATATCTCTTTGTTTTGTCATATCCTAAATACAGACTGTTGAGGAGGAATTAATTTATTAGTTGCTCTAATTGCACTTTTGTCCATTAATGAGAAACTAGATAGGAATCTCATTTTAAACTTTCAGTTGCAGTAAAGATTAAAAGACCACCAACACTCTTCTACTAGAGGAACATTCTAAGCAGGTTAAAAGTGAAAACTAATTGATCAGGAATTGTCACATTTTAACTGTTAGTTTTTCCTTTGGTTGGGAATAATCTCCTTTTGTCATTGTGTCAGACTATGTGCACGTGGATCCTCCATTGAAAATAGAAGGCATTAATTTTTCACACTTAGCCTTAAGGCTTATCTGATCAACTATTACACAACTGACATTATAATGTGAGTTTAAAAGGCTAAGATCGTGTTCCAATTTGCATCTTGTTTTGAACCAATTCCACAAGTGTTTTACACAAGGAAGGAATTGCTGTTGGAATCACAGTTATTGTTCCTACAGGGTGACCATGACATTGATTATTATGTGAATTCTGTGTCTCTGCCTTCTCCTGAACCTGTCTGGTGTGCTCAAATAAGTTTATGTTTTATATTTTCCACACCCTTTCATTTCCTCCTTACTCATTTTGAGGAGGTGACTATTTAAGAAGAGGTTGTATTTCTCTGTTTCAGCAAACAGTGACGTACTGTAGGAAACACAAAATTTTTAATGATTTTTTTGCTACAGATTCTGACATCAAGCCTTAGAGAACAAGGGAGACAAATTTTTTTTCAGTTGTTTGGGGGGTTTTGTACCACTTAGGTTATTTTCCCATCAACTCCTGCTTTTGTAATTTTTATGGGTGATCTTGTTTTAAAATATGTCACTTTGTTGGTCTTCATTTAATTCTGTCTAATTAGGACGTACTTTATTTGGCAAGCAGCCAGCAATTAGTGATATATTTATGTAATTATTAGCATGTAATATTTATACAATAAATCTGCCTAGAAGGCAATCCATTCAGAGGGCAGGGAAGAGGTAGAATACATGATCTGCCTGAACACAGAGATCTTACACACTGAGCCAAACTCAGCAGAGAAATGAAATGCATCGGTTGACCTGTCTAGTCTGGGGAGAGAGTTTGCATATCCTAAAATGATAGGATGTGCACACTTGGTAATCAGCACTGATTAGAGAGGCAGTGAAGATGGGCCCCTGTTTGAAGTGAGATAATAAGGCAGCTTGTTAGGGAGAGATAAATAGAACTTGAAGAAAAGGACCAGATGTCTGCTTGATGGCGTTGGAGAGGAAGAGCTCGTGGGGTCCTCCGAAGGTAACTGATGGTGCCGATTACAGGAACCAGGAAAGCAGTGGGAGCTGTCTGCCCGTGTTCAGAGAGCAAAGGCAGAGCCCCCAGCCTGGCCTAGCTAACTCTGGGCTCAGCCTAGCAAACTTCACTCTGGCTGTAGGCTAAGAACTGTGAACATCCTTAATGGTAAACCTGAAGTTTTGGGGTTTTTCGTACATCTGACTCTAAGAGCTAAGGCAGGAACAGAGTCCTCTTAGTGGAGTTTTGGTTGAAGTCTTAAACCTTAAAAGGAGCATCAACAGTAATCTCTGAATGCTGATGAAAGCTCTCTCCTCTGTTTTAAGAATGTTAGGCTGTCTTGAACATGAACACTGAATTTTTTCTTGTCTTTAATGACAGACATGACAATTTCACATCACTTTCATAAACACACATAAAACTTTTTGGCTTTGTTCGTGCTGTGTTACGGAACTCTCATTCAGTTTAACCTAAAACTGAAGCTAAAATCTAAGTTACTGGAAATAATAAAAAATAAAACTAATTCATGTAGCCTTTTCCAGCTTGTTGCTCCCTAACCTTGCTTAGCTCTGTCCTGTCACTTCCTATAACATTTTCATCCATTACATGCGACCCTCCTGTAAACTATGCAGTGTTCCCCCAACGAAGATTAAGACCTTGTGATCTCAGAGCACTCTACAGGAGTGATGGATTTTTGATTGAGGAATTGTTCTGGAGTTTGGAACGTTTTTGTTTAGCTTGGCTATGGGTTTTCTGCACAAATTTGGACAAACTACTTAATCACTGTGCTCCCGTTGTGGCATGCAAACACTGCAGTGCTGCATGCCGTTCCCTAGGGGCTGGCAAAGGCTGGGAGTTTCAGGAGTGCTCTAAGGGATATTTTGGATCCTTCTGAAAGTCCAGACAGGAAACCTGTGGAATTTGCTTGTCAGGGAAGGAGATGGTGGAGCCCAGTCTGGTGGCAGCTGCAGCTGAGGCACTGTGCTATTTTTGATAGAAACTGCAAAACTAAATACAGAGGGAGGTAGCTTATACTCAGTTCTACACCTCACATCTCCTTCTGTATCATCTTTGTTTATTCCATGTTGTTACACCTTCCATCTTTGTACTAATATTTTCAATTTTTAAATGAGAAAAAAATTTATAACAAATCAACTTTCTCTTGTTTTGTGCCTTTCTTCTGCTAACACGCAAGATCAAAAGATGTAGTTGCTAAAAACTTTATAAAGTTCTAATACAGTCTGTCTAGCAGAACCACTTGCTTCAAAAATTTATAAATAAAACTTAGCTTTTTCTAAACTAAAATTTATTTTTCTTAAATCTTTTTTCTTTTCTTTTTTTTTTCCCCAGTGAGGGAACATAACTTTCTCAAAGTATCCCCTGGGTTTTTTCTGCTCACCTTTTTGACTTTATATGGTTTTTTTTCATGATCACAGAGGTCTTTTTGGCATACTGAGATGTATTGTCCTCTGTCAGCAGAATCCCCATCTCTTCTAATATTTTTATGTGATCATGCTTTGTATTTTTATTACAGCTTCTGCCTAGACACTTCGCTTGTACTTTATCAGTCTCTTCTTCACAAATTAGAAGACAACAAAGAACCATTTTCAAGGTGTTCTCTCGGCTTACAGATTCTTTGTACCTCATAATTTCTCTTCTCGGGATGAAGAGAAAGAATGAATAACATATCTTTTGTTTTGCTGAAGTTATATTTCAGTTGTGAATACAAATTTTTACTATTTTTAGAACATCTATCCTTCAAAAGCCACCTGGACAAGGTCCTGGGCTCTGGGTAGCTGTGGTGAGCAGGGGTTGGACCAAGCGACCTCTGGAAGTCCCTTTCAACCTCACTCATGCTGTGATTCCATGAGAACTCTAAACAGCTTCTGAACTGGTGCTGCAGTTTTCATATATTCACCAGTATTGACACTGACTTTGTAATATCTCTGTAGTGCTGAGGCAGAATTCAAGTGCTGACATCTTTCCTTGGCTGCTGCTTTCCAAGCTCTGTGCTGTCACACGATGTACAGAGCAAAGCTGGGGTCTTGCAGTGTGTCCTGGGCTTGGGATCTAAATTCAGATGCACTCATGTTCCTGCTTTGACTCTCCATAATCCAGCTGTGTAACCCAGTCTGGAACTTGTGGCTATTCCAAGTTTTTTCCATGTAATGTTTCCATGCTGTGCAGAAACATTCCAAAGAGTATCTGGGATGTTCCACTGGAAAACTTTATGCAATCTCTTCTACTCTATAGATGGGTAATTGTTTTTTAGACTTACTGAAATTCCTTCTCTGGATGCCTTTTGCTCTTCCCTGCATTTCAAAAGGCCATCAGTTTTCCCCATGGGAATCACGTCCTCGCTGAGAGCTGTGCATGTAATACGGCATCGTGGGAATCCTCTGGGTGTGAGACAGGGGTATAAATTACTGCCATTAATGGCCTGATGATAACAAATTGTTATTGTTATATGTAATCTGCATATCAGAATGTCTTCCCAAAGTCATTATCATGCTGCCTGTGTGCCCAGGGGCAATGTTACACCATAGCATTTCAGTCTTTCAAATTACAAAAAGCTAATATAATTCTTGATGACATTTACAAAAATGTATAATGGCACTCCTTTCAGGGCTCTCACAGAAATTATTCTCAGGGAACTTCAAGGGAGTTCTGCGTGTATGAGAACTGCAGGATCTGGCACTTTTTACAATCAAAGCCACATTTTTTTCTTCAGTGGCACCAGCTCAAGAAAATGTTAAGTCAGAATTGTTTTTAATTTATTTTCTGACTTAAAATGCCCCAGCCAACATAAGCTGTGTTTAACTTCCAATGCTCTTTGGCAGAGAGTGCACATTCTAAATTTCTTTTCACAGGAAGTTGTTATGTCAGAGTTATAAACCTCTGAAAATTGGCATTTTGTAATGGAAGTGCTGACAAGACCTTTATTACACCGGTACAAATAGGCACCATTCCAATAAATGCTGGTTGCTGTTTTTATAGTCTGCTGGTTGCTTTCTGCTACTGTATTTCACAGTGAACATTATGTAAAAAGTAAGTGGCATAATAGAAATACACGAGTAGGGCTGGAATTTGTGTCTTACTGTTACAACAAAACTTCAGCATGGCTGATAGCTCTGATTACAGATTTCGTTTTTAAGGACTGGAATGTCATTTACTGGTAAATTGTTTTAAATCCTTACCAAGTGCCTGTGTACATTCAGCACAGAATTGGAATGGAAAAGGTGATTATCATGGCTTGGAGGAGTGGATGTTACATTACTTAAATGGCAAGAACACATCACATGTAAGACCCAGAAGGTTCCTACTTAAGTTTTATGTTTCTTACTGTGATATTCACAGTTTACATTGAAGAAAGACAGATTCACTTCAAACATCTGCCATTGTCTTCGTAGTCATGAAGTCTGTGAACTTTTCCAGACCTAGAAGTCACTGATGTAAGAATTGGAGGAAGTGTGAAGTGAGGAAGGTGAAGAACATGGGAGGGAATTCTTGGAACTTTTCCATCACCTTGCAGAAGCACTCTGAATTTCACTGCACCTGCTTGAGGTTTAGCCCTGCACAGAAGAGAACACGCAGTCAGTGTGATGTTTAAAGCTGTACCTGTCGCTGTGGCCTGAGGGGCTCAGATCCCTGTCTGCCACCAGCTTCTCCTCCCACACTGCGTCTGTAAGGAGGTATTCATAGAAAGATTGAGAATCCATTATCCCTCCAGAGAAAAGCAGATGGCACGGCCTTGGGATATCTTGGCTTTTTTATTTATCTTTGCAGCATTTTTGTTGGAATCTGATAATACAGTACTGGAAAGTTCTTGGTTCAAATGCAAAAAATAGGCATTATTTTATCAAAGCACTGTAAAACACAGTATCACTTTCTGAAACTTTTTCGTTAAAATAACAAGAGAATAGAATTAACTAGAATATGTAGATTTCAAAAATGCTCCATCAGCCTATGCAAATTGCCATGTTAATAATGTATTTTTAATGCTGAGCACATTTGACAGCCATTTCATCTCTCTTTCTAAACCAGAGCTTGGCAACCTGCATTAATTCTTACACTTTACAGATGTACCATTCAATGCATATGCCATGTAGTGATGTGATCTGAATGAAGTAAAGCATGTCAAAGCAGTGGCATTATTAGTAAACAACTTTGTGACTGGCTGCTGGAATGCAGGAGAGAAAAATGAGAGGCAAAAGCCAGTGCTGCTCTAGTACATCTCACACCTTCACTGGCCTGGATTTGCTTCCCATTATGGCAGTGTCAATCCTGAGTGGCACCAGGAGTTTGGAAGAGAGAAATAGACAAAGCAAAGTGAGATTCAGTCAGGTGTGTTGGGTGCAGTTCAGATGAGGTGGAGCTTAAACAGATCCAGAACCCAAAATTTCCTGCTTTGGCCTTCTCTATGTGTCTGTAAACTAAAAAGATGGAGAGGCACCATGTCCTAATTATTTCCCTACCCCATTAACAATAAAACTGGTATTATTTCAGACTCAAAGTGTGCTTCTACACCATCATTTCTTCAGCAGAGATTTTTGTTCTTTCTTCAATGAGTTAAAAACCAAGGTACAAAATACAAGAGTTGCTGCTAGACTACGAGGGACCAAATAGTTATGTTTGATTATAGCTCTGCTGGCCTAAAGGTCAAAGGAAAGTTTTAGAATACTTAAGAGACAATTATCTAAAGTTCAGACTTTTCCAAAGGAATAGAACTAGAAATTATACAGACTATTATCTAAAGTTCACATTTTCAAAGGGAAAAGGTAGGAGGAAATGCTTATTCATCATCACTTTGCTGGTAATTTGTCTGGTTTTTTTTTTCCTCCTGTCAAGAATTTATTTACTACAAGTTCTGTATTACACAGCAGTACTAACATAATTATTCCCCTTTCCAAGAAATTTTAACGTATGAGAATGATGTATACACGATTAAATATTACTTTGCTCATGATTCAAAATTCCCAGCAGTACTTTTTATTTCTGCAAAGGACTACATAGAAATGTGTTTAGGATTTTTTATTCATTAGTTGATTCAGCTGTTCAGTTCTGGCATAAACTATTATTATTTAAGCCTACTGATAAAGAGAAAAAAATAATCAAAGATACAAAATATGTGACATTTTCCAATTATTCTTCTACCAATCCATTTTCTCACATGAAATACTTCTTTTCCCCCTGTGTTCTTATTGGTGCTTTAAGAGATTGCAGAAACTCCAGGTCTAGAAAAAAACCAAAATAATGCAAGTGATTGTTAATTTGTCATAGGAATGTTTTGGGAATTGCCATTAAATATCTCAGTATAGAATGCAACTCGCTGTGGGGCAGGGGAGACTGTTTGATCAGTCAGCTGAATTTTTATAATGAAAACCTTTTTCTTCTGAACCTGGTGTCTACTATCAAATTTGATGGCAGCCATCAATCTGCTTTTTTGAAGACATCACAATTTTTTGACATTTCCGAAAAGCAGGTCAGCTTGGAATACCTGTGAATGCTTCAGTGCCCGTGTGGTTTGGCCACCATAAATCAGGAAAAACGTATGGTAAAAATGTTTATTTTCATCTTTTATTTTCAGATGATTTTGTAAGCCTTCTTTTTGAATAGAATATTTATGTCTTTAGCATAGAGATTAGGCAAAGGGTGCTTTTCCTTCAGGGATTTTGTTTGAGACAGTCATCAAGGAAGGCCTGGCACAGCTGTAAAGCTACACAGTTTTATATATAGATATATTAATATAGATATATTAATACGTATATATACATATATATATGTTATCATAAAAATGTATTTTATAAATACAGCCATGTTGAAAACACTAAGTTTAATCATGAAACAAAATTATTATAGCAATTCTAATGAACAAAGAGATTATTTTCTTCAGCTACTAACTATTGCCAAATTTATAACATACAAACTCACGAGTGTACGCTTTTAATCAAATATTCCTTTAAAATGTGTTTCAGCCTGAGGCAGAAATAAAAAAATGTCTTTCTTGAAGGGGGGTTTCTCATAAAGCATTTTAATGGAATTCTTTTGGAAGCAGGATACTGATGCTCCCAACTTGTACTGAAGTGGAGCCTGAAACAAGTAAATCAGTTTTTCAGCTCAGGGCCCGTTTGTGAGCAGTGGTTTTTGACGAGGGGGACATGGATGAGGGTATGCTTGGAGTTGTCACTTCTGGTTCTTGTGGTGGATCAGAAAGGAGATCATGACTGTTCTTTCCCAGGGATTTTGTAATTGCAAAAATAAAAAAGAGAGATTTCAAAAGGAGAGCTACCACATGTGGGGCTATGGGCAGTGGCTTGTCGGGGCTGCATTCCCTGGGTTTGTGCTGCAGTGCAATCCTACCAATCGAAAGAGATGTCATTGCTAAATCTTTTCATAGAAAGAAAGTATTATTGAGAAAATATTCAAAAGAATAATGATTAAGGTATGGCTTGGAGCTCATGGAGCGTATCCAGTGACTTTTTGAGAGACCTCTGTGTCTCTTGACAACTTTATTCTCAGGCTCTAAAAGGGGATTGGGGTCTTCCCTATAATCCACCATTTCTCTGTCATTAGGTTTGAATTCTGAAGAAAAACAAAAATACCAATGTTAGACTGCCAGTGTGTTTGAATTTTGAAGAAAGACAAAAATGCCAATGTTAGAAATGATCCTTTAAAAATCTGTGTTTGACATTGTAAGGCCTCCACTAGTGAATATTAACTATTGCAGGAGGCAATGCATATTAATGATGGTTATTAATGGTTATGCAAAGCTGAAATGGCATCAGCATTCTCTTGAATGTTCTCTTTTAGTGCCTTTGCAGCTGGTTGCTAAATGTTCTAGAGCTCACATTCCTTTGAATGTCATGTGCTCTGGTTTTCTGCCTGTATTTTGCTCATTTCCACTGAAACCTTGATGGTAATAATTCAGTTGCTCAGTTATTTCAAGTTTGGGGTTTTTATTTAAGAATAGATGCTACTTTTGAACAAAGATTGGAAATGAATGAGCTGTCCCTGTCTTTTCCTTATCAAAAAAAGCAGGGAGTGTCACAGTAAGGATATTCCTGCTGCTCTTCTACTTGTGTCAAAGGACTCTATTTTACAGAGAAATTTTAAAATTTAAAAACGTACACAGAAAGATAGCTCCAATAAACAGGAAGAAACACACATTTCTCTCATTCTGCTATTTCCAGCTGTAGAGTATCCAATTAAAATTCTGTCTTCACATAAGTAATATATCCAGCATAGATAACGACTTCTACCACAAAGTCCTTAATACCATTAATTGTTTGATCTTTCTGAGGACGTTAGAAAAGGGAGAGAAAAAGAAAGGCAGAGTTCTGTAGGTGTAAGGTGGCACAGCAGGGAACTCCACTGATCTCAACATATTAGAGACTGCAAGGGAATTAAAGAATTGCAATAATGTGTGCAGACAAAACGACATTTAGAGCAAACTGACTGCTTCTGATTTTTGTTTTTTGTTCTGTTATTTTATTGTCTGGCTTAAAATTGCAATGTGTATTCTTGCACCAAGTGGGAGATAAGGGAGTTGACTCCTGCCTGCTAATTTCACATCCTGATTGCTGTCAATGCCATTAAAGTCACTCGTGTCCAGCAAATCCAGAAGTAGCTTTGTATTAAAATGATTGCATTTACATTTTCTCAAAATCTTTCTTCCAAGAGACTCAAAAGAGATCTGGGAGATAAGAGAATAGTTGGGGAATCTGCAGAAAGCACTTGGCCCTGTGGTAATTGTTGTGGTTATGCAAACTACCTTTGTCTAGAAACCACACTGGACATCTTTTAAAGACCTTCTGCATTGTCATTCCTTGTTCCAGCTGTGAAGGAGAAATTCCCAAAGCAGTCTCTTTCATGGTTATTTCAAAAATCTGCTTGTAAACTTCAGAAACTGAGAGTCAGCCAGTGAGCTGAGCCACCAGGTTTTTTTCTGTGTAAAAAAGGCAAAAGTGAGCTCCAGCTCCGAGCTGGAGGTGTGTATTCCACAAGCTGTGTTTCTCCGACCTGACAGTGATGCTAAGACAGTCACAAAGATCTTACACCGTTCCTGGAGCCTGCAGGACAGAATGCAGCTCCTGGTCTGTCCTGGGTAGCTGGTACATCACCGGGGAGAGGGAATTTCATAGGACTCAGGCACTTCCTTGAACTTCTCCCTGCAGAGAAGGGCACAGAATTCCGGGAGACCCATCCTGACGGAGCACGACAAAGTCCCCCCCGGACACGCCTCCCCGACTGGAGGCACACACTCAGGGCCTCTGCCTGCGGCAGGCAGCTCGGAGCTCTGTGAACAGAGAGGTTTGGGGTTTTTCTGCACCTGATTTTCCTTGTTCTGCTAAAAGTAACGTGAATAAATAAACAACCCGAGCAGCACTACCGTGAAGGATCAGTGGGTTAATTGGGAAGATGAGGGGAAGGAGATTGTCCCCTCTCCTGCTGAGCGCCTGCTGCCAAGTAAATTCATGCAGCAGCACTGGAGGTTGTTCCTGGAGGAGATTCCTGCTGTTTTGTCAGCTCCGGGAGAGGGGAATGTCCCAGAAAGGAGAAAGCAAATCAGATAAATTGAGTTTATTGCTGATCAGCTGCTAGGATTTATCTTCAAGTTCTAGGAACCAACTAAAATGTCAGCCAGGGAGTCATTGTTCTTCACTCAAGAGCTCATCTCCAGCAACGCCAAGGTATATTTATTCTAAGGCATAGCAATGAAGGGGAAAGAATTTATTGCTAAATAAAATTCCTAAGTCAAATAGAGGACTTGCCACCCATTGGCGAAATAATTTGGTCCTTTCATTTTGCTTTTTCTATTTTTCTGCTTGTCAGTTTCTTTTCTTTCCAGGCATAACATGTTCACCTTTAGTCAAACACAGCAGTTTCTAACAAAAAAACAAGAAAGCAAACAAACAACCAGCAACAAAAAACCCAACCAAACAAGCCATTCGTAAGAAAAGAAAGTTTTCTCTTCTTGTTTGACATTTCTTCTGAATAATTCTGACTGCCCAGCCATTGCAACTTATTCTGCCCTTAACTAACAGCGAAATAGCCCAAATATCTTGCATCTCTTTTGCTTTCTCTCATTTCTTCTGAACTTGAATTGATAACCATTACTGGTTCCAGGTGGTTTCTTGCACTCAGCACGGCTTCACTGGTGGGAACTTTATTTTCTCCATCTCTCCTCCTTCCTCTCACTTTTTCTGCCCCCCTCTGTTTGGTACTCTTTAGAGTACACCCCTCCTTTTTCACTCAGTTATACTCTGGTTCTGGCTTATTAGAATTTTCTGCAGCACAGGACGGCAGTGAGTGCCTCAGGAGGACAGAAGGGATCTGAAGCTGTTCCCAACAAGTGCAGCTTCTCTTTTTTTGTTTCTTCCTAAAGCAGGTGCCTTCCCTGTTTTGCATATCTGTAAAGTGCAGGGCTGTTGGGCTCAGCACACCAATTTCTGCTGCAGTTTGGGCAGGGGAGGCCTGCAGCAGGTTCACAGGAAGGAACAGGCTGTATCAGTACAGATTTTGGAGCACTGTGTAAGAGAACTGTAAAAGTCTCTGGAGTTTGGAATAAATGACTACAGATGTGACACTTCTGAGTGGGATTTGTCTCAAAGACAGAAAGAGCTGGAAATTGAGCTCCACATAGTTCTTTCCTCTTTTGAGAGGTTAAAGCAAAAGGATTAAGGATGCAACTTATGCTGGGATATTTTTAATTTTGCAGGAGAATATCAATGGGCAGATGAATTTACTTTCCAGTATTTGAAAATAGAAAAGGGTGCTGAGGGGGAAAAGAAGGCTACCAGATAAAAAGGAACTGTTACACGTCACAATAGTCTCTCCCACTTTGGTAAAGCTGTACACAGCCATATTCAGGGAAAGTGAGCTACTGGATTACTTTCCCAACACAACTTTCCCCTTTTTTTTCCTGCAGAGAGAACAAGGATGGCACTGGGAGTGGTTTAATTTGCACACGTGGGTTAACACCTCTGACACACCCTGCCAAGGAGGAGGAGTGTGGGGTTTGCTCACCTCCACATGGGTGTTAATTACTGACTTCAAACACGCCTGACTTCCCCGCTGCAGCACCCTGGCACACGTGGCACGGGCCGTCACCAGGGGCTTCGGTCCTATTTGAGCTGTCAGAATTCTTAAGAGCTCATGCCTGAAATTTGTCTTCAATAAACACATAGGCTTTGTTTCACTTTAAAAAGGGCACAGGGAAGAACTAGACTATTTATTTAGCTCCAGGGTGCCATCAGTTTTGATGTGACTGTTTCCAACTGGAATAGACAAAACCTCAACAGTTCTGGGGAAAAGAAAAAAAATCATTAGGAATAGTTTTTGTTCAGCAAAGTGACCATATTTATTCTGCTTTCTGAAAGAGTTAATTTTTAAATTGACCTTCATGTGTTGCACACTCTAAATGTATGAAAAATGCTGAAATGGTTACATCACCTGCAATGTAAATTATAGTGAGAACCTCTCTAGGCCAAGTAAATGTGATTGGTAGGTGACTGCTGTGGAAGGGATAGAAAATTGTAGAATCACAGAATGTTAGGGTGGGAAGGGACCTGATCTTCAGAAGAAGCCTGTTGTCATCTGAGTACTCCCAGTATTTTCTTCCCTTCCATGGAATGACATTTAGCACTGCACGTGCCCACTTCAGAGCATAAGATATCAGGAGTCTTTCTTTTGTTCATGATGCCTCAGGAAAATGAACCTCAACTCCTTCTTCCAAACAAGATGTGCAGTTTTATTTTTAAATTGTCATTGGATCCCACAGCAACACACACTTACAGCACACAGTTCCTGTTCTGTGTGCCTCAGAATCTTTCTGTTAAACAAAACACCAACAGCAGACTAGTGCAAGTCAACATGCACTTCGTTAGTAAAAGTCCTGATATTAAATTATTGTTCTATTCCACAGAATAAAGCAGTTAAAAGTTAGAGAATATTTGAGTATATAAAGAAATCAGAATTTTTTGCATATTTGACATGCCACTAATCATGGTTTATACCCGAGCACTCTGAAACATACCTGATCATTGATATCTGATAGTAGTGTGTTCATATCTGGCTAGAATCTGTAATTCTTATAACTATACAAATTAAAATCTGTATGATTACGCTAAGAAAAATCGATTTGTATTCTTTTGATGGTGAACTGAGAACTGAGTGTCTCTGAGAGATTTCACTGCGTAATTCTATGGCTGGGTAGGATGCCATGCAGTCAGATGCCTCTCCATATTTCTAAAATTAACTTTCTGCATATGTGTGCAGAGGTAAGAATGTCCTGGGCTCATTTCCTGTCTGCCTTTATAGGAGATACATCTTGATTTGCTCTGTTTTCATCACTGAGGTCCAATAAATGTTTAGAACACTGAAAATTAGGCCCATAAATTTTACTGCATCTTGCCTTTATGTTGCCTTTATATAAAAAAGAAGAATCTTTTATAGCAGTGAAAAATGTGCAAAAATGTGGTTGTAAGGCAAAGAAGATTTGTGTTAATTGATGAATGTTCTTTAAGTTTGGGTTACTTTAGCATCTTGTTTCTCTCTTGTTTTACTGGCTGGATTTGTATGACTGTGTGACTCGGAAAAAAAAGCGGTGACTCATGATGGGAAGATCTGTAGGGATGTATGCAGAGAGGAAATAAGGGACTGCCACCATCATCATCATCATCTAACCCTGTGACACAAGAAAATGCATATATTGCACCTCTTCAGGCCGCTGGACAGAAAGGGGAGGCATTTCTGTGCCACGTGCTGCTGGCACAAGGAGATCACGGAACGTTCGCGTTGAGGTTCCCTGAACACACCAAGGAAGAGCTGCGGGTTTAGCAGTCCCTCTGTGTGCTGAGACCCTGCCGATTTTGCCTTTGCAGATAACACCCTGAGCATCCTGGCCAAGCACAGCGGGTTCAGCCGGCAGAAGCAGGAGGTGTACCTGCTGCCCATCGTCATCAGCGACAGCGGCACGCCGCCCATGAGCAGCACGAGCACCCTGACCATCCGCGTGTGCGGCTGCAGCAGCGACGGCATCGTCCAGTCCTGCAACGTGGAGGCCTACGTGCTGCCCATCGGGCTCAGCATGGGCGCCCTCATCGCCATCCTGGCCTGCATCATCCTGCTGCTCGGTGCGTACTCGGGGCGCGGCGTGGAGGCACGGCTCCCCTCAGTCCGGGGGGCTGTAGCGGGGTGTGGGGTTCTGGGAGGAGGAGTGACGCTCCAGTCCCACACAGCGTGCAGCAGCACTGACAGTGCTGTCAGGACTGAATCCCTCGTGTCCTAAGAGCCGCACAGAAGCGGAGAGAGCAAAGTCCTGTTCTGAAGTGGCTGCACGCACTACTTACAGAATAATCGGGTGTGGAATGGGAAACTGAAAATCAGATCGGGGTGCTGAGCAGAAAGGTGAACACAGTGTGGACTACACCTGATGGAAAATGGATCTGTTATACATTCTGAGACTTGTATGAATCACAGAATCATAGAATGTCCTGCATTNGGCTCCTCTGCTGCAGCCAAACCAGCTCAGTGCCCTCAGCCGCTCCTCGGGTGCCTCCTCCAGCCCCTTCCCCAGCTCCTTTGGATGCTTTCTTATAGCTTTAGATCTTTCCATTATATATATTTATATTTTTATATTTCTATTGTGAGTTTATTCTGGATTGTAATGGCACTTACAATGTAAGAGACACTAAAGCTTTACAAGATAAGCAGTGTGGTATATTTTAATAAAACATACAACATTTGTATACAGCATCAAGCAATTGGGGAGAGAACAGTGAAAGGAGAGTCCCATTTCTGCACTTCGCAGCCTCACTTTGTAGCTGAGATTTACATCGGTAACTGAGATTTCAGCATTAAGCTGCAAAAACAAGTGTAACCCATTTAGTTTTTTATGCATCTGTCTGCAATTCTGAAATTGAGCTAAGCTCTTTCTTTCTCCCTCATTGTCTCACTCTCTTTTTAGTTATATAATATGAGTCTCTTGCAACAGGTAGAAAAACCACTGATTTCCTTCTCCCATTAGGACTATGTTTTCAGAAAACTAATTTTGAAAACACCATCCATAATGTAGATCATGATAGACTCTGTGAATAATGACAGCCTCACTTCCAAAGAGAAAAGTTGAGGCTCAGAACTAGTATGGGAAATCTTATTGCTTCTTTAAAATTGAGCTTCAGATGTAAATACAAGCTGATAATCAGTGACTAGAGGACTAATCAGAGCTTCTGATCAAATTTCCATCACATGAAGGGGGTTGAAGTCAGAGGTCTTTCAGCTGTTCACCCTTATTACTCCCAGTCCCACAAAAAGCAACCTCTCACCTTCCCCAACTGCACTCACCATGTCGTGTGTGGGTTGGAAACATTTTGCCTAATCAGCCTGTGGTGCTCTCTTTGCAGTCATTGTGGTGCTGTTTGTAACACTAAGAAGACACAAGAATGAGCCTCTGATCATCAAAGATGACGAAGATGTGAGGGAAAACATCATTCGCTATGACGATGAAGGAGGTGGAGAGGAAGATACAGAAGCCTTTGACATTGCAACTTTGCAGAATCCGGATGGAATTAATGGATTTTTGCCTCGTAAGGATATTAAACCTGATCTTCAATTTATGCCCAGGCAGGGTCTTGCACCTGTTCCTAATGGTGTTGATGTTGATGAATTTATTAATGTAAGGCTTCATGAAGCTGATAATGACCCCACAGCTCCGCCATATGACTCTATCCAGATTTATGGCTATGAAGGAAAGGGGTCAGCGGCTGGTTCCCTTAGCTCTTTGGAGTCCTCCACATCAGACTCAGACCAGAATTTTGACTACCTCAGTGAATGGGGTCCTCGCTTTAAAAGACTCGGAGAACTTTACTCAGTTGGAGAAAGTGACAAAGAAACTTGACAGTGGATTACAAACTTTTCCCCTGTTGACTTAACGATCATGTAATATTCTAGGGCCACTGCTGTTAGTTAAAACTAATGTGGCTTTTTGTTTTAGAGGCAAGTTTAGCGCCAGTCATCTATAAAATCAACTACATTGTAATGTTGAACCAAAAAAAAAAAAAAGTATATGTTAGGAGGTTAAGTCTTGTGGAGTGTGAAGTAAAGTATGTGGAGTGTCTAGAAGTCTTTGGATATTTGATATTCACTTGACCACTCTGAAGATGGAGATTTGGATCTTTGATTATCTTCAGTGAATTGAAAAGAACAAAAATGAAATTGGTGCTCTCTTAGGAAATGGACTTGCAGGGATTTGCTGTTGAGCAGTAGCTCCTGCCAGTGCGTGTAAAGCTAAAGGTTTCTTTCTGCATTGCCAACAAAGATCCCGCCACAGAAATGTTCAAAGCAATATCTTGGTCTTCTTAGCAATGCTGAGCAGAGATAGCATTGCCAATTCCTACTGGCTCCTACTGTGCAGTGACCATCCATTGTACATACAGTAATTGTTGGCCACGTAACCACAGACTGAATATCATCTTTAAATATTGTGTCAAGCCTTAAAATATTCACATGTTCTTAATCCATTCCAGTGATGGGTAATTAATACTACTAATGTGTAGAGATTCAGAGGCAGGGCTGCAAAACTTTGCTTCACAAAAGGATCTTTTTTCCTAGAAGAAGGATCAATCCTGTGCTTCGTCTTCTGAAAGAAAAAAAAAACTGTGAAATGGGATGGACTTACATAAATGAAAGAATTGCTGATTTTATTGCTAAAGATCGAATTTATTTGTTTAATCTTTGAAATAAATATTTTATTGATGTCCATTACTGCTTTTATTTATTAAGACTGATAATCTATAGAGTAAGATTATGAAGAGAACTAAATTATATCAGTTAGATTTTCTTTTCTATATATAATGAATGTTTCATACATGTACATTTTGAAAAGAAAAATGACAAATTGTTGCAGGTTAAAGCAGTTCCCTGTCCATTTGCAGTAGCTGAATTTTAAGAGAATGCTGGCAGGAATTAAACTTTCCCAGACAAAACTTTTGACAGTTTTATATCTTCTTCATAAATCTAGTACCTGGTGTTTTTAATACAAGCACAAACAGCTGGAAGTAAACTGGTTCATGTGAATATTTAAACTATAGACTTTTAGAAATCCACACATAACACAGTACAGTAAAAAAAACATGCTTATAGTTCTCCACTGTATTAGAGCAGGAACCAGTGTGTACATAATTTTACTGCTTCTGTTATTAGCATTTTTTTCTATAATATTCATAGTGATGCACCAGGGCTCTTGCACACAGAGAAGGAACACTAGAAGCTGCAAGCATACTCAATTTGTAATGCAAACTTGCCATTTAGAAGTAGCAATTGTATAAGAAAACTACGTATTACATGCAAATCATTTTAATTTTCTACTTTGTTTTGAAGCTATATTATTGTTTGTTTATTTACTCCATGTATTGTATTCAGAGAAACTCCTGTATTGTTTCCTACTTTGTGAAATATATTTTTATAAATACTTTTCTTGTTATTGCTTTTCTTTCAGGTTTACCTGGCCACTGCAGAAATGAATCTGCCGGAATAACTTCAGTTTTTTGAGGAATGTAGTTTCTTCAAAATCATTTATTTATTAGTTGAATACAGAGAAATAAAAAAAAAAAAAAAAGAAAAAGGAGAATATTTGAAACAATTTTTGACAGTGATTGCAGAATTTTGACAGTGATTGGAGCACAGGAGTTATGAGTGTCTGATTCACTGCACCATGCAGAAAAATAACCTCACATGATTTTTGTTAAAGCATTGCTGGTTAAAACATCCCACTGACTTTAATTCCTCCATAACATTTGTTCTGCAAACAAAGAATTCTTAACACATCACCCCCAATTTTGCCTGTATTTTAAAGGGGAACGTTGAATTTGTTTTAGCTGCAGCACGACTTGGTTTAATGACTGTAGTCTGTGGGCAACTAATACATTAATACCACTTTGGTATGCATTATAAAGATTTATTTGAAGTCTATAAAGTACCCAATACATTTAAGTTACACTGCATTAAAAAAAAAATGTTTCTGAATAACTGTATCTAAAAATTTTGGCAAAACACTGAACTAAACACTGAAGTCCTCTAAGGGTAGGAAAGAAGCAGTCCTGGAGATTTCAATGAAATCAAACATGTTCCTGCAACTCACTGCAAGAACAGCCAAGCACACTCTTACTCATCACTTGCTCCAAGTGCCAGGGTGTTCTGAGCTGCCGTGGCAGACCCAGCACCAGTGTAAATGGGAAAGGGATGGAGAACTGAGCCAGTTTCTGGTGTCCACCCAGCCCTGGGAGCCAGAGAAGGTGCTGAGTCCATGGATCACAGCATTGTCTGGGGCCACATCAGTGTTCAGGGCAAGGCACTCTGTGGGTTAGAGGCTACACAGGAGAGTTTAGCACAGCTCTTTCGTAGGAAAACTCACCGATGGAAAACCTTCTGATTGCCTTTCTGATTGCAAGTTCCATCTGAGACCACGACAGCACATTCAGTAATAAGATTTCCAGGAAAAAATCCCATCACTGGCCCTGTAGGAGAGGCAAAGCATGACAGAAATCTCATCATTGTCAGGCAGAAAGAGATGGGAGTTGCTACTGCTGGGCAGAGCTCTACATTGGGCATTTCTACTGCTTTTAAACAGGAATAGCTACAATGCAAAGGGGAGAGAAAGAAAAACCTGATGCGTTTCTGACCTGTCAATAGACATGTGCTGCTTCTTGTGTCATTGCCTCCCCACTGAAGGGAAATTATTAATTCTGCAAACTAATTCCATGTAACTTGAATATAAAATTTATACCAACACATGTTAGGGGGTTAAATGTCGATCACTCTGTTTTCCAGCACTCCTTCTTTGACAAAATTAACTCAGCATAGAATTATTTTGGATAACAACAGTATTTAAGGGGATTAGATCATACTGTTTCACATCTCACATCTAGATCTAGACATATTAGCGACATTCTTTTTAAGAATGTAAAAATGTAATTAATCTTTTTCAACATTTAATTAGCGATTGACTCATTGCAAGTGACAAGGAAAATGCATTAAATTAGAATTATTAATACTGATAAATTTGAGAAGTAAATTCTCAAAATCTTTCACAAGTGCCAAGTGCCTTAGAGTCCCATTGATCCTGGCCTGCCTTCAGCAGGCTGTGCCTCACATCGTTTGTCACAACTGCTGAAGTAAATCATCCCACCCATGAGAGCTGCAATTCTGAGGTGCTGGCCTGCACATTGTAAGGACACAAAGTTCAGCTCAGGCATTTCAGTATGAAAGCCTTGTGAAGGGAATGTGTGTATGTGTTTATTAGATACAACTTGGATGGCTGAAGGTCCTCAGCGTGTCCTGTCCTTTCCAGCAGCTGAAAGCAGAGACTGTTTGCGTGCTCTCACCTTGAAATCAGATCACGGCAAGCTTATTTAAATACATTTTTTACCTGACATCACCACACCTTTTTGTCTATGATGACTTTGAAATGACAGTGAAATACAGAGGAGAGAAAATGGCTCAAGACTTTCATTTTAATCAGCAGTTGCTGATCACAGGAGAAACATTTAACACTATGGCAACTCCAAATCCCATCAGCTCCGTGGCAGCGCAGCAGTGACAATTCTCAGTCTGGAGAACAGACAGGATGTCTGCAAAACAGTCTGCTTGGAATAACTCTATTTGTACAGCTCTGCTGGAGATGGAGCTGCTGATTTTAATAGAAAGAGAAAAATAAATCAGCTCTACTACATCCATGCAGTTGCATCTACCTACAAATGTGTGTGGCAATATTTTTTAACAGCCTGCATGGTCATGGAATTCTAGAAATGGATAAATGGGCTTAGAAAGCTTCTCCAAGGTCTGTCCAGCCAGGGGAATTCTTGGCAGGTAGCCTGTCTCTGTATCTGATTTTCTTGGGATATAATTTCAGTCTGAATGGAGCTGTTTGGCTTTCTCTTCCTTTGCCTGCTCCTCTCTCCACCACTTCATCTATCCTGAGCTGGAATACTGGGAATACAGCCTTGGGAAGTTCATAAAGACCATGTAGCTCTTTCTCAGCTGGTCAGTGTTCAGGGACAGGAAAGTGCAGCTCACCCAGGATAGTGAGGCTCACCAAGCTCCCTTCCTCCTCTAAGGAAGACTGAACACTCTGAATTACTCATATGAAAGGACTGTTCCTGTGCTTAAATTATGCTGAAAAATCTGAACCTAATGAGGGTGCTTCTTAATTAATAGAAAATTATAAATAATAGAAAAAAAAGTTCATTAGCAGCAGACAAGTGGTTCTGATCAAGAGAAGTGAAAAGTTCGTGAAAAGTTCATCAAAAGTTCATCAGAACTGCAGTGACAGGACCCAGGGAATGGCTTCAAATTGACAGAGGGCAGGGCTAGATGGGATATTGGGAAGGAATTGTTCCCTGGGAGGGTGGGCAGGCCCTGGCACAGGGTGCCCAGAGCAGCTGTGGCTGCCCCTGGATCCCTGGCAGTGCCCAAGGCCAGGCTGGATGGGGTTTGGGATAGTGGGAGGTGTCCCTGCACCTTCAGGGGGTGGCACTGGATGGGCTTTAAGGTCCCTTCTAACACAAACCATTCTGGGATTCTATGTAATGAGGTTGTTAAAAAATTATTTTTCAGATTTGGAATTTTTTTTTAGCTGATATTCTAGTAAATTAAAGCTTAGTAAAAAATAAAAATATAAAAAGCAAAAAGTGAGACCATTCACTGTTATGAGATTTTGCTTTCAGACCACAGCACGTGTCATTAGCAGAAAATAGAAAGTACTGATGGAGTGAGCAATGAAAGCTTTCTGTGCTCTATCATTCGGATAAGTTGGACTTGTATTATTTCTACATTTGTACACTATTTGTGCAAGATAATACTGTGGCTTTGCAGAAGGTGGAAACCAATTTAACTTGCTGTATAATTCACAGTGATGGGTTTTGTAATCACACTGCAAAATGAGTCTGGCTGCTGTATTATACAGTACTGATACTGGCTTATGTGCTGCAGAACCAGACCCTCTCCAAATAATGTCACAGTATTCTAAATGAGAAAATATAAAAGTCCTGACAATGCTTTTTGTGCAACTGCAACTAAGACATCTTCCAAAATGGCTAATAAAAGCGAGCTGAAGCTCAGAGCTCTCTGCTTTCTGGCAGAGCCTTGTAAATGTGCTCATTAGCATTGCAACACAACTATCTCTTCTTTTTTTGGTCCTCCTACCCCCCCACCTTGCAAACATTAAACCGGTGAAATAAACAACATGAAAATTTCAGCCTTCAGAGCGAATATGGAATAACTTGCAAAATTCCCTTTCTTCTCCTTCCCCTCTTTCTGGTGCCTGTTTGATGGAGGTCTGTGAGACAACAGGCAGAGTGGAGGGGTGAGCAGAGGTTGCCTGTTCCATTCCATAGCTGGAGAAAGCATTTCTGGTATGGGGACAGTAGTACCCTCTCCCAATATTTTTTCTGTGCACTCCCAAAATCCTAATTAAATCTAATACTGACTGCCCAAATTCCTGTTCAGCAGGAGGTCCCAGGCCAACCACCTTGTGGTAGATACCTACAGAATCACGGAATGGGTGGGGTTGGAAGGGACCTTAAAAATCATCATTTTCCCCCCCCTGCCATGGGCAGGGACACCTTCCACTATCCCAGGCTGCTCCAAGTCCAGCCTGGCCTTGGACACTGCCAGGGATGTTCATACAATCTAAATACAGACTCATTCCATGGGGCTGAGGAACAGAGATATTTCTTCCTTTACTCCTGTGGAAAAGCTCTGGTTTGTGAAGTCTGGGAGGAACAGCCAGAAAGGCAGCAGGCAGGCAGCACTGAGAACTGCTGGGGGATTCTGGAGTGGGTCCTCACCTTGTATCTTACTTGGGTCTTTGGGTTGGCCAAGCCTAGCCTTGATTTTTTTCACCTTCAAAATATCTGAGAACAAAAAAAAAGTCAATTCCCTGCCTTTCATAACAGCTTGTTTTTGAACTACAAAACAGGTCTTGCGGTTGGGGGGCCTTTTTGCCATTTCTTTCTTTGTTAGTGGAATGTTCCCTGATGGCAGCACTGACACAGTTCATTCTGCCAAATTTCACAAGCTGGCGGATTTACCAATGAGTATGAAAACAAAAGATGTGCATTTTTTAACTGAAATATTATTTATATGATTGGGAGCAACAAAGCCAGTTGAATCACCTTTAAAATAAACTCCAGCACTTCCATATTCCCTGCCCCAGATGGGATTGCTTTTGGACTCATTTTCAGATACTGATGTACCAGTGTTGGTAGTTTTATATGCAAGGGAATTCCTCTTTGGACATTGCTGAGGAATAAGTTTCCTGTATTTTGTAAAAGAAGAATATCATTACTTTAACCCAGGGATGCAGAAATAGGGTGTTTTACTCAAAATCACATCAACAAGTAGAATTCAGAGCCGAACTCCAAGTGTCTCAGGTGTGAGATCAGGACAGCTGCTTAGAGTTAAGCCTCAGATTATTTTGGCAATAGGCATGACCTCCTCCTTCACACAGCCCAGGGCCCTTGTGCAGCTCTCAAGCACAGGGTGATTCTGCAGGGCTTCGTCCCAGCCTCTGCCAAGAGCCTGTCACCTCCAGAGGACAGATGGACCTTCTGGTCTTTGTCCCAAGATGGATTTTGCAGCTGCCTTCCAGCTGCTGCAGTGCCAGCTGTGAGCTGGTTCCAGCTGTGGCCACCCAGAGTCACCTGTTCCACCAAATAAAGGCAGGGCACTGTTGGGTAAAATATCATTGCACCATAGAGCAGGAGGTACAATTAATCCTTGCAAAAAAAGGTCAAGTGTGAATCACCAAATGCTGTAGGGTTTTGATGGATATTTCCCAACGCTCTCATACCACATGAAACAGCAGCCATTTATTTTATTCTATATAATGCTGCTTCATAAAATTCTCCATAAATAAAAATAACAGTGAGTGACAAAGGCTCTTTATTTAGACTGCTGCTTTATAAATGTCTGCTGCTTCTGTTTTCACAATTTACAAAAAACTCAAAAATCAGGAAATTTTCAGCCCATGATTATATGGACCCACTGTAAAATTTGACCAAAACAGAAGATTCCATTACTCTCTTCTTTCTGTCCCATCCTCATGAATGCTTTTGGCTTAATTAATTAATTAAATTTACCATTGTGTCTGCTCTTATCCATGTGGCAATTCGTTTGAGAGCTTTTTAATTCTGACTCCAGTAAGAGAATGTGCCTTTCCCTTCAGGCAGCCTGCTAATATCAGAGAGCGAGGAGAAGCCTTATCTCACAAACCTGTGATTGCAGTAATAACTGTTTTTCAAGTTTTCCCACAGCTTCTGTTTCTGAAAATATTTTATAATTTAAAAAGATATGAAAGAATTAGCTGAGTGAGGTTCTCTGCAATCCTAATGTGACACAAACAGAATCTAGCAATTTTAAGACTTTACTTCCCATTATGCTTTGTGATGGGCAAATGAGCAGAAATTGATGTGAAGATGTTTATTACCAAAAAAGCAACCAATAATTGCAAATAGAA